>JAURSC010000258.1:0-338151 GCA_030788265.1 Drosophila americana | reverse complement strand
TGGTACGATCTTAATAGGATTTTGCATATATATGAGGAGTAGAGTACGACTAACAAATGCAGCGTTTGGTCAAGATATCTTGATGAACAAAACAGGTTTTTTAATCAAAACCTAGTTTTTGACCGATCGTTCCTATGGCAGCTAATGATATAGTGGTCCGATCTTAATAGGATTTTGCATATATATGAGTATAGTACAACTAACAAATGCCGCGTTTGTTCAGATATCTTCATAAACAAATGTTTTTCATACAACACCTTAATTTTCGAGCGATCGTTCCTATGGCAGCTATATGATATAGTGGTCCGATCTTAAATAGATTTTGCCTATATAATAGAGTATAGTTAATTTAATAAATGCCAAGGGTTGGTCAAGATATCTTGAGAAACAAAATGTTTTTTCATACAACCACGTGGTTTTTCGATCGATCGTTCCTATGGCAGGCTTATGATATAGTGGTCCGATCATAAAAGGATTTTGCCTATATGTGCGGAAAATAGTAAACCAATGTATTCCAAGTTTGGTTAAGATATCTTGAAACAAAATGTTTTTTCATACACTTATTTGCGACCGATGGTTCCTAGGCAGCTATATGATATAGTGGTACGATCTTAATAGATTTTGCATATATATGAGGAGTAGAGTACGACACCAAATGGCAGCGTTTGGTCAAGATATCTTGATGAACAAAACAGGTTTTTAATCAAAAACCTAGTTTTCGACCGATCGTTCCTATGGCAGCTATATGATATAGTGGTCCGATCTTATAGGATTTTGCATATATATGAGTATAGTAAAACTAACAAATGCCGCGTTTGGTTCAGATATCTTCATAAACGAAATGTTTTTTCATACAACACCTTAATTTTCGACCGATCGTTCCTATGGCAGCTATATGATATAGTGGTCCGATCTTAAATAGATTTGCCTATATATAGGAGTATAGTTAATTTAATAAATGCCAAGTTTGGTCAAGATATCTTGAAAAACAAAATGTTTTTTCATACAACCACGTGGTTTTCGACCGATCGTTCCTATGGCAGCTATATGATATAGTGGTCCGATCATAAAAGGATTTTGCCTATATGTGAGGAATATAGTAAAAACCAATGTATTTCCAAGTTTGGTTAAGATATCTTGAACCAAATGTTTTTTTTCATACAACTTAATTTGCGACCGATGGTTTCCTAGGCAGCTATATGATATAGTGGTCCGATCTAATAGGATTTTGCCATATAAGAGGAGTATAGTAAAACTAATAAATGTCGACTTGGTTAATTTATTTTGAAAAAAAAAATTTTTTTTCATACAACAACTTAATTTTCGACCGGATCGTTCCTATGGCAGATATATGATATATGGTCCGATCTTAAATAGATTTTGCCTATATAATAGGAGTATAGTTACATTAATAATGCCGATTTTGGTCAAGATATCTTGAAAACAATGTTTTTTTCATACAACCACGTGGTTTTTCGACCCGATCGTTCCTATGGCGCTATATGATATAGTGGTCCGATCTTAAATAGATTTTGCCTATATAATAGGCGTAAACTAATAACTAATAAATGTCGAGTTTGGTCAAGATATCTTCAAAAAAAAAATTTTTTTTTTCATACAACAACTTATTTCGACCGATCGTTGCTATGGCAGATATATGATATAGTGGTACAATCTTAAAGGATTTTGCGTAATATGTAGGAGTATAGTTAATTTAATAAATGCCGAGCTTGGTCAAGATATCTTGAAAACAAAATGTTTTTTCATACAACCACGTGATTTTCGACCGATGGTTCCTATGGCAGATATATGATATAGTGGTCCGATCTTAATAGGACTTTGCCGATATAAGAGGAGCATAGAATAACTAATAAATGTCGAGTTTGGTCAAGATATCTTCAAAAAAAATTTTTTTTACATACAACAACTTATTTTCGACCGATCGTTGCTATGGCAGATATATGATATAGTGGTCCTATCTTAAGGTTTTTGCATATATATGAGAGCATAGTAAAACTATAAATGTCGAGTTTGGTAAAGGTATCTTGATAAACAAAATGTTTTTCATACAACTTAATTTTCGACCGATCGTTCCTATGGCAGCTATATGATATAGTGGTCCGATCTTAAATAGATTTTGCCTATTTAATAGGAGTATAGTTAATTTATAAATGCCGAGTTTTGTCAAGATATCTTGAAAAACAAAACAGGTTTTTAATCAAAAACCTAGTTTTCGACCGATCGTTCCTATGGCAGCTATATGATATAGTGGTCCGATCTTAATAGGATTTTGCATATATATGAGGAGTAGAGTACAACTAATAAATGCAGCGTAATAGTTAAGTTTTAATTTAATAAATGCCGAGTTTGGTCAAGATATCTTGATGAACAAAACAGGTTTTAATCAAAAACCTAGTTTTTGACCGATCGTTCCTATGGCAGCTATATGATATAGTGGTCCGATCTTAATAGGATTTTGCATATATATGAGTATAGTAAAACTAACAAATGCAGCGTTTGGTTCAGATATCTTCATAAACGAATGTTTTTTCACACAACACCTTACTTTTCGACCGATCGTTCCTATGGCAGCTATATGATATAGTGGTCCGATCTTAAATAGATTTTGCCTATATAATAATAGATAAGTTACATTAATAAATGCCGTGTTTGGTCAAGATATCTTGAAAAACAAAATGTTTTTTTCATACACCACGTGGTTTTCGACCGATCGTTCCTATGGCATCTATATGATATAGTGGTCCGATCACAATAGGATTTTGCCTATATGTGAGGAATATAGTAAAACCAATATATTCAAGTTTGGTTAAGATATCTTGTAACAAAATGTTTTTTCATACAACTTAATTTTCGACGGATGGTTCCTAGGCAGCTATATGCATGTCGCGATCATAATAGGATTTTGCCAATATAAGAGGAGTATAGTAAAACTAATAAACGTCGACTTTGGTAAATTTATTTTGAAAAAAAAATTGTTTCATACAACAACTTAATTTTCGGTCGATCGTTCCTATGGCAGATATATGATATAGTGGTCCTATCTTAATAGGATTTTGCATATATATGAGGAGCATAGTAAAACTAATAATGTCGAGTTTGGTAAAATATCTTGAGAAACAAAACAGGGTTTTAAATCAAAAACCTAGTTTTCGACCGATCGTTTCTATTGCAGCTTTATGATAATGGTACATCTTAATAGGATTTTGCATATTATGAGGAGAAGAGTACAACTAATAATGCAGCGTTTGGTAGAGATATCTTGATAACCAACAGGTTTTTAATCAAGAACTTAGTTTTCGACAGCTCGTTCCTATGGCAGCTATATGTATAGTGGTCCGATCTTAATAGGATTTTGCCAATATAAGAGAGTATAGTAAACTAATAAAATGTCGACTTTGGTAAAGATATTTTGAAAAAAAAATGTTGTTTCATACAACAACTTATTTTCGCCCGATCGTTCCTATGGCAGATATATGATATAGTGGTCCTCTCTTAATAGGATTTTGCATATATATGAGGAGCCAGTAAAACTAATAAATGTCGAGTTTGGTAGAGATATCTTGAGAACAAACAGCTTTTTAATCAAAAACCTTGTTTTCGACAGCTCGTTCCTATGGCAGCTATATGATATAGTGGTACGATCTTAATAGGATTTTGCGTATATATGAGGAGTATAGTACAACTAATAAATGCAGCGTTTGGTCAAGATATCTTGATGAACAAAACAGGTTTTTAATCAAAAACCTAGTTTTCGACCGATCGTTCCTATGGCAGCTATATGATATAGTGGTCCGATCTTAATAGGATTTTGCATATTATGAGTATAGTAAAACTAACAAATGCCGCGTTTGGCTCAGATATCTTCATAAACGAAATGTTTTTTTCATACAACACCTTAATTTTCGACCGATCGTTGCTATGGCAGCTATATGATATAGTGGTCCGATCTTAAATAGATTTTGCCTATATAATAGGAGTATAGTTAATTTAATAAATGCCGAGTTTGGTCAAGATATCTTGAAAAACAAAACAGGTTTTTAATCAAAAACCTAGTTTTCGACCGATCGTTCCTATGGCAGCTATATGATATAGTGGTACGATCTTAATAGATTTTGCATATATATGAGGAGTAGAGTACGACTAACAAATGCAGCGTTTGGTCAAGATATCTTGATGAACAAAACAGGTTTTTAATCAAAACCTAGTTTTCGACCGATCGTTCCTATGGCAGCTATATGATATAGTGGTCCGATCTTAATAGGATTTTGCATATATATGAGTATAGTAAAACTAACAAATGCCGCGTTTGGTTCAGATATCTTCATAAACGAAATGTTTTTTCATACAACACCTTAATTTTCGACCGATCGTTCCTATGGCAGCTATATGATATAGTGGTCCGATCTTAAATAGATTTTGTCTATATAATAGGAGTATAGTTAATATAATAAATGCCAAGTTTGGTCAAGATATCTTGAAAAACAAAATGTTTTTTCATACAACCACGTGGTTTTCGACCGATCGTTCCTATGGCAGCTATATGATATAGTGGTCCGATCATAAAAGGATTTTGCCTATATGTGAGGAAGATAGTAAAACCAATGTATTCCAAGTTTGGTTAAGATATCTTGAAACAAAATGTTTTTTCATACAACTTAATTTGCGACCGATGGTTCCTAGGCAGCTATATGATATAGTGGTACGATCTTAATAGGATTTTGCTATATATGAGGAGTAGAGTACGACTAACAAATGCAGCGTTTGGTCAAGATATCTTGATGAACAAAACAGGTTTTTAATCAAAAACCTAGTTTTCGACCGATCGTTCCTATGGCAGCTATATGATATAGTGGTCCGATCTTAATAGGATTTTGCATATATATGAGTATAGTAAAACTAACAAATGCCGCGTTTGGTTCAGATATCTTCATAAACGAAATGTTTTTTCATACAACACCTTAATTTTCGACCGATCGTTCCTATGGCAGCTATAAGATATAGTGGTCCGATCTTAAATAGATTTTGCCTATATAATAGGAGTATAGTTAATTTAATAAATGCCAAGTTTGGTCAAGATATCTTGAAAAACAAATGTTTTTTCATACAACCACGTGGTTTTCGACCGATCGTTCCTATGGCAGCTATATGATATAGTGGTCCGATCATAAAAGGATTTTGCCTATATGTGAGGAATATAGTAAACCAATGTATTCCAAGTTTGGTTAAGATATCTTGAAACAAAATGTTTTTTCATACAACTTAATTTGCGACCGATGGTTCCTAGGCAGCTATATGATATAGTGGTCCGATCTTAATAGGATTTTGCCAATATAAGAGGAGTATAGTAAAACTAATAAATGTCGAGTTTGGTAAATATATCTTGAGAAACAAAACAGGGTTTTAATCAAAACCCAGTTTTCGACCGATCGTTTCTATGGCAGCTATGTGATATAATGGTACAATCTTAATAGGATTTTGCATATATATGAGGAGCATAGTAAAACTAATAAATGTCGACTTTGGTTAATTTATTTTGAAAAAAAAATGTTTTTTCAGACAACAACTTAATTTTCGACCGATCGTTCCTATGGCAGATATATGATATAGTGGTCCTATCTTAATAGGATTTTGCATATATATGAGGAGCATAGTAAAACTAATAAATGTCGAGTTTGGTAAATATATCTTGAGAAACAAAACAGGGTTTTAATCAAAACCCAGTTTTCGACCGATCGTTTCTATGGCAGCTATGTGATATAATGGTACAATCTTAATAGGATTTTGCATATATATGAGGAGCATAGTAAAACTAATAAATGTCGACTTTGGTTAATTTATTTTAAAAAAAAAAATGTTTTTTCATACAACAACTTAATTTTCGACCGATCGTTCCTATGGCAGATATATGATATAGGGGTCCTATCTTAATAGGATTTTGCATATATATTAGGAGCATAGTAAAACTAATAAATGCAGCGTTTGGTAGAGATATCTTGATAAACAAAACAGGTTTTTAATCAAAAACTTAGTTTTCGACAGCTGTTTCCTATGGCAGCTATATGATATAGTGGTCCGATTCTTATAGGATTTTGCCAATATAAGAGGAGTATAGTAAAACTAATAAATGTCGACTTTGGTAAGATATTTTGAAAAAAAAATGTTTTTTTATCCAACAACTTCATTTTCGACCGATCGTTCCTATGGCAGATATATGATATAGTGGTCCTCTCTTAATAGGATTTTGCATATATATGAGGAGCATAGTAAAACTAATAAAGTCGAGTTTGGTAGAGATATCTTGAGAAACAAAACAGTTTTTTAATCAAAAACATTGTTTTCGACAGCTCGTTCCTATGGCAGCTATATGATATAGTGGTTCGATCTAAATATGACTTTGCCAATACAAGAGGAATATAGTAAAACTAATAAATGTCGAGTTTGGTCAAGATATTTTGAAAATAAAAATGTTTTTTCATACAACAACTTAATTTTCGACCGATCGGTTCTATGGCAGATATATGATATAGTGGTCCTATCTTACTGGAATTTTACATATATATGAGGAGCATAGTAAAACTAATAAATGTCGAGTTTGGTAGAGATATCTTGAGAAACAAAACAGGTTTTTAATCAAAAACCTTGTTTTCGACAGCTCGTTCCTATGGCAGCTATATGATATAGTGGTCCGATCTTAATAGGACTTTGCCAATATAAGAGGAGTATAGTAAAACTAATAAATGCCGAGTTTGGTCAAGATATCTTGAAAAACAAAATGTTTTTCTTACAACCACGTGGTTTTCGACCGATTGTTCCTATGGCAGCTATATGATATAGTGGTCCGATCTTAATAGGATTTTGCATATATATGAGTATAGTAAAACTAACAAATGCCGCGTTTGGTTCAGATATCTTCATAAACGAAATGTTTTTTCATACAACACCTTAATTTTCGACCGATCGTTCCTATGGCAGCTATAAGATATAGTGGTCCGATCTTAAATAGATTTTGCCTATATAATAGGAGTATAGTTAATTTAATAAATGCCAAGTTTGGTCAAGATATCTTGAAAAACAAAATGTTTTTTCATACAACCACGTGGTTTTCGACCGATCGTTCCTATGGCAGCTATATGATATAGTGGTCCGATCATAAAGGATTTTGCCTATATGTGAGGAATATAGTAAAACCAATGTATTCCAAGTTTGGTTAAGATATCTTGAAACAAAATGTTTTTTCATACAACTTAATTTGCGACCGATGGTTCCTAGGCAGCTATATGATATAGTGGTCCGATCTTAATAGGATTTTGCCAATATAAGAGGAGTATAGTAAAACTAATAAATGTCGAGTTTGGTAAATATATCTTGAGAAACAAAACAGGGTTTTAATCAAAAACCCCAGTTTTCGACCGATCGTTTCTATGGCAGCTATGTGATATAATGGTACAATCTTAATAGGATTTTGCATATATATGAGGAGCATAGTAAAACTAATAAATGTCGACTTTGGTTAATTTATTTTGAAAAAAAAATGTTTTTTCAGACAACAACTTAATTTTCGACCGATCGTTCCTATGGCAGATATATGATATAGTGGTCCTATCTTAATAGGATTTTGCATATATATGAGGAGCATAGTAAAACTAATAAATGTCGAGTTTGGTAAATATATCTTGAGAAACAAAACAGGGTTTTAATCAAAAACCCAGTTTTCGACCGATCGTTTCTATGGCAGCTATGTGATATAATGGTACAATCTTAATAGGATTTTGCATATATATGAGGAGCATAGTAAAACTAATAAATGTCGACTTTGGTTAATTTATTTTAAAAAAAAAAATGTTTTTTCATACAACAACTTAATTTTCGACCGATCGTTCCTATGGCAGATATATGATATAGGGGTCCTATCTTAATAGGATTTTGCATATATATTAGGAGCATAGTAAAACTAATAAATGCAGCGTTTGGTAGAGATATCTTGATAAACAAAACAGGTTTTTAATCAAAAACTTAGTTTTCGACAGCTGTTTCCTATGGCAGCTATATGATATAGTGGTCCGATTCTTATAGGATTTTGCCAATATAAGAGGAGTATAGTAAAACTAATAAATGTCGACTTTGGTAAAGATATTTTGAAAAAAAAAATGTTTTTTTTATCCAACAACTTCATTTTCGACCGATCGTTCCTATGGCAGATATATGATATAGTGGTCCTCTCTTAATAGGATTTTGCATATATATGAGGAGCATAGTAAAACTAATAATGTCGAGTTTGGTAGAGATATCTTGAGAAACAAACAGTTTTTTAATCAAAAACATTGTTTCGACAGCTCGTTCCTATGGCAGCTATATGATATAGTGGTTCGATCTAAATATGACTTTGCCAATACAAGAGGAATATAGTAAAACTAATAAATGTCGAGTTTGGTCAAGATATTTTGAAAATAAAAATGTTTTTTCATACAACAACTTAATTTTCGACCGATCGGTTCTATGGCAGATATATGATATAGTGGTCCTATCTTACTGGAATTTTACATATATATGAGGAGCATAGTAAAACTAATAAATGTCGAGTTTGGTAGAGATATCTTGAGAAACAAAACAGGTTTTAATCAAAAACCTTGTTTTCGACAGCTCGTTCCTATGGCAGCTATATGATATAGTGGTCCGATCTTAATAGGACTTTGCCAATATAAGAGGAGTATAGTAAAACTAATAAATGCCGAGTTTGGTCAAGATATCTTGAAAAACAAAATGTTTTTTCTTACAACCACGTGGTTTTCGACCGATTGTTCCTATGGCAGCTATATGATATAGTGGTCCGATCTTAAGAGGATTTTGCATATATATGAGGAGTATAGTAAAACTAACAAATGCCGCGTTTGGTTCAGATATCTTGAGAAACGAAATGTTTTTTCATACAACAACTTAATTTTCGACCGATCGTTCCTATGGCAGCTATATGATATAGTGGTCCGATCTTAATAGGACTTTGCCGATATAAGAGTAGTATAGAAAAACTAATAAATGTCGAGTTTGGTCAAGATATCTTAAAAAAAAAAAATGTTTTTAAATACAACAACTTATTTTCGACCGATCGTTGCTATGGCAGATATATGATATAGTGGTACGATCTTAATAGGATTTTGCGTATATATGAGGAGTATAGTACAACTAATAAATGCAGCGTTTGGTCAAGATATCTTGATGAACAAAACAGGTTTTTAATCAAAAACCTAGTTTTCGACCGATCGTTCCTATGGCAGCTATATGATATAGTGGTCCGATCTTAATAGGATTTTGCATATATATACGTATAGTAAAACTAACAAATGCCGCGTTTGGCTCAGATATCTTCATAAACGAAATGTTTTTTCATACAACACCTTAATTTTCGACCGATCGTTCCTATGGCAGCTATATGATATAGTGGTCCGATCTTAAATAGATTTTGCCTATATAATAGGAGTATAGTTTAATTTAATAAATGCCGAGTTTGGTCAAGATATCTTGAAAAACAAAACAGGTTTTTAATCAAAAACCTAGTTTTCGACCGATCGTTCCTATGGCAGCTATATGATATAGTGGTACGATCTTATAGGATTTTGCATATATATGAGGAGTAGAGTACGACTAACAAATGCAGCGTTTGGTCAAGATATCTTGATGAACAAAACAGGTTTTTAATCAAAAACTAGTTTTCGACCGATCGTTCCTATGGCAGCTATATGATATAGTGGTCCGATCTTAATAGGATTTTGCATATATATGAGTATAGTAAAACTACAAATGCCGCGTTTGGTTCAGATATCTTCACAAAACTGTTTTTGTTTCATACAACACCTTAATTTTCGACCGATCGTTCCTATGGCAGCTATATGATATAGTGGTCCGATCTTAAATAGATTTTGCCTATATAATAGGAGTATAGTTAATTTAATAAATGCCAAGATTGGTCAAGATATCTTGAAAAACAAAATGTTTTTTCATACAACCACGTGGTTTTCGACCGATCGTTCCTATGGCAGCTATATGATATAGTGGTCCGATCATAAAAGGATTTTGCCTATATGTGAGGAATATAGTAAAACAATGTATTCCAAGTTTGGTTAAGATATCTTGAAACAAATGTTTTTTCATACAACTTAATTTGCGACCGATGGTTCCTAGGCAGCTTATAATATAGTGGTCCGATCTTAATAGGATTTTGCCAATATAGAGGAGTATAGTAAAACTAATAAATGTCGACTTTGGTTAATTTATTTTGAAAAAAAAAATGTTTTTTCATACAACAACTTAATTTTCGACCGATCGTTCCTATGGCAGATATATGATATAGTGGTCCTATCTTAATAGGATTTTGCATATATATGAGGAGCATAGTAAAACTAATAAATGTCGAGTTTGGTAAATATATCTTGAGAAACAAAACAGGGTTTTAATCAAAAACCCAGTTTTCGACCGATCGTTTCTATGGCAGCTATGTGATATAATGGTACAATCATAATAGGATTTTGCATATATATGAGGAGCATAGTAAACTAATAAATGTCGACTTTGGTTAATTTATTTTTAAAAAAAAAATTTTTTTTCATACAACAACTTAATTTTCGACAGATCGTTCCTATGGCAGATATATGATATAGGGGTCCTATCTTAATAGGATTTTGCATATATATTAGGAGCATAGTAAAACTAATAAATGCAGCGTTTGGTAGAGATATCTTGATAAACAAAACAGGTTTTTAATCAAAAACTTAGTTTTCGACAGCTCGTTCCTATGGCAGCTATATGATATAGTGGTCCGATCTTAATAGGATTTTGCCAATATAAGAGGAGTATAGTAAAACTAATAAATGTCGACTTTGGTAAAGATATTTTGAAAAAAAAAATGTTTTTTTATCCAACAACTTCATTTTCGACCGATCGTTCCTATGGCAGATATATGTTATAGTGGTCCTCTCTTAATAGGATTTTGCATATATATGAGGAGCATAGTAAAACTAATAAATGTCGAGTTTGGTAGAGATATCTTGAGAAACAAAACAGGTTTTTAATCAAAAACCTTGTTTTCGACAGCTCGTTCCTATGGCAGCTATATGATATAGTGGTCCGATCTAAATATGACTTTGCCAATACAAGAGGAATATAGTAAAACTAATAAATGTCGAGTTTGGTCAAGATATTTTGAAAATAAAAATGTTTTTTCATACAACAACTTAATTTTCGACCGATCGGTTCTATGGCAGATATATGATATAGTGGTCCTATCTTAATGGAATTTTACATATATATGAGGAGCATAGTAAAACTAATAAATGTCGAGTTTGGTACAAATATCTTGATAAACAAAATGTTTTTTCATACAACTTAATTTTCGACCGATCGTTCCTATGGCAGCTATATGATATAGTGGTCCGATCTTCATAGGACTTTGCCTATATAAGAGGAGTATAGAAAAACTAGTAAATGTCGAGTTTGGTCAAGATATTTTGAAAAAAAAAATGTTTTTTCATACAACAACTTAATTTTCGACCGATCGGTTCTATGGCAGATATATGATATAGTGGTCCTATCTTAATGGGATTTTGCATATATATGAGGAGCATAGTAAAACTAATAAATGCCGAGTTTGGTAGAGATATCTTGAGAAACAAAAAGTTTTTAATCAAAAACCGATCGACCGATCGTTCCTATGGCAGCTATATGATATAGTGGTCCGATCTTAATAGGATTTTGCCAATATAAGAGAGAGTATAGTAAAACTAATAAATGTCGACTTTGGTAAAGATATTTTGAAAAAAAAATGTTGTTTCATACAACAACTTATTTTCGCCCGATCGTTCCTATGGCAGATATATGATATAGTGGTCCTCTCTTAATGGAATTTTACATATATATGAGGAGCATAGTAAAACTAATAAATGTCGAGTTTGGTAGAGATATCTTGAGAAACAAAACAGGTTTTTAATCAAAAACCTTGTTTTCGACAGCTCGTTCCTATGGCAGCTATATGATATAGTGGTCCGATCTTAATAGGACTTTGCCAATATAAGAGGAGTATAGTAAAACTAATAAATGCCGAGTTTGGTCAAGATATCTTGAAAAACAAAATGTTTTTTCATACAACCACGTGGTTTTCGACCGATGTTCCTATGGCAGCTATATGATATAGTGGTCCGATCTTAAGAGGATTTTGCATATATATGAGGAGTATAGTATAACTAACAAATGCCGCGTTTGGTTCAGATATCTTGAGAAACGAAATGTTTTTTCATACAACAACTTAATTTTCGACCGATCGTTCCTATGGCAGCTATATGATATAGTGGTCCGATCTTAATAGGACTTTGCCGATATAAGAGTAGTATAGAAAAACTAATAAATGTCGAGTTTGGTCAAGATATCTTAAAAAAAAAAAATGTTTTTAAATACAACAACTTATTTTCGACCGATCGTTGCTATGGCAGATATATGATATAGTGGTACGATCTTAAATAGATTTTGCCTATATAATAGGAGTATAGTTAATTTAATAAATGCCGAGTTTGGTCAAGATATCTTGAAAAACAAAACAGGTTTTAATCAAAAACCTAATTTTCGACCGATCGTTCCTATGGCAGCTATATGATATAGTGGTCCGATCTTAAATAGATTTTGCCTATATAATAGGAGTATAGTTAATTTAATAAATGCCGAGTTTGGTCAAGATATCTTGAAAAACAAAACAGGTTTTTAATCAAAAACCTAATTTTCGACCGATCGTTCCTATGGCAGCTATATGATATAGTGGTACGATCTTAATAGGATTTTGCATATATATGAGGAGTAGAGTACGACTAACAAATGCAGCGTTTGGTCAAGATATCTTGATGAAGAAAACAGGTTTTTAATCAAAAACCTAGTTTTCGACCGATCGTTCCTATGGCAGCTATATGATATAGTGGTCCGATCTTAATAGGATTTTGCATATATATGAGTATAGTAAAACTAACAAATGCCGCGTTTGGTTCAGATATCTTCTTAAACGAAATGTTTTTTCATACAACACCTTAATTTTCGACCGATCGTTCCTATGGCAGCTATATGATATAGTGGTCCGATCTTAAATAGATTTTGCCTATATAATAGGAGTATAGTTAATTTAATAAATGCCAAGTTTGGTCAAGATATCTTGAAAAACAAAATGTTTTTTCATACAACCACGTGGTTTTCGACCGATCGTTCCTATGGCAGCTATATGATATAGTGGTCCGATCATAAAAGGATTTTGCCTATATGTGAGGAATATAGTAAAACCAATATATTCCAAGTTTGGTTAAGATATCTTGAAACAAAATGTTTTTTCATACAACTTAATTTGCGACCGATGGTTCCTAGGCAGCTATATGATATAGTGGTCCGATCTTAATAGGATTTTGCCAATATAAGAGGAGTATAGTAAAACTAATAAATGTCGACTTTGGTTAATTTATTTTGAAAAAAAAAATGTTTTTTCATACAACAACTTAATTTTCGACCGATCGTTCCTATGGCAGATATATGATATAGTGGTCCTATCTTAATAGGATTTTGCATATATATGAGGAGCATAGTAAAATAATAAATGTCGAGTTTGGTAAATATATCTTGAGAAACAAAACAGGGTTTTAATCAAAAACCCAGTTTTCGACCGATCGTTTCTATGGCAGCTATGTGATATAATGGTACAATCATAATAGGATTTTGCATATGTATGAGGAGCATAGTAAAACTAATAAATGTCGACTTTGGTTAATTTATTTTAAAAAAAAATGTTTTTTCATACAACAACTTAATTTTCGACCGATCGTTCCTATGGCAGATATATGATATAGGGGTCCTATCTTAATAGGATTTTGCATATATATAGGAGCATAGTAAAACTAATAAATGCAGCGTTTGGTAGAGATATCTTGATAATCAAAACAGGTTTTTAATCAAAAACTTAGTTTTCGACAGCTCGTTCCTATGGCAGCTATATGATATAGTGGTCCGATCTTAATAGGATTTTGCCAATATAAGAGGAGTATAGTAAAACTAATAAATGTCGACTTTGGTAAAGATATTTTGAAAAAAAAAATGTTTTTTTATCCAACAACTTCATTTTCGACCGATCGTTCCTATGGCAGATATATGATATAGTGGTCCTCTCTTAATAGGATTTTGCATATATATGAGGAGCATAGTAAAACTAATAAATGTCGAGTTTGGTAGAGATATCTCGAGAAACAAAACAGTTTTTTAATCAAAAACCTTGTTTTCGACAGCTCGTTCCTATGGCAGCTATATGATATAGTGGTCCGATCTAAATATGACTTTGCCAATACAAGAGGAATATAGTAAAACTAATAAATGTCGAGTTTGGTCAAGATATTTTGAAAATAAAAATGTTTTTTCATACAACAACTTTATATTCGACCGATCGGTTCTATGGCAGATATATGATATAGTGGTCCTATCTTAATGGAATTTTACATATATATGAGGAGCATAGTAAAACTAATAAATGTCGAGTTTAGTACAAATATCTTGATAAACAAAATGTTTTTTCATACAACTTAATTTTCGACCGATCGTTCCTATGGCAGCTATATGATATAGTGGTCCGATCTTCATAGGACTTTGCCTATATAAGAGGAGTATAGAAAACCTAGTAAATGTCGAGTTTGGTAAAGATATTTTGAAAAAAAAAATGTTTTTTCATACAACAACTTAATTTTCGACCGATCGGTTCTATGGCAGATATATGATATAGTGGTCCTATCTTAATGGGATTTTGCATATATATGAGGAGCATAGTAAAACTAATAAATGCCGAGTTTGGTAGAGATATCTTGAGAAACAAAAAGGTTTTTAATCAAAAACCGATCGACCGATCGTTCCTATGGCAGCTATATGATATAGTGGTCCGATCTTAATAGGATTTTGCCAATATAAGAGGAGTATAGTAAAACTAATAAATGTCGACTTTGGTAAAGATATTTTGAAAAAAAAATGTTGTTTCATACAACAACTTAATTTTCGCCCGATCGTTCCTATGGCAGATATATGATATAGTGGTCCTCTCTTAATAGGATTTTGCATATATATGAGGAGCATAGTAAAACTAATAAATGTCGAGTTTGGTAGAGATATCTTGAGAAACAAAACAGGTTTTTAATCAAAAACCTTGTTTTCGACAGCTCGTTCCTATGGCAGCTATATGATATAGTGGTCCGATCTTAATAGGACTTTGCCAATATAAGAGGAGTATAGTAAAACTAATAAATGCCGAGTTTGGTCAAGATATCTTGAAAAACAAAATGTTTTTTCATACATCCACGTGGTTTTCGACCGATTGTTCCTATGGCAGCTATATGATATAGTGGTCCGATCTTAAGAGGATTTTGCATATATATGAGGAGTATAGTAAAACTAACAAATGCCGCGTTTGGTTCAGATATCTTGAGAAACGAAATGTTTTTTCATACAACAACTTCATTTTCGACCGATCGTTCCTATGGCAGATATATGTTATAGTGGTCCTCTCTTAATAGGATTTTGCATATATATGAGGAGCATAGTAAAACTAATAAATGTCGAGTTTGGTAGAGATATCTTGAGAAACAAAACAGGTTTTTAATCAAAAACCTTGTTTTCGACAGCTCGTTCCTATGGCAGCTATATGATATAGTGGTCCGATCTAAATATGACTTTGCCAATACAAGAGGAATATAGTAAAACTAATAAATGTCGAGTTTGGTCAAGATATTTTGAAAATAAAAATGTTTTTTCATACAACAACTTAATTTTCGACCGATCGGTTCTATGGCAGATATATGATATAGTGGTCCTATCTTAATGGAATTTTACATATATATGAGGAGCATAGTAAAACTAATAAATGTCGAGTTTGGTACAAATATCTTGATAAACAAAATGTTTTTTCATACAACTTAATTTTCGACCGATCGTTCCTATGGCAGCTATATGATATAGTGGTCCGATCTTCATAGGACTTTGCCTATATAAGAGGAGTATAGAAAAACTAGTAAATGTCGAGTTTGGTCAAGATATTTTGAAAAAAAAAAATGTTTTTTCATACAACAACTTAATTTTCGACCGATCGGTTCTATGGCAGATATATGATATAGTGGTCCTATCTTAATGGGATTTTGCATATATATGAGGAGCATAGTAAAACTAATAAATGCCGAGTTTGGTAGAGATATCTTGAGAAACAAAAAGGTTTTTAATCAAAAACCGATCGACCGATCGTTCCTATGGCAGCTATATGATATAGTGGTCCGATCTTAATAGGATTTTGCCAATATAAGAGGAGTATAGTAAAACTAATAAATGTCGACTTTGGTAAAGATATTTTGAAAAAAAAATGTTGTTTCATACAACAACTTAATTTTCGCCCGATCGTTCCTATGGCAGATATATGATATAGTGGTCCTCTCTTAATGGAATTTTACATATATATGAGGAGCATAGTAAAACTAATAAATGTCGAGTTTGGTAGAGATATCTTGAGAAACAAAACAGGTTTTTAATCAAAAACCTTGTTTTCGACAGCTCGTTCCTATGGCAGCTATATGATATAGTGGTCCGATCTTAATAGGACTTTGCCAATATAAGAGGAGTATAGTAAAACTAATAAATGCCGAGTTTGGTCAAGATATCTTGAAAAACAAAATGTTTTTTCATACAACCACGTGGTTTTCGACCGATTGTTCCTATGGCAGCTATATGATATAGTGGTCCGATCTTAAGAGGATTTTGCATATATATGAGGAGTATAGTAAAACTAACAAATGCCGCGTTTGGTTCAGATATCTTGAGAAACGAAATGTTTTTTCATACAACAACTTAATTTTCGACCGATCGTTCCTATGGCAGCTATATGATATAGTGGTCCGATCTTAATAGGACTTTGCCGATATAAGAGTAGTATAGAAAAACTAATAAATGTCGAGTTTGGTCAAGATATCTTAAAAAAAAAAAATGTTTTTAAATACAACAACTTATTTTCGACCGATCGTTGCTATGGCAGATATATGATATAGTGGTACGATCTTAAATAGATTTTGCCTATATAATAGGAGTATAGTTAATTTAATAAATGCCGAGTTTGGTCAAGATATCTTGAAAAACAAAACAGGTTTTTAATCAAAAACCTAATTTTCGACCGATCGTTCCTATGGCAGCTATATGATATAGTGGTCCGATCTTAAATAGATTTTGCCTATATAATAGGAGTATAGTTAATTTAATAAATGCCGAGTTTGGTCAAGATATCTTGAAAAACAAAACAGGTTTTTAATCAAAAACCTAATTTTCGACCGATCGTTCCTATGGCAGCTATATGATATAGTGGTACGATCTTAATAGGATTTTGCATATATATGAGGAGTAGAGTACGACTAACAAATGCAGCGTTTGGTCAAGATATCTTGATGAAGAAAACAGGTTTTTAATCAAAAACCTAGTTTTCGACCGATCGTTCCTATGGCAGCTATATGATATAGTGGTCCGATCTTAATAGGATTTTGCATATATATGAGTATAGTAAAACTAACAAATGCCGCGTTTGGTTCAGATATCTTCTTAAACGAAATGTTTTTTCATACAACACCTTAATTTTCGACCGATCGTTCCTATGGCAGCTATATGATATAGTGGTCCGATCTTAATAGGACTTTGCCGATATAAGAGTAGTATAGAAAAACTAATAAATGTCGAGTTTGGTCAAGATATCTTAAAAAAAAAAAATGTTTTTAAATACAACAACTTATTTTCGACCGATCGTTGCTATGGCAGATATATGATATAGTGGTACGATCTTAATAGGATTTTGCGTATATATGAGGAGTATAGTACAACTAATAAATGCCGAGTTTGGTAGAGATATCTTGATGAACAAAACAGGTTTTTAATCAAAAACCTAGTTTTCGACCGATCGTTCCTATGGCAGCTATATGATATAGTGGTCCGATCTTAATAGGATTTTGCCAATATAAGAGGAGTATAGTAAAACTAATAAATGTCGACTTTGGTAAAGATATTTTGAAAAAAAAATGTTGTTTCATACAACAACTTAATTTTCGCCCGATCGTTCCTATGGCAGATATATGATATAGTGGTCCTCTCTTAATAGGATTTTGCATATATATGAGGAGCATAGTAAAACTAATAAATGTCGAGTTTGGTAGAGATATCTTGAGAAACAAAACAGGTTTTTAATCAAAAACCTTGTTTTCGACAGCTCGTTCCTATGGCAGCTATATGATATAGTGGTCCGATCTTAATAGGACTTTGCCAATATAAGAGGAGTATAGTAAAACTAATAAATGCCGAGTTTGGTCAAGATATCTTGAAAAACAAAATGTTTTTTCATACATCCACGTGGTTTTCGACCGATTGTTCCTATGGCAGCTATATGATATAGTGGTCCGATCTTAAGAGGATTTTGCATATATATGAGGAGTATAGTAAAACTAACAAATGCCGCGTTTGGTTCAGATATCTTGAGAAACGAAATGTTTTTTCATACAACAACTTAATTTTCGACCGATCGTTCCTATGGCAGCTATATGATATAGTGGTCCGATCTTAATAGGACTTTGCCGATATAAGAGTAGTATAGAAAAACTAATAAATGTCGAGTTTGGTCAAGATATCTTAAAAAAAAAAAATGTTTTTAAATACAACAACTTATTTTCGACCGATCGTTGCTATGGCAGATATATGATATAGTGGTACGATCTTAATAGGATTTTGCGTATATATGAGGAGTATAGTACAACTAATAAATGCAGCGTTTGGTCAAGATATCTTGATGAACAAAACAGGTTTTTAATCAAAAACCTAGTTTTCGAACGATCGTTCCTATGGCAGCTATATGATATAGTGGTCCGATCTTAATAGGATTTTGCATATATATGAGTATAGTAAAACTAACAAATGCCGCGTCTGGCTCAGAAATGTTTTTTCATACAACACCTTAATTTTCGACCGATCGTTCCTATGGCAGCTATATGATATAGTGGTCCGATCTTAAATAGATTTTGCCTATATAATAGGAGTATAGTTAATTTAATAAATGCCGAGTTTGGTCAAGATATCTTGAAAAACAAAACAGGTTTTTAATCAAAAACCTAGTTTTCGACCGATCGTTCCTATGGCAGCTATATGATATAGTGGTCCGATCTTAATAGGATTTTGCATATATATGAGTATAGTAAAACTAACAAATGCCGCGTTTGGTTCAGATATCTTCTTAAACGAAATGTTTTTCATACAACACCTTAATTTTCGACCGATCGTTCCTATGGCAGCTATATGATATAGTGGTCCGATCTTAATAGGACTTTGCCGATATAAGAGTAGTATAGAAAAACTAATAAATGTCGAGTTTGGTCAAGATATCTTAAAAAAAAAAAATGTTTTAAATACAACAACTTATTTTCGACCGATCGTTGCTATGGCAGATATATGATATAGTGGTACGATCTTAATAGGATTTTGCGTATATATGAGGAGTATAGTACAACTAATAAATGCAGCGTTTGGTCAAGATATCTTGATGAACAAAACAGGTTTTTAATCAAAAACCTAGTTTTCGACCGATCGGTTCTATGGCAGATATATGATATAGTGGTCCTATCTTAATGGAATTTTACATATATATGAGGAGCATAGTAAAACTAATAAATGTCGAGTTTGGTACAAATATCTTGATAAACAAAATGTTTTTTCATACAACTTAATTTTCGACCGATCGTTCCTATGGCATCTATATGATATAGTGGTCCGATCTTCATAGGACTTTGCCTATATAAGAGGAGTATAGTTAAACTATTAAATGTCGAGTTTGGTCAAGATATCTTGAAAAACAAAAAAGTTTTTTCATACAACAACTTATTTTCGACCGTTCATTCCTATGGCAGATATATGATATAGTGGTACGATCTTAATAGGATTTTGCATATATATGAGTATAGTAAAACTAACAAATGCCGCGTTTGGTTCAGATATCTTCATAAACGAAATGTTTTTTCATACAACAACTTAATTTTCGACCGATCGTTTCTATGGCAGCTATATGATATAGGGGTCCGATCTTAATAGGACTTTGCCTATATAAGAGGAGTATAGAAAACTAATAAATGTCGAGTTTGGTCAAGATATTTTGAAAAAAAAAATGTTTTTTCATACAACAACTTAATTTTCGACAGATCGGTTCTATGGCAGATATATGATATAGTGGTCCTATCTTAATGGGATTTTGCATATATATGAGGAGCATAGCAAAACTAATAAATGTCGAGTTTGGTAAATATATCTTGAGAAACAAAACAGGGTTTTAATCAAAAACCTAGTTTTCGACCGATCGTTTCTATGGCAGCTATATGATATAATGGTACAATCTTAATAGGATTTTGCATATATATGAGGAGAAGAGTACAACTAATAAATGCAGCGTTTGGTAGAGATATCTTGATAAACAAAACAGGTTTTTAATCAAAAACTTAGTTTTCGACAGCTCGTTCCTATGGCAGCTATATGATATAGTGGTCCGATCTTAATAGGATTTTGCCAATATAAGAGGAGTATAGTAAAACTAATAAATGTCGACTTTGGTAAAGATATTTTGAAAAAAAAATGTTGTTTCATACAACAACTTAATTTTCGACCGATCGTTCCTATGGCAGATATATGATATAGTGGTCCTCTCTTAATAGGATTTTGCATATATATGAGGAGCATAGTAAAACTAATAAATGTCGAGTTTGGTAGAGATATCTTGAGAAACAAAACAGGTTTTTAATCAAAAACCTTGTTTTCGACAGCTCGTTCCTATGGCAGCTATATGATATAGTGGTCCGATCTTAATAGGACTTTGCCAATATAAGAGGAGTATAGTAAAACTAATAAATGCCGAGTTTGGTCAAGATATCTTGAAAAACAAAATGTTTTTTCATACAACCACGTGGTTTTCGACCGATTGTTCCTATGGCAGCTATATGATATAGTGGTCCGATCTTCATAGGACTTTGCCTATATAAGAGGAGTATAGAAAAACTAGTAAATGTCGAGTTTGGTCAAGATATTTTGAAAAAAAAAAATGTTTTTTCATACAACAACTTAATTTTCGACCGATCGGTTCTATGGCAGATATATGATATAGTGGTCCTATCTTAATGGGATTTTGCATATATATGAGGAGCATAGTAAAACTAATAAATGCCGAGTTTGGTAGAGATATCTTGAGAAACAAAAAGGTTTTTAATCAAAAACCGATCGACCGATCGTTCCTATGGCAGCTATATGATATAGTGGTATAGTTAAACTAATAAATGTCGGGTTTGGTCAAGATATCTTGAAAAACAAAAAAGTTTTTTCATACAACAACTTATTTTCGACCGTTCATTCCTATGGCAGATATATGATATAGTGGTACGATCTTAATAGGATTTTGCATATATATGAGTATAGTAAAACTAACAAATGCCGCGTTTGGTTCAGATATCTTCATAAACGAAATGTTTTTTCATACAACAACTTAATTTTCGACCGATCGTTTCTATGGCAGCTATATGATATAGTGGTCCGATCTTAATAGGACTTTGCCTATATAAGAGGAGTATAGAAAAACTAATAAATGTCGAGTTTGGTCAAGATATTTTGAAAAAAAAAATGTTTTTTCATACAACAACTTAATTTTCGACAGATCGGTTCTATGGCAGATATATGATATAGTGGTCCTATCTTAATGGGATTTTGCATATATATGAGGAGCATAGTAAAACTAATAAATGTCGAGTTTGGTAAATATATCTTGAGAAACAAAACAGGGTTTTAATCAAAAACCTAGTTTTCGACCGATCGTTTCTATGGCAGCTATATGATATAATGGTACAATCTTAATAGGATTTTGCATATATATGAGGAGAAGAGTACAACTAATAAATGCAGCGTTTGGTAGAGATATCTTGATAAACAAAACAGGTTTTTAATCAAAAACTTACTTTTCGACAGCTCGTTCCTATGGCAGCTATATGATATAGTGGTCCGATCTTAATAGGATTTTGCCAGTATAAGAGGAGTATAGTAAAACTAATAAATGTCGACTTTGGTAAAGATATTTTGAAAAAAAAATGTTGTTACATAAAACAACTTAATTTTCGACCGATCGTTCCTATGGCAGATATATGATATAGTGGTCCTCTCTTAATAGGATTTTGCATATATATGAGGAGCATAGTAAAACTAATAAATGTCGAGTTTGGTAGAGATATCTTGAGAAACAAAACAGGTTTTTAATCAAAAACCTTGTTTTCGACAGCTCGTTCCTATGGCAGCTATATGATATAGTGGTCCGATCTTAATAGGACTTTGCCAATATAAGAGGAGTATAGTAAAACTAATAAATGCCGAGTTTGGTCAAGATATCTTGAAAAACAAAATTTTTTTCATACAACCACGTGGTTTTCGACCGATTGTTCCTATGGCAGCTATATGATATAGTGGTCCGATCTTAAGAGGATTTTGCATATATATGAGGAGTATAGTAAAACTAACAAATGCCGCGTTTGGTTCAGATATCTTGAGAAACGAAATGTTTTTTCATACAACAACTTAATTTTCGACCGATCGTTCCTATGGCAGCTATATGATATAGTGGTACGATCTTAATAGGACGTTGCCGATATAAGAGGAGTATAGTTAAACTAATAAATGTCGAGTTTGGTCAAGATATCTTGAAAAACAAAAAAGTTTTTTCATACAACAACTTATTTTCGACCGTTCAGTCCTATGGCAGATATATGATATAGTGGTACGATCTTAATAGGATTTTGCATATATATGAGGAGTAGAGTACAACTAATAAATGCCGCGTTTGGTCAAGATATCTTGATGAACAAAACAGGTTTTTAATCAAAACCTTGTTTTCGACCGATCGTTCCTATGGCAGCTATATGATATAGTGGTACGATCTTAATAGGACGTTGCCTATAAAAGAGGAGTATAGTTAAACTAATAAATGTCGAATTTGGTCAAGATATCTTGAAAAACAAAAAAGTATTTTCATACAACACCTTAATTTTCGACCGATCGTTCCTATTGCAACTATATGATATAGTGGTCCGATCTTAAATAGATTTTGCCTATATAATAGGAGTATAGTTAATTTAATAAATGCCGAGTTTGGTCAAGATATCTTCAAAAACAAAACAGGTTTTTAATCAAAAACCTAGTTTTCGACCGATCGTTCCTATGGCAGCTATATGATATAGTGGTACGATCTTAATAGGATTTTGCATATATATGAGGAGTAGAGTACAACTAATAAATGCAGCGTTTGGTCAAGATATCTTGATGAACAAAACAGGTTTTTAATCAAAACCTAGTTTTCGACCGATCGTTCCTATGGCAGCTATATGATATAGTGGTCCGATCTTAATAGGATTTTGCATATATATGAGTATAGTAAAACTAACAAATGCCGCGTTTGGTTCAGATATCTTCATAAACGAAATGTTTTTTCATACAACACCTTAATTTTCGACCGATCGTTCCTATGGCAGCTATATGATATAGTGGTCCGATCTTAAATAGATTTTGCCTATATAATAGGAGTATAGTTAATTTAATAAATGCCGAGGTTGGTCAAGATATCTTGAAAAACAAAATATTTTTTCATACAACCACGTGGTTTTCGACCGATCGTTCCTATGTCAGCTATATGATATAGTGGTCCGATCATAAGAGGATTTTGCCTATATGTGAGGAATATAGTAAAACCAATATATTCCAAGTTTGGTTAAGATATCTTGAAACAAAATGTTTTTTCATACAACTTAATTTTCGACCGATGGTTCCTAGGCAGCTATATGATATAGTGGTCCGATCTTAATAGGATTTTGCCAATATAAGAGGAGTATAGTAAACTAATAAATGTCGACTTTGGTTAATTTATTTTGAAAAAAAAATGTTTTTTCATACAACAACTTAATTTTCGACCGATCGTTCCTATGGCAGATATATGATATAGTGGTCCTATCTTAATAGGATTTTACATATATATGAGGAGCATAGTAAAACTAGTAAATGTCGAGTTTGGTAAATATATCTTGAGAAACAAAACAGGGTTTAATCAAAAACCCAGTTTTCGACCGATCGTTTCTATGGCAGCTATATGATATAATAGTACAATCTTAATAGGATTTTGCATATATATGAGGAGAAGAGTACAACTAATAAATGCAGCGTTTGGTAGAGATATCTTGATAAACAAAACAGGTTTTTAATCAAAACTTAGTTTTCGACAAAAAATGTTTTTTCATACAACACCTTAATTTTCGACCGATCGTTCCTATGGCAGCTATATGATATAGTGGTCCGATCTTGAATAGATTTTGCCTATATAATAGGAGTATAGTTAATTTAATAAATGCCGAGTTTGGTCAAGATATCTTGAAAAACAAAACAGGTTTTTAATCAAAAACCTAGTTTTCGACCGATCGTTTCTATGGCAGCTATATGATATAGTGCTCCGATCATAAGAGGATTTTGCCTATATGTGAGGAATATAGTAAAACCAATATATTCCAAATTTGGTTAAGATATCTTGAAACAAAATGTTTTTTCATACAACTTAATTTTCGACCGATGGTTCCTAGGCAGCTATATGATATAGTGGTCCGATCATAAGAGGATTTTGCCTATATGTGAGGAATATAGTAAAACCAATATATTCCAAGTTTGGTTAAGATATCTTGAAACAAAATGTTTTTTCATACAACTTAATTTTCGACCGATGGTTCCTAGGCAGCTATATGATATAGTGGTCCGATCTTAATAGGATTTTGCCAATATAAGAGGAGTATAGTAAAACTAATAAATGTCGACTTTGGTTAATTTATTTTGAAAAAAAAATGTTTTTTCATACAACAACTTAATTTTCGACCGATCGTTCCTATGGCAGATATATGATATAGTGGTACGATCTTAATAGGACTTTGCCTATATAAGAGGAGTATAGTTAAACTAATAAATGTCGAGTTTGGTCAAGATATCTTGAAAAACAAAAAAGTTTTTTCATACAACAACTTATTTTCGACCGTTCAGTCCTATGGCAGATATATGATATAGTGGTACGATCTTAATAGGATTTTGCATATATATGAGGAGTAGAGTACAACTAATAAATGCCGCGTTTGGTCAAGATATCTTGATGAACAAAACAGGTTTTTAATCAAAAACCTTGTTTTCGACCGATCGTTCCTATGGCAGCTATATGATATAGTGGTACGATCTTAATAGGACTTTGCCTATATAAGAGGAGTATAGTTAAACTAATAAATGTCGAGTTTGGTCAAGATATCTTGAAAAACAAAAAAGTTTTTTCATACAACAACTTATTTTCGACCGTTCAGTCCTATGGCAGATATATGATATAGTGGTACGATCTTAATAGGATTTTGCATATATATGAGGAGTAGAGTACAACTAATAAATGCCGCGTTTGGTCAAGATATCTTGATGAACAAAACAGGTTTTTAATCAAAAACCTTGTTTTCGACCGATCGTTCCTATGGCAGCTATATGATATAGTGGTACGATCTTAATAGGACGTTGCCTATAAAAGAGGAGTATAGTTAAACTAATAAATGTCGAATTTGGTCAAGATATCTTGAAAAACAAAAAAGTATTTTCATACAACACCTTAATTTTCGACCGATCGTTCCTATTGCAACTATATGATATAGTGGTCCGATCTTAAATAGATTTTGCCTATATAATAGGAGTATAGTTAATTTAATAAATGCCGAGTTTGGTCAAGATATCTTCAAAAACAAAACAGGTTTTTAATCAAAAACCTAGTTTTCGACCGATCGTTCCTATGGCAGCTATATGATATAGTGGTACGATCTTAATAGGATTTTGCATATATATGAGGAGTAGAGTACAACTAATAAATGCAGCGTTTGGTCAAGATATCTTGATGAACAAAACAGGTTTTTAATCAAAACCTAGTTTTCGACCGATCGTTCCTATGGCAGCTATATGATATAGTGGTCCGATCTTAATAGGATTTTGCATATATATGAGTATAGTAAAACTAACAAATGCCGCGTTTGGTTCAGATATCTTCATAAACGAAATGTTTTTTCATACAACACCTTAATTTTCGACCGATCGTTCCTATGGCAGCTATATGATATAGTGGTCCGATCTTAAATAGATTTTGCCTATATAATAGGAGTATAGTTAATTTAATAAATGCCGAGGTTGGTCAAGATATCTTGAAAAACAAAATATTTTTTCATACAACCACGTGGTTTTCGACCGATCGTTCCTATGTCAGCTATATGATATAGTGGTCCGATCATAAGAGGATTTTGCCTATATGTGAGGAATATAGTAAAACCAATATATTCCAAGTTTGGTTAAGATATCTTGAAACAAAATGTTTTTTCATACAACTTAATTTTCGACCGATGGTTCCTAGGCAGCTATATGATATAGTGGTCCGATCTTAATAGGATTTTGCCAATATAAGAGGAGTATAGTAAAACTAATAAATGTCGACTTTGGTTAATTTATTTTGAAAAAAAAATGTTTTTTCATACAACAACTTAATTTTCGACCGATCGTTCCTATGGCAGATATATGATATAGTGGTCCTATCTTAATAGGATTTTACATATATATGAGGAGCATAGTAAAACTAATAAATGTCGAGTTTGGTAAATATATCTTGAGAAACAAAACAGGGTTTTAATCAAAAACCCAGTTTTCGACCGATCGTTTCTATGGCAGCTATATGATATAATAGTACAATCTTAATAGGATTTTGCATATATATGAGGAGAAGAGTACAACTAATAAATGCAGCGTTTGGTAGAGATATCTTGATAAACAAAACAGGTTTTTAATCAAAAACTTAGTTTTCGACAAAAAATGTTTTTTCATACAACACCTTAATTTTCGACCGATCGTTCCTATGGCAGCTATATGATATAGTGGTCCGATCTTGAATAGATTTTGCCTATATAATAGGAGTATAGTTAATTTAATAAATGCCGAGTTTGGTCAAGATATCTTGAAAAACAAAACAGGTTTTTAATCAAAAACCTAGTTTTCGACCGATCGTTTCTATGGCAGCTATATGATATAGTGCTCCGATCATAAGAGGATTTTGCCTATATGTGAGGAATATAGTAAAACCAATATATTCCAAATTTGGTTAAGATATCTTGAAACAAAATGTTTTTTCATACAACTTAATTTTCGACCGATGGTTCCTAGGCAGCTATATGATATAGTGGTCCGATCTTAATAGGATTTTGGCAATATAAGAGGAGTATAGTAAAACTAATAAATGTCGACTTTGGTTAATTTATTTTGAAAAAAAAATGTTTTTTCATACAACAACTTAATTTTCGACCGATCGTTCCTATGGCAGATATATGATATAGTGGTCCTTTCTTAATAGGATTTTACATATATATAAGGAGCATAGTAAAACTAATAAATGTCGAGTTTGGTAGAGATATCTTGAGAAACAAAACAGGTTTTTAATCAAAAACCTTGTTTTCGACAGCTCGTTCCTATGGCAGCTATATGATATAGTGGTCCGATCTAAATATGACTTTGCCAATATAAGAGGAATATAGTAAAACTAATAAATGTCGAGTTTGGTCAAGATATTTTGAAAATCAAAATGTTTTTTTATACAACAACTTAATTTTCGACCGATCGGTTCTATGGCAGATATATGATATAGTGGTCCTATCTTAATGGAATTTTGCATATATATGAGGAGCATAGTAAAACTAATAATGTCGAGTTTGGTACAAATATCTTGATAAACAAAATGTTTTTTCATACAACTTAATTTTCGACCGATCGTTCCTATGGCAGCTATATGATATAGTGGTCCGATCTAAATATGACTTTGCCAATATAAGAGGAATATAGAAAAACTAATAAATGTCGAGTTTGGTCAAGATATTTTAAAAAAAAAAAATGTTTTTTCATACAACAACTTAATTTTCGACCGATCGGTTCTATGGCAGAACTAATAAATGCCGAGTTTGGTAGAGATATCTTGAGCAACAAAAAGGTTTTTAATCAAAAACCGATCGACCGATCGTTCCTATGGCAGCTATATGATATAGTGGTACGATCTTAATAGGACTTTGCCTATATAAGAGGAGTATAGTTAAACTAATAAATGTCGAGTTTGGTCAAGATATCTTGAAAAACAAAAAAGTTTTTTCATACAACAACTTATTTTCGACCGTTCATTCCTATGGCAGATATATGATATAGTGGTACGATCTTAATTGGATTTTGCATATATATGAGGAGTAGAGTACAGCTAATAAATTGATAAACAAAACAGGTTTTTAATCAAAAACCTAGTTTTCGACCGATCGTTCCTATGGCAGCTATAAGATATAGTGGTCCGATCTCAATAGGATTTTGCATATATATGAGTATAGTAAAACTAACAAATGCCGCGTTTGGTTCAGATATCTTCATAAACGAAATGTTTTTTCATACAACAACTTAATTTTCGACCGATCGTTTCTATGGCAGCTATATGATATAGTGGTCCTATCTTAATGGGATTTTGCATATATATGAGGAGCATAGTAAAACTAATAAATGTCGAGTTTGGTAGAGATATCTTGAGAAACAAAAAGGTTTTCAATCAAAAACCTTGTTTTCGACCGATCGTTCCTATGGCAGCTATATGATATAGTGGTACGATCTTAATAGGACTTTGCCTATATAAGAGGAGTATAGTTAAACTAATAAATGTCGAGTTTGGTCAAAATACCTTGAAAAACAAAAAAGTTTTTTCATACAACCACGTGGTTTTCGACCGATTGTTCCTATGGCAGCTATTTGATATAGTGGTCCGATCTTAAGAGGATTTTGCATATATATGAGGAGTATAGTAAAACTAACAAATGCCGCGTTTGGTTCAGATATCTTGAGAAACGAAATGTTTTTTCATACAACAACTTAATTTTCGACCGATCGTTCCTATGGCAGCTATATGATATAGTGGTCCGATCTTAAATAGATTTTGCCTATATAATAGGAGTACAGAATAACTAATAAATGTCGAGTTTGGTCAAGATATCTTAAAAAAAAAAATTTTTTTTACATACAACAACTTATTTTCGACCGATCGTTGCTATGGCAGATATATGATATAGTGGTGCTATCTTAATAGGATTTTGCATATATATGAGGAGCATAGTAAAACTAATAAATGTCGAGTTTGGTAAAGGTATCTTGATAAACAAAATGTTTTTCATACAACTTAATTTTCGACCGATCATTCCTATGGCAGATATATGATATAGTGGTCCGATCTTAATAGGACTTTGCCGATATAAGAGTAGTATAGAAAAACTAATAAATGTCGAGTTTGGTCAAAATATCTCCAAAAAAAATGTTTTTTCATACAACAACTTATTTTCGACCGATCGTTGCTATGGCAGATATATGATATAGTGGTACAATCTTAATAGGATTTGCGTATATATGAGGAGTATAGTTAATTTAATAAATGCCGAGCTTGGTCAAGATATCTTGAAAAACAAAACGTTTTTTCATACAACCACGTGATTTTCGACCGATGGTTCCTATGGCAGATATATGATATAGTGGTCCGATCTTAATAGGACTTTGCCGATATAAGAGGAGTATAAAATAACTAATAAATGTCGAGTTTGGTCAAGATATCTTAAAAAAAAAAAATTTTTTTACATACAACAACTTATTTTCGACCGATCGTTGCTATGGCAGATATATGATATAGTGGTACGATCTTAATAGGATTTTATATGAGGAGTATAGTACAACTAATAAATGCAGCGTTTGGTCAAGATATCTTGATGAACAAAACAGGTTTTTAATCAAAAACATAGTTTTCGATCGATCGTTCCTATGGCAGCTATACGATATAGTGGTACGATCTTAATAGGATTTTGCATATATATGAGGAGTAGAGTACAACTAATAAATGCAGCGTTTGGTCAAGATATCTTGATGAACAAAACGGGTTTTTAATCAAAAACCTAGTTTTCGACCGATCGTTCCTATGGCAGCTATATGATATAGTGGTCCGATTTTAATAGGATTTTGCATATATATGTGTATAGTAAAACTAACAAATGCCGCGTTTGGTTCAGATATCTTCATAAACGAAATGTTTTTTCATACAACACCTTAATTTTCGACCGATCGTTCCTATGGCAGCTATATGATATAGTGGTCCGATCTTAAATAGATTTTGCCTATATAATAGGAGTATAGTTAATTTAATAATGCCGAGTTTGGTCAAGATATCTTGAAAAACAAAATGTTTTTTCATACAACCACGTGGTTTTCGACCGATCGTTTCTATGGCAGCTATATGATATAGTGGTCCGATCATAAGAGGATTTTGCCTATATGTGAGGAATATAGTAAAACCAATATATTCCAAGTTTGGTTAAGATATCTTGAAACAAAATGTTTTTTCATACAACTTAATTTTCGACCGATGGTTCTTAGGCAGCTATATGATATAGTGGTCCGATCTTAATAGGATTTTGCCAATATAAGAGGAGTATAGTAAAACTAATAAATGTCGACTTTGGTTAATTTATTTAAAAAAAAAAATGTTTTTTCATACAACAACTTAATTTTCGACCGATCGTTCCTATGGCAGATATATGATATAGTGGTCCTATCTTAATAGGATTTTGCATATATATGAGGAGCATAGTAAAACTAATAAATGTCGAGTTTGGTAAATATATCTTGAGAAACAAAACAGGGTTTTAATCAAAAACCCAGTTTTCGACCGATCGTTTCTATGGCAGCTATATGATATAATGGTACAATCTTAATAGGATTTTGCATATATATGAGGAGAAGAGTACAACTAATAAATGCAGCGTTTGGTAGAGATATCTTGATAAACAAAACAGGTTTTAATCAAAAACTTAGTTTTCGACAGCTCGTTCCTATGGCAGCTATATGATATAGTGGTCCGATCTTAATAGGATTTTGCCAATATAAGAGGAGTATAGTAAAAGTAATAAATGTCGACTTTGGTAAAGATATTTTGAAAAAAAAATGTTTTTTCATACAACAACTTAATTTTCGACCGATCGTTCCTATGGCAGATATATGATATAGTGGTCCTCTCTTAATAGGATTTTGCATATATATGAGGAGCATAGTAAAACTAATAAATGTCGAGTTTGGTAGAGATATCTTGAGAAACAAAACAGGTTTTTAATCAAAAACCTTGTTTGCGACAGCTCGTTCCTATGGCAGCTATATGATATAGTGGTCCGATCTAAATATGACTTTGCCAACATAAAAGGAATATAGTAAAACTAATAAATGTTTGGTTTGGTTAAGATATTTTGAAAATAAAAATGTTTTTTCATACAACAACTTAATTTTCGACCGATCGGTTCTATGGCAGATATATGATATAGTGGTCCTATCTTAATGGAATTTTGCATATATATGAGGAGCATAGTAAAACTAATAAATGTCGAGTTTGGTACAAATATCTTGATAAACAAAATGTTTTTTCATACAACTTAATTTTCGACCGATCGTTCCTATGGCAGCTATATGATATAGTGGTCCGATCTTCATAGGACTTTGCCTATATAAGAGGAGTATAGAAAAACTAATAAATGTCGAGTTTGGTCAAGATATTTTGAAAAAAAAAATGTTTTTTCATACAACAACTTAATTTTCGAACGATCGGTTCTATGGCAGAACTAATAAATGCCGAGTTTGGTAGAGATATCTTGAGAAACAAAAAGCTGTTTAATCAAAAACCGATCGACCGATCGTTCCTATGGCAGCTATATGATATAGTGGTACGATCTTAATAGGACTTTGCCTATATAAGAGGAGTATAGTTAAACTAATAAATGTCGAGTTTGGTCAAGATATCTTTGTAAAACAAAAAAGTTTTTTCATACAACAACTTATTTTCGACCGTTCATTCCTATGGCAGATATATGATATAGTGGTACGATCTTAATTGGATTTTGCATATATATGAGGAGTAGAGTACAACTAATAAATTGATAAACAAAACAGGTTTTTACTCAAAAACCTAGTTTTCGACCGATCGTTCCTATGGCAGCTATATGATATAGTGGTCCGACCTCAATAGGATTTTGCATATATATGAGTATAGTAAAACTAACAAGTGCAGCGTTTGGTTCAGATATCTTCATAAACGAAATGTTTTTTCATACAACAACTTAATTTTCGACCGATCGTTTCTATGGCAGCTATATGATATAGTGGTCCGATCTTAATAGGACTTTGCCTATATAAGAGGAGTATAGAAAAACTAATAAATGTCGAGTTTGGTCAAGATATTTTGAAAAAAAAAAATGTTTTTTCATACAACTTAATTTTCGACAGATCGGTTCTATGGCAGATATATGATATAGTGGTCCTATCTTAATGGGATTTTGCATATATATGAGGAGCATAGTAAAACTAATAAATGTCGAGTTTGGTAGAGATATCTTGAGAAACAAAAAGGTTTTTAATCAAAAACCTTGTTTTCGACCGATCGTTCCTATGGCAGCTATATGATATAGTGGTACGATCTTGATAGGACTTTGCCTATATAAGAGGAGTATAGTTAAACTAATAAATGTCGAGATATCTTGAAAAACAAAAAAGTTTTTTCATACAACCACGTGGTTTTCGACCGATTGTTCCTATGGCAGCTATATGATATAGTGGTCCGATCTTAAGAGGATTTTGTATATATATGAGGAGTATAGTAAAACTAACAAATGCCGCGTTTGGTTCAGATATCTTGAGAAACGAAATGTTTTTTCATACAACAACTTAATTTTCGACCGATTGTTCCTATGGCAGCTATATGATATAATGGTCCGATCTTAAATAGATTTTGCCTATATAATAGGAGTACAGAATAACTAATAAATGTCGAGTTTGGTCAAGATATCTCAAAAAAAAAATGTTTTTTATACAACAACTTATTTTCGACCGATCGTTGCTATGGCAGATATATGATATAGTGGAACAATCTTAATAGGATTTTGCGTATATATGAGGAGTATAGTTAATTTAATAAATGCCGAGCTTGGTCAAGATATCTTGAAAAACAAAATGTTTTTTCATACAACCACGTGATTTTCAACCGATGGTTCCTATGGCAGATATATGATATAGTGGTCCGATCTTAATAGGACTTTGCCGATATAAGAGGAGTATAGAATAACTAATAAATGTCGAGTTTGGTCAAGATATCTTAAAAAAAAAAAAAATTTTTTTACATACAACAACTTATTTTCGACCGATCGTTGCTATGGCAGATATTTGATATAGTGGTCCTATCTTAATAGGATTTTGCATATATATGAGGAGCATAGTAAAACTAATAAATGTCGAGTTTGGTAAAGGTATCTTGATAAACAAAATGTTTTTCATACAACTTAATTTTCGACCGATCGTTCCTATGGCAGCAATATGATATAGTGGTCCGATCTTAATAGGACTTTGCCGATATAAGAGTAGTATAGAAAAACTAATAAATGTCGAGTTTGGTCAAGATATCTTCAAAAAAAAAAATGTTTTTAAATACAACAACTTATTTTCGACCGATCGTTGCTATGGCAGATATATGATATAGTGGTACGATCTTAATAGGATTTTGCGTATATATGAGGAGTATAGTACAACTAATAAATGCAGCGTTTGGTCAAGATATCTTGATGAACAAAACAGGTTTTTAATCAAAAACCTAGTTTTCGACCGATCGTTCCTATGGCAGCTATATGATATAGTGGTACGATCTTAATAGGATTTTGCATATATATGAGGAGAAGAGTACAACTAATAAATGCAGCGTTTGGTAGAGATATCTTGATAAACAAAACAGGTTTTTAATCAAAAACTTAGTTTTCGACAGCTCGTTCCTATGGCAGCTATATGATATAGTGGTCCGATCTTAATAGGAATTTGCATATATATGAGGAGAAGAGTACAACTAATAAATGCAGCGTTTGGTAGAGATATCTTGATAAACAAAACAGGTTTATAATCAAAAACTTAGTTTTCGACAGCTCGTTCCTATGGCAGCTATATGATATAGTGGTCCGATCTTAATAGAATTTTGCCAATATAAGAGGAGTATAGTAAAACTAATAAATGTCGACTTTGGTAAAGATATTTTGAAAAAAAAAAATTTTTTTTCATACAACAACTTAGTTTTCGACCGATCGTTCCTATGGCAGATATATGATATAGTGGTCCTATCATAATAGGATTTTGCATATATATGAGGAGCATAGTAAAACTAATAAATGTCGAGTTTGGTAAATATATCTTGAGAAACAAAACAGGGTTTTAATCAAAAACCCAGTTTTCGACCGATCGTTTCTATGGCAGCTATATGATATAATGGTACAATCTTAATAGGATTTTGCATATATATGAGGAGAAGAGTACAACTAATAAATGCAGCGTTTGGTAGAGATATCTTGATAAACAAAACAGGTTTTTAATCAAAAACTTAGTTTTCGACAGCTCGTTCCTATGGCAGCTATATGATATAGTGGTCCGATCTTAATAGAATTTTGCCAATATAAGAGGAGTATAGTAAAACTAATAAATGTCGACTTTGGTAAAGATATTTTGAAAAAAAAAAATGTTTTTTTCATACAACAACTTAGTTTTCGACCGATCGTTCCTATGGCAGATATATGATATAGTGGTCCTCTCTTAATAGGATTTTGCATATATATGAGGAGCATAGTAAAACTAATAAATGTCGAGTTTGGTAGAGATATCTTGAGAAACAAAACAGGTTTTTAATCAAAAACCTTGTTTTCGACCGATCGTTCCTATGGCAGCTATATGATATAGTGATACGATCTTAATAGGACTTTGCCTATATAAGAGGAGTATAGTTAAACTAATAAATGTCGAGTTTGGTCAAGATATTTTGAAAAAAAAAATGTTTTTTCATACAACAACTTAATTTTCGACCGATCGGTTCTATGGCAGATATATGATATAGTGGTCCTATCTTAATGGGATTTTGCATATATATGAGGAGCATAGTAAAACTAATAAATGCCGCGTTTGGTCAAGATAACTTGATGAACAAAACAGGTTTTTAATCAAAAACCTTGTTTTCGACCGATCGTTCCTATGGCAGCTATATGATATAGTGGTACGATCTTAATAGGACGTTGCCTATATCAGAGGAGTATAGTTAAACTAATAAATGTCGAGTTTGGTCAAGATATCTTGAAAAACAAAAAAGTTTTTTCATACAACACCTTAATTTTCGACCGATCGTTCCTATGGCAGCTATATGATATAGTGGTCCGATCTTAAATAGATTTTGCCTATATAATAGGAGTATAGTTAATTTAATAAATGCCGAGTTTGGTCAAGATATCTTGAAAAACAAAACAGGTTTTTAAACAAAAACCTAGTTTTCGACCGATCGTTGTTTTTTCATACAACTTAATTTTCGAACGATGGTTCCTAGGCAGCTATATGATATAGTGGTCCGATCTTAATAGGATTTTGCCAATATAAGAGGAGTATAGTAAAACTAATAAATGTCGACTTTGGTTAATTTATTTTGAAAAAAAAAATATTTTTTCATACAACTTAATTTTCGACCGATCGTTTCTATGGCAGATATATGATATAGTGGTCCTATCTTAATGGAATTTTGCATCAAAAACCTTGTTTTCGACAGCTCGTTCCTATGGCAGCTATATGATATAGTGGTCCGATCTTAAATAGATTTTGCCTATATAATAGGAGTATAGTTAATTTAATAAATGCCGAGTTTGGTAGAGATATCTTGAGAAACAAAACAGGTTTTTAATCAAAAACCTTGTTTTCGACAGCTCGTTCCTATGGCAGCTATATGATATAGTGGTCCGATCTTAAATAGATTTTGCCTATATAATAGGAGTATAGTTAATTTAATAAATGCCGAGTTTGGTCAAGATATCTTGAGAAACAAAACAGGGTTTTAATCAAAAACCTAGTTTTCGACCGATCGTTTCTATGGCAGCTATATGATATAATGGTACAATCTTAATAGGATTTTGCATATATATGAGGAGAAGAGTACAACTAATAAATGTCGAGTTTGGTAGAGATATCTTGAGAAACAAAACAGGTTTTTAATCAAAAACCTTGTTTTCGACAGCTCGTTCCTATGGCAGCTATATGATATAGTGGTCCGATCTTAAATAGATTTTGCCTATATAATAGGAGTATAGTTAATTTAATAAATGCCGAGTTTGGTCAAGATATCTTGAAAAGCAAAACAGGTTTTTAATCAAAAACCTAGTTTTCGACCGATCGTTGTTTTTTCATACAACTTAATTTTCGACCGATGGTTATAAGAGGAGTATATATTTGCCTATATAAGAGGAGTATAGAAAAACTAATATATGTCGAGTTTGGTCAAGATATTTTGAAAAAAAAATGTTTTTTCATACAACAACTTAATTTTCGACCAATCGGTTCTATGGCAGATATATGATATAGTGGTCCTATCTTAATGGGATTTTGCATATATATGAGGAGCATAGTAAAACTAATAGATGTCGAGTTTGGTAGAGATATGTTGAGAAACAAAAAGGTTTTAATCAAAAACCTTGTTTTCGACCGATCGTTCCTATGGCAGCTATATGATATAGTGGTACGATCTTAATAGGACTTTGCCTATATAAGAGGAGTATAGTTAAACTAATAAATGTCAAGTTTGGTCAAGATATTTTGAAAAAAAAATGTTTTTTCATACAACAACTTAATTTTCGACCGATCGGTTCTATGGCAGATATATGATATAGTGGTCCTATCTTAATGGGATTTTGCATATATATGAGGAGCATAGTAAAACTAATAAATGTCGAGTTTGGTAGAGATATCTTGAGAAACAAAAGGTTTTTAATCAAAAACCTTGTTTTCGACCGATCGTTCCTATGGCAGCTATATGATATAGTGGTACGATCTTAAATAGATTTTGCCTATATAATAGGAGTATAGTTAATTTAATAAATGCCGAGTTTGGTCAAGATATCTTGAAAAACAAAAAGTTTTTTCATAAACACCTTAATTTTCGACCGATCGTTCCTATGGCAGCTATATGATATAGTGGTCCGATCTTAAATAGATTTTGCCTATATAATAGGAGTATAGTTAATTTAATAAATGCCGAGTTTGGTCAAGATATCTTGAAAAAAAAAAACAGGTTTTTAAACAAAAACCTAGTTTTCGACCGATCGTTGTTTTTTCATACAACTTAATTTTCGACCGATGGTTCCTAGGCAGCTATATGATATAGTGGTCCGATCTTAATAGGATTTTGCCAATATAAGAGGAGTATAGTAAAACTAATAAATGTCGACTTTGGTTAATTTATTTGAAAAAAAAAATGTTTTTCATACAAGTTAATTTTCGACCGATCGTTTCTATGGCAGATATATGATATAGTGGTCCTATCTTAATGGAATTTTGCATATATATAAGGAGCATAGTAAAACTAATAAATGTCGAGTTTGGTAAATATATCTTGAGAAACAAAACAGGGTTTTAATCAAAACCTAGTTTTCGACCGATCGTTTCTATGGCAGCTTTATGATATAATGGTACAATCTTAATAGGATTTTGCATATATATGAGGAGAAGAGTACAACTAATAAATGCAGCGTTTGGTAGAGATATCTTGATAAACAAAACAGGTTTTTAATCAAAACTTAGTTTTCGACAGCTCGTTCCTATGGCAGCTATATGATAAAGTGGTCCGATCTTAATAGGATTTTGCCAATATAAGAGGAGTATAGTAAAACTAATAAATGTCGACTTTGGTAAGATATTTTGAAAAAAAAATGTTTTTTCATACAACAACTTAATTTACGACCGATCGTTCCTATGGCAGATATATGATATAGTGGTCCTCTCTTAATAGGATTTTGCATATATATGAGGAGCATAGTAAAACTAATAAATGTCGAGTTTGGTTGAGATATCTTGAGAAACAAAACAGGTTTTTAATCAAAAACCTTGTTTTCGACAGCTCGTTCCTATGGCAGCTATATGATATAGTGGTCCGATCTTAATAGGACTTTGCCAATATAAGAGGAGTATAGTAAAACTAATAAATGTCGAGTTTGGTCAAGATATCTTGAAAAACAAAATGTTTTTTCATACAACCACGTGGTTTTCGACCGATCGTTCCTATGGCAGCTATATGATATAGTGGTCCGATCATAAGAGGATTTTGCCTATATGTGAGGAATATATGTAAAACCAATATATTCCAAGTTTGGTTAAGAAATCTTGAAACAAAATGTTTTTTCATACAACTTAATTTTCGACCGATGGTTCCTACGCAGCTATATGATATAGTGGTCCGATCTTAATAGGATTTTGCCATATAATAGGAGTATAGTAAAACTAATAAATGTCGACTTTGGTTAATTTATTTTGAAAAAAAAATGTTTTTTCATACAACAACTTAATTTTCGACCGATCGTTCCTATGGCAGATATATGATATAGTGGTCCTATCTTAATAGGATTTTGCATATATATGAGGAGAAGAGTACAACTAATAAATGCAGCGTTTGGTAGAGATATAGGATAGGATAATAGGATTTTGCATATATATGAGGAGCATAGTAAAACTAATAAATGTCGAGTTTGGTAGAGATATCTTGAGAAACAAAACAGGTTTTTAATCAAAAACCTTGTTTTCGACAGCTCGTTCCTATGGCAGCTATATGATATAGTGGTCCGATCTTAAATAGATTTTGCCTATATAATAGGAGTATAGTTAATTTAATAAATGCCGAGTTTGGTCAAGATATCTTGAAAAACAAAACAGGTTTTTAATCAAAAACCTAGTTTTCGACCGATCGTTCCTATGGCAGCTATATGATATAGTGGTCCGAACTTAATAGGATTTTGCATATATATGAGTATAGTAAAACTAACAAATGCCGCGTTTGGTTCAGATATCTTCATAAACGAAATGTTTTTTCATACAACACTTTAATTTTCGACCGATCGTTCCTATGGCAGCTATATGATATAGTGGTCCGATCTTAAATTTATTTTGCCTATATAATAGGAGTATAGTTAATTTAATAAATGCCGAGTTTGGTCAAGATATCTTGAAAAACAAAATGTTTTTTCATACAACCACGTGGTTTTCGACCGATCGTTCCTATGGCAGCTATATGATATAGTGGTCCGATCATAAGAGGATTTTGCCTATATGTGAGGAATATATGTAAAACCAATATATTCCAAGTTTGGTTAAGATATCTTGAAACAAAATGTTTTTTCATACAACCTAATTTTCGACCGATGGTTCCTAGGCAGCTATATGATATAGTGGTCCGATCTTAATAGGATTTTGCCAATATAAGAGGAGTATAGTAAAACTAATAAATGTCGATTTTGGTAAAGATATTTTGAAAAAAAAAATGTTTTTTCAAACAACAACTTAATTTTCGACCGATCGTTCCTATGGCAGATATATGATATAGTGGTCCTCTCTTAATAGGATTTGCATATATATGAGGAGCATAGTAAAACTAATAAATGTCGAGTTTGGTAGAGAAATCTTGAGAAAAAAACAGGTTTTTAATCAAAAACCTTGTTTTCGACAGCTCGTTCCTATGGCAGCTATATGATATAGTGGTCCGATCTTAAATAGATTTTGCCTATATAATAGGAGTATAGTTAATTTAATAAATGCCGAGTTTGGTCAAGATACCTTGAAAAGCAAAACAGGTTTTTAATCAAAAACCTAGTTTTCGACCGATCGTTGTTTTTTCATACAACTTAATTTTCGACCGATGGTTATAAGAGGAGTATATATTTGCCTATATAAGAGGAGTATAGAAAAACTAATATATGTCGAGTTTGGTCAAGATATTTTGAAAAAAAAAATGTTTTTTCATACAACAACTTAATTTCGACCAATCGGTTCTATGGCAGATATATGATATAGTGGTCCTATCTTAATGGGATTTTGCATATATATGAGGAGCATAGTAAAACTAATAAATGTCGAGTTTGGTAGAGATATCTTGAGAAACAAAAAGGTTTTTAATCAAAAACCTTGTTTTCGACCGATCGTTCCTATGGCAGCTATATGATAAAGTGGTACGATCTTAATAGGACTTTGCCTATATAAGAGGAGTATAGTTAAACTAATAAATGTCGAGTTTGGTCAAGATATTTTGAAAAAAAAAATGTTTTTTCATACAACAACTTAATTTTCGACCGATCGGTTCTATGGCAGATATATGATATAGTGGTCCTATCTTAATGGGATTTAGCATATATATGAGGAGCATAGTAAAACTAATAAATGCCGCGTTTGGTCAAGATATCTTGATGAACAAAACAGGTTTTTAATCAAAAACCTTGTTTTCGACCGATCGTTCCTATGGCAGCTATATGATATAGTGGTACGATCTTAATAGGACGTTGCCTATATAAGAGGAGTATAGTTAAACTAATAAATGTCGAGTTTGGTCAAGATATCTTGAAAACAAAAAAGTTTTTTCATACAACACCTTAATTTTCGACCGATCGTTCCTATGGCAGCTATATGATATAGTGGTCCGATCTTAAATAGATTTTGCCTATATAATAGGAGTATAGTTAATTTAATAAATGCCGAGTTTGGTCAAGATATCTTGAAAACAAAACAGGTTTTTAAACAAAAACCTAGTTTTCGACCGATCGTTGTTTTTCATACAACTTAATTTTCGACCGATGGTTCCTAGGCAGCTATATGATATAGTGGTCCGATCTTAATAGGATTTTGCCAATATAAGAGGAGTATAGTAAAACTAATAAATGTCGACTTTGGTTAATTTATTTTGAAAAAAAAAAATGTTTTTCATACAACTTAATTTTCGACCGATCGTTTCTATGCAGCAGATATATGATATAGTGGTCCTATCTTAATGGAATTTTGCATATATATAAGGAGCATAGTAAAACTAATAAATGTCGAGTTTGGTAAATATATCTTGAGAAACAAAACAGGGTTTTAATCAAAAACCTAGTTTTCGACCGATCGTTTCTATGGCAGCTATATGATATAATGGTACAATCTTAATAGGATTTTGCATATATATGAGGAGAAGAGTACAACTAATAAATGCAGCGTTTGGTAGAGATATCTTGATAAACAAAACAGGTTTTTAATCAAAAACTTAGTTTTCGACAGCTCGTTCCTATGGCAGCTATATGATAAAGTGGTCCGATCTTAATAGGATTTTGCCAATATAAGAGGAGTATAGTAAAACTAATAAATGTCGACTTTGGTAAAGATATTTGAAAAAAAAATGTTTTTTCATACAACAACTTAATTTTCGACCGATCGTTCCTATGGCAGATATATGATATAGTGGTCCTCTCTTAATAGGATTTTGCATATATATGAGGAGCATAGTAAAACTAATAAATGTCGAGTTTGGTTGAGATATCTTGAATAACAAAACAGGTTTTTAATCAAAAACCTTGTTTTCGACAGCTCGTTCCTATGGCAGCTATATGATATAGTGGTCCGATCTTAATAGGACTTTGCCAATATAAGAGGAGTATAGTAAAACTAATAAATGTCGAGTTTGGTCAAGATATTTTGAAAAAAAATGTTTTTTCATACAACAACTTAATTTTCGACCGATCGGTTCTATGGCAGATATATAATATAGTGGTCCTATCTTACTGGAATTTTGCATATATATGAGGAGCATAGTAAAACTAATACATGTCGAGTTTGTTAGAGATATCTTCAAAAACAAAATGTTTTTTCATACAACTTAATTTTCGACCGATCGTTCCTATGGCAGCTATATGATATAGTGGTCCGATCTTCATAGGACTTTGCCTATATAAGAGAGTATAGAAAAACTAATAAATGTGGGATGGGATTTTGCATTTGTATGAGGAGCATAGTAAAACTAATAAATGTCGAGTTTGGTAGAGATATCTTGAGAAACAAAAAGGTTTTTAATCAAAAACCTTGTTTTCGACCGATCGTTCCTATGGCAGCTATATGATATAGTGGTACGATCTTAATAGGACGTTGCCTATATAAGAGGAGTATAGTTAAACTAAAAAATGTCGAGTTTGGTCAAGATATCTTGAAAAACAAAAAAGTTTTTTCATACAACACTTTAATTTTCGACCGATCGTTCCTATGGCAGCTATATGATATAGTGGTCCGATCTTAAATAGATTTTGCCTATATAATAGGAGTATAGTTAATTTAATAAATGCCGAGTTTGGTCAAGATATCTTGAAAAACAAAATGTTTTTCATACAACCACGTGGTTTTTCGACCGATCGTTCCTATGGCAGCTATATGATATAGTGGTCCGATCATAAGAGGATTTTGCCTATATGTGAGGAATATATGTAAAACCAATATATTCCAAGTTTGGTTAAGATATCTTGAAACAAAATGTTTTTTCATACAACTTAATTTTCGACCGATGGTTCCTAGGCAGCTATATGATATAGTGGTCCGATCTTAATAGGATTTTGCCAATATAAGAGGAGTATAGTAAAACTAATAAATGTCGACTTTGGTTAATTTATTTTGAAAAAAAAAATGTTTTTTTATGCAACAACTTAATTTTCGACCGATCGTTCCTATGGCAGATATATGATATAGTGGTCCTATTTTAATAGGATTTTGCATATATATGAGGAGCATAGTAAAACTAATAAATGTCGAGTTTGGTAAATATATCTTGAGAAACAAAACAGGGTTTTAATCAAAAACCCAGTTTTCGACCGATCGTTTCTATGGCAGCTATATGATATAATGGTACAATCTTAATAGGATTTGCATATATATGAGGAGAAGAGTACAACTAATAAATGCAGCGTTTGGTAGAGATATCTTGATAAACAAAACAGGTTTTTAATCAAAAACTTAGTTTTCGACAGCTCGTTCCTATGGCAGCTATATGATATAGTAGTCCGATCTTAATAGAATTTTGCCAATATAAGAGGAGTATAGTAAAACTAATAAATGTCGACTTTGGTAAAGATATTTTGAAAAAAAAAAAATGTTTTTTCATACAACAACTTAATTTTCGACCGATCGTTCCTATGGCAGATATATGATATAGTGGTCCTCTCTTAATAGGATTTTGCATATATATGAGGAGCATAGTAAAACTAATAAATGTCGAGTTTGGTAAAGATATCTTGAGAAACAAAACAGGTTTTTAATCAAAAACCTTGTTTTCGACAGCTCGTTCCTATGGCAGCTATATGATATAGTGGTCCGATCTTAAATAGATTTTGCCTATATAATAGGAGTATAGTTAATTTAATAAATGCCGAGTTTGGTCAAGATACCTTGAAAAGCAAAACAGGTTTTTAATCAAAACCTAGTTTTCGACCGATCGTTGTTTTTCATACAACTTAATTTTCGACCGATGGTTATAAGAGGAGTATATATTTGCGTATATAAGAGGAGTATAGAAAAACTAATATATGTCGAGTTTGGTCAAGATATTTTGAAAAAAAAAATGTTTTTCATACAACAACTTAATTTCGACCAATCGGTTCTATGGCAGATATATGATATAGTGGCCTATCTTAATGGGATTTTGCATATATATGAGGAGCATAGTAAAACTAATAAATGTCGAGTTTGGTAGAGATATCTTGAGAAACAAAAAGGTTTTTAATCAAAAACCTTGTTTTCGACCGATCGTTCCTATGGCAGCTATAATATATAGTGGTACGATCTTAATAGGCCTTTGCCTATATAAGAGGAGTATAGTTAAACTAATAAATGTCGAGTTGGTCAAGATATTTGAAAAAAAAAATGTTTTTTCATACAAACTTAATTTTCGACCGATCGGTTCTATGGCAGCTATATGATATAGTGGCCTATCTAAATGGGATTTTGCATATATATGAGGAGCATAGTAAACCTAATAAATGGCGAGTTTGGTAGAGATATCTTGAGAAACAAAAAGGTTTTAATCAAAAACCTTGTTTTCGACCGATCGTTCCTATGGCAGCTATAATATATAGTGGTACGATCTTAATAGGCCTTTGCGTATATAAGAGGAGTATAGAAAAACTAATATATGTCGAGTTTGGTCAAGATATTTTGAAAAAAAAAATGTTTTTTCATACAACAACTTAATTTTCGACCGATCGGTTCTATGGCAGCTATATGATAAGTGGTCCGATCTTAAATAGATTTTGCCTATATAAACAGGTTTTTAAACAAAAACCTAGTTTTCGACCGATCTTGGTTTTTTCATACAACTTAATTTTCGACCGATGGTTCCTAGGCGCTATATGATATAGTGGTCCGATCTTAATAGGATTTTGCCAATATAAGAGGAGTATAGTAAAACTAATAAATGTCGACTTTGGTTAATTTATTTTGAAAAAAAAATGTTTTTCATACAACTTAATTTTCGACCGATCGTTTCTATGGCAGATATATGATATAGTGGTCCTATCTTAATGGAATTTTGCATATATATAAGGAGCATAGTAAAACTAATAAATGTCGAGTTTGGTAAATATATCTTGAGAAACAAAACAGGGTTTTAATCAAAAACCTAGTTTTCGACCGATCGTTTCTATGGCAGCTATATGATATAATGGATTTAATAGGATTTTGCATATATGTGAGGAGAAGAGTACAACTAATAAATGCAGCGTTTGGTAGAGATATCTTGATAAACAAAACAGGTTTTAATCAAAAACTTAGTTTTCGACAGCTCGTTCCTATGGCAGCTATATGATAAAGTGGTCCGATCTTAATAGGATTTTGCCAATATAAGAGGAGTATAGTAAAACTAAGAAATGTCGACTTTGGTAAAGATATTTTGAAAAAAAAATGTTTTTTCATACAACAACTTAATTTTCGACCGATCGTTCCTATGGCAGATATATGATATAGTGGTCCTCTCTTAATAGGACTTGCCAATATAAGAGGAGTATAGTAAAACTAATAAATGTCGAGTTTGGTCAAGATATTTTGAAAAAAAATGTTTTTTCATACAACAACTTAATTTTCGACCGATCGGTTCTATGGCAGATATATGATATAGTGGTCCTATCTTAATGGAATTTTGCATATATATGAGGAGCATAGTAAAACTAATAAATGTCGAGTTTGGTTGAGATATCTTGAGAAACAAAACAGGTTTTTAATCAAAAACCTTGTTTTCGACAGCTCGTTCCTATGGCAGCTATATGATATAGTGGTCCGATCTTAATAGGACTTTGCCAATATAAGAGGAGTATAGTAAAACTAATAAATGTCGAGTTTGGTCAAGATATTTTGAAAAAATGTTTTTTCATACAACAACTTAATTTTCGACCGATCGGTTCTATGGCAGATATATGATATAGTGGTCCTATCTTAATGGAATTTTGCATATATATGAGGAGCATAGTAAAACTAATAAATGTCGAGTTTGTTAGAGATATCTTCAAAAACAAAATTTTTTTCATACAACTTAATTTCGACCGATCGTTCCTATGGCAGCTATATGATATAGTGGTCCGATCTTAAATAGATTTTGCCTTATAATAGGAGTATAGAATAACTAATAAATGCCGAGTTTGGTCAAGATATCTTGAAAAACAAAATGTTTTTTCATACAACCACGTGGTTTTTCGACCGATCGTTCCTATGGCAGCTATATGATATAGTGGTCCGATCTTAAGAGGATTTTGCCTATATGTGAGGAATATAGTAAAACTAATATATTCCAAGTTTGGTCAAGATATCTTGAAACAAAATGTTTTTTCAAACAACTTAATTTTCGATCGATCGATCCTATGGGCAGCTATATTATATAGTGGTCCGATCCTAATAGGATTTCGCCTATATAATAAGAGTATAGTAAAACTAATTAATGCCGAGTTTGGTCAAGATATCTTGAAAAACAAAATGTTTTTTCATACAACCACGTGGTTTTCGACCGATCGTTCCTATGGCAGCTATATGATATAGTGGTCCGATCTTAAGAGGATTTTGCCTATATGTGAGAATATAGTAAAACTAATATATTCCAAGTTTGGTCAAGATATCTTGAAACAAAATGTTTTTTCAAACAACTTAATTTTCGATCGATCGATCCTATGGGCAGCTATATTATATAGTGGTCCGATCCTAATAGGATTTTGCCTATATAATAAGAGTATAGTAAAACTAATTAATGCCGAGTTTGGTAAAGATATCTTCATAAACAAAACGTTTTTTATACCACAACTTGTTTTCGACCGATCGTTCCTGTCTGGTTACGCAGCCAAAACAACTGGAGCGACCTCGCAACTGATAAGAGCAGCATCTTAATTTTATCTTATAATACTCGCTCTGCAAAGCAAGTGACTAAATTTCGCTCTTAAGAATTCATTTACATAGAGCTGCCGCTCTTCGCTGTAACGATCGTTTTATTGCCCTAGCTTTACTTATGCGAAGGCGTCGATGCTGCGCATCGAGTTAGTTAAGTCAGTTCGCTTCATGCATTTGGTACGCATCGGCCACTTGCATTACTCAAAATTATAACTAATAATTGTCTCTTCGCTAAAAATGGCACGTACTAATTCGGGTTCGCTTGCCTATATATAAACTATTGTTCTTAAATAGTAAGCACAGACCAATTCGGGTTTGCCTGCTTCTCGTAACTAAGAAATATAAAACAATTTTGAACACAAAAAATAAATAGTTAATTATTTCTATTTGTGAAAGCTATTGAAAAAGCTCAATAGCGCAACAGTTCCTATGGCAGATATATGATATAGTGGTCCGATCTTAATAGGATTTTGCATATATATGAGGAGCATAGTTAAACTAATAAATGTCGAGTTTGGTCAAGATATTTTGAAAAAAAAATGTTTTTTCATACAACAACTTATTTTCGATCGATCGTTCCTATGGCAGATATATGATATAGTGGTCCGATCTTAATAGGATTTTGCATATATATGAGAAGCATAGTGAAACTAATAAATGTCGAGTTTGGTCAAGATATTTTGAAAAAAAAATGTTTTTTCAAACAACTTAATTTTCGAACGATCGTTCCTATGGGCACCTATATTATATAGTGGTCCGATCCTAATAGTATTTTGCCTATATAATAGGAGTATAGTAAAACTAATTAATGCCGCGTTTGGTTCAGATATCTTGATAAACGAAATGTTTTTTCATACAACTTAATTTTCGACCGATCGTTCCTATGGCAGCTATATGATATAGTGGTCCGATCTTCATAGGACTTTGCCTATATAAGAGAGTATAGAAAAACTAATAAATGTGGGATGGGATTTTGCATTTGTATGAGGAGCATAGTAAAACTAATAAATGTCGAGTTTGGTAGAGATATCTTGAGAAACAAAAAGGTTTTTAATCAAAAACCTTGTTTTCGACCGATCGTTCCTATGGCAGCTATATGATATAGTGGTACGATCTTAATAGGACGTTGCCTATATAAGAGGAGTATAGTTAAACTAAAAAATGTCGAGTTTGGTCAAGATATCTTGAAAAACAAAAAAGTTTTTTCATACAACACTTTAATTTTCGACCGATCGTTCCTATGGCAGCTATATGATATAGTGGTCCGATCTTAAATAGATTTTGCCTATATAATAGGAGTATAGTTAATTTAATAAATGCCGAGTTTGGTCAAGATATCTTGAAAAACAAAATGTTTTTTCATACAACCACGTGGTTTTCGACCGATCGTTCCTATGGCAGCTATATGATATAGTGGTCCGATCATAAGAGGATTTTGCCTATATGTGAGGAATATATGTAAACCAATATATTCCAAGTTTGGTTAAGATATCTTGAAACAAAATGTTTTTTCATACAACTTAATTTTCGACCGATGGTTCCTAGGCAGCTATATGATATAGTGGTCCGATCTTAATAGGATTTTGCCAATATAAGAGGAGTATAGTAAAACTAATAAATGTCGACTTTGGTTAATTTATTTTGAAAAAAAAAATGTTTTTTTATGCAACAACTTAATTTTCGACCGATCGTTCCTATGGCAGATATATGATATAGTGGTCCTATCTTAATAGGATTTTGCATATATATGAGGAGCATAGTAAAACTAATAAATGTCGAGTTTGGTAAATATATCTTGAGAAACAAAACAGGGTTTTAATCAAAAACCCAGTTTTCGACCGATCGTTTCTATGGCAGCTATATGATATAATGGTACAATCTTAATAGGATTTTGCATATATATGAGGAGAAGAGTACAACTAATAAATGCAGCGTTTGGTAGAGATATCTTGATAAACAAAACAGGTTTTTAATCAAAAACTTAGTTTTCGACAGCTCGTTCCTATGGCAGCTATATGATATAGTGGTCCGATCTTAATAGAATTTTGCCAATATAAGAGGAGTATAGTAAAACTAATAAATGTCGACTTTGGTAAAGATATTTTGAAAAAAAAAAAATGTTTTTTCATACAACAACTTAATTTTCGACCGATCGTTCCTATGGCAGATATATGATATAGTGGTCCTCTCTTAATAGGATTTGCATATATATGAGGAGCATAGTAAAACTAATAAATGTCGAGTTTGGTAAAGATATCTTGAGAAACAAAACAGGTTTTTAATCAAAACCTTGTTTTCGACAGCTCGTTCCTATGGCAGCTATATGATATAGTGGTCCGATCTTAAATAGATTTGCCTATATAATAGGAGTATAGTTAATTTAATAAATGCCGAGTTTGGTCAAGATACCTTGAAAAGCAAAACAGGTTTTTAATCAAAAACCTAGTTTTCGACCGATCGTTGTTTTTTCATACAACTTAATTTTCGACCGATGGTTATAAGATTAGTATATATTTGCGTATATAAGAGGAGTATAGAAAAACTAATATATGTCGAGTTTGGTCAAGATATTTGAAAAAAAAAATGTTTTTTCATACAACAACTTAATTTTCGACCAATCGGTTCTATGGCAGATATATGATATAGTGGCCTATCTTAATGGGATTTGCATATATATGAGGAGCATAGTAAAACTAATAAATGTCGAGTTTGGTAGAGATATCTTGAGAAACAAAAAGGTTTTTAATCAAAACCTTGTTTTCGACCGATCGTTCCTATGGCAGCTATATGATATAGTGGTACGATCTAATAGGACTTTGCCTATATAAGAGGAGTATAGTTAAACTAATAAATGTCGAGTTTGGTCAAGATATTTTGAAAAAAAAAGTGTTTTTTCATACAACAACTTAATTTTCGACCGATCGGTTCTATGGCAGCTATATGATAAGTGGTCCGATCTTAAATAGATTTTGCCTATATAAACAGGTTTTTAAACAAAAACCTAGTTTTCGACCGATCTTGGTTTTTCATACAACTTAATTTTCGACCGATGGTTCCTAGGCAGCTTTATGATATAGTGGTCCGATCTTAATAGGATTTTGCCAATATAAGAGGAGTATAGTAAAACTAATAAATGTCGACTTTGGTTAATTTATTTTGAAAAAAAAATGTTTTTTCATACAACTTATTTTCGACCGATCGTTTCTATGGCAGATATATGATATAGTGGTCCTATCTTAATGGAATTTTGCATATATATAAGGAGCATAGTAAAACTAATAAATGTCGAGTTTGGTAAATATATCTTGAGAAACAAAACAGGGTTTTAATCAAAAACCTAGTTTTCGACCGATCGTTTCTATGGCAGCTATATGATATAATGGATTTAATAGGATTTTGCATATATGTGAGGAGAAGAGTACAACTAATAAATGCAGCGTTTGGTAGAGATATCTTGATAAACAAAAAGGTTTTTAATCAAAAACTTAGTTTTCGACAGCTCGTTCCTATGGCAGCTATATGATAAAGTGGTCCGATCTTAATAGGATTTTGCCAATATAAGAGGAGTATAGTAAAACTAAGAAATGTCGACTTTGGTAAAGATATTTTGAAAAAAAAAATGTTTTTTCATACAACAACTTAATTTTCGACCGATCGTTCCTATGGCAGATATATGATATAGTGGTCCTCTCTTAATAGGATTTTGCATATATATGAGGAGCATAGTAAAACTAATAAATGTCGAGTTTGGTTGAGATATCTTGAGAAACAAAACAGGTTTTTAATCAAAAACCTTGTTTTCGACAGCTCGTTCCTATGGCAGCTATATGATATAGTGGTCCGATCTTAATAGGACTTTGCCAATATAAGAGGAGTATAGTAAAACTAATAAATGTCGAGTTTGGTCAAGATATTTTGAAAAAAAATGTTTTTTCATACAACAACTTAATTTTCGACCGATCGGTTCTATGGCAGATATATGATATAGTGGTCCTATCTTAATGGAATTTTGCATATATATGAGGAGCATAGTAAAACTAATAAATGTCGAGTTTGTTAGAGATATCTTCAAAAACAAAATTTTTTTCATACAACTTAATTTTCGACCGATCGTTCCTATGGCAGCTATATGATATAGTGGTCCGATCTTAAATAGATTTTGCCTTATAATAGGAGTATAGAATAACTAATAAATGCCGAGTTTGGTCAAGATATCTTGAAAAACAAAATGTTTTTTCATACAACCACGTGGTTTTCGACCGATCGTTCCTATGGCAGCTATATGATATAGTGGTCCGATCTTAAGAGGATTTTGCCTATATGTGAGGAATATAGTAAAACTAATATATTCCAAGTTTGGTCAAGATATCTTGAAACAAAATGTTTTTTCAAACAACTTAATTTTCGATCGATCGATCCTATGGGCAGCTATATTATATAGTGGTCCGATCCTAATAGGATTTCGCCTATATAATAAGAGTATAGTAAAACTAATTAATGCCGAGTTTGGTCAAGATATCTTGAAAAACAAAATGTTTTTTCATACAACCACGTGGTTTTCGACCGATCGTTCCTATGGCAGCTATATGATATAGTGGTCCGATCTTAAGAGGATTTTGCCTATATGTAAGGAATATAGTAAAACTAATATATTCCAAGTTTGGTCAAGATATCTTGAAACAAAATGTTTTTTCAAACAACTTAATTTTCGATCGATCGATCCTATGGGCAGCTATATTATATAGTGGTCCGATCCTAATAGGATTTTGCCTATATAATAAGAGTATAGTAAAACTAATTAATGCCGAGTTTGGTAAAGATATCTTCATAAACAAAACGTTTTTTATACCACAACTTTTTTCGACCGATCGTTCCTGTCTGGTTACGCAGCCAAAACAACTGGAGCGACCTCGCAACTGATAAGAGCAGCATCTTAATTTTATCTTATAATACTCGCTCTGCAAAGCAAGTGACTAAATTTCGCTCTTAAGAATTCATTTACATAGAGCTGCCGCTCTTCGCTGTAACGATCGTTTTATTGCCCTAGCTTTACTTATGCGAAGGCGTCGATGCTGCGCATCGAGTTAGTTAAGTCAGTTCGCTTCATGCATTTGGTACGCATCGGCCACTTGCATTACTCAAAATTATAACTAATAATTGTCTCTTCGCTAAAAATGGCACGTACTAATTCGGGTTCGCTTGCCTATATATAAACTATTGTTCTTAAATAGTAAGCACAGACCAATTCGGGTTTGCCTGCTTCTCGTAACTAAGAAATATAAAACAATTTTGAACACAAAAAATAAATAGTTAATTATTTCTATTTGTGAAAGCTATTGAAAAAGCTCAATAGCAACATTTTGGTGACCCGACGTGATGCTTATTTTTGTTGTTGTAAGATTATTTGCTTTACATTAAAGCAATAATCTTAAAAGACATCACCCGGCATTTCGTTTTGTGCACTTTATATACATACATACTTATCGCCGTCGCTTTGCCTACTCTCTCGGTCGCTTAAAGTCTTTGCTTTTATGTAAAAGCTATTGCCGTTGCTTCATTATATAGCTTGACACTTGCGTTCGCCGAAGTTCTTGTTGTACAACTATTGTTTTTTGAACGGTTTGCATGTACTAGCGATCACCGTTGTTAGTTACTCAGCTAGTTTTGCACGCGCTTTCTATCACGCTTCTAATGGCAACCGAAAATAATGCCTCTAGTGCAGTGCCCTCTGCAAACAGGGTGACCTTTCTGAAGCGCAAAGCCATTTCAATTTATGACAGTTTGCAAACACTTCGAAATGCTCTAACTAATTCGCCACTTAGTGCAATTGATGAGTGCGGTTTTAGTGTTCGGCTGAAGCAAATCGAGCGGCTTCAGACCTCATTTGATATTACTCATACTAGCCTCGAAGAACTAGACTTTGATGAAATCGGTAACCAATTGCGTGAGGACTTCGACGAGTTAGCAGTTTCTATGGAAATTTCGGTTCGGAGTGAAATTGCGAAACGTGTCTCAATATTGCCCTGCTCAACATTTCGCGACCAATCTGTGCTGCTCTCGCAGACAGTTAGAGCTAAGGCACCGCCAACATTACCCTCTATAAAGTTGCCTACGTTCAGTGGTGGTTACACATAATGTGCCGACTTTTATTCTATGTTCACAACAGTCATAGAAATCATCCTGACCTAGCAGATATCGAAAAGCTGCAGCATCTTCATTCGTGCCTGAAGGATACAGCGCTGGACGCGATTCGATCATTGGAAATAACAAACGATAATTATGCCATAGCACTTAATTTATTGGAGAAAAGGTTTAATAATAGACGTTTGGTTTTTCAGGCACACATACTTGAGATATTGGGGCTCAAGAGGGTGGCAGGTGGATCGGCCGTGTCGCTAAGGGAGTTATCCGACCAATTCAACGCACATTTTCGCGCGTTAAAGAGCATGGGCAACTCCGAACAAATCGCTGGATGCATCATTGTGCAGATTATTTTACAAAAGCTGGACCCAATATCACAAGCCAAATGGGAAGAAAGGCTAGAGGATTCGTCGTTCGTCAACTTAATACCATCGTGGGAGCATATGGCTACGTTTCTGGAGCAGAGATGCCGAACAATGGAAACCGTAAATTTTGCTATGGCAAGCTATGCCCCTAGCCATCAGGTGGGAAAAACTAGAGCAATTAGATCGTCATTTATCGCCACTAACCACGACGCCCCTGTCTGCGTCTTTGTGACAGCCCTGGTCATAGTATATATAATTGTTCTCGATTTGGAAATTTGACCCCTGCATTACGGCTTAGGGAGGCAAAACGAGTTGCATTGTGCTTGAATTGTCTAAAGAAAGGTGATCAATGCGATCATACAGCTCTGGATGCTGTCGGACCTGCGGGGCGAAACATCATTCTCTGCTGCATTTAAACAATTCCGTATTTCCGTCTGGTCAGCTGACTGAGCCTGCAAATTCATTGCCGATAGCCCATGCCTCTTTCGCTAAGTCATCGCCATCTACCTCCACATCTCTTGTTTCCCAGTATTTTAGTAGTGATGTTGTCGTCTTGGCTACGGCTTTGATCTTTGTTAAAAATCGCTCCGGCACTTTGATACCTTGTCGTGCCCTTTTGGATTCTGGTTCTCAGCTTCACCTTATAGCGTCGCGCCTTGCGCAACAGCTTCAGCTAAAGAAGCACAAGTCCTCCGCCATTGTCTCTGGTCTAGGAGATTCTCGTTTTGAAACAGAAGGAAACACGGTCACCATCACAATACAGTCTCAAGTCTCTGAATACTCAACATGCCTTACAGCTCTGGTAGCGCCTAACATAACTGATAGTCAACCGAGTTTTACTATCAACACGACGAATTGGAACATTCCCGATAACATAAAACTTGCAGATCCGTCTTTCTTTAAGCCTCAACGCGTGGACTTGCTACTTGGAGTTAGCCTGTTTTACGACCTTCTCAGCGTCGGCCAGATAAGGCTTCTCCCAGGACTACCGTGTCTTCAAAAAACACGGCTTGGTTGGGTAGTTTCTGGAGGCGGACCGCGCTTGAGTGGTTCTATGTTAATGGCAAAGCATACTGCGGGCAAACTTGAGTCAAGTTCTGAAGAACGTGCTGATGAATTGGTTCGAAGATTTTGGGAGATAGAATCCTGCTTGGAAAGTACACCTACCACTTCAAAGGAAGAAAACATCTGTGAAGAAGATTTCGTAGACTCATATCAGACTGCCTAGTGGCCAATATTCAGTTCGTTTACCCTTCAAGCGAAGTTTGGAATGTCTGGGGACGTCATACCAACAAGCCTTTCGTCGGTTCCTGACCCTGGAACGCAAACTACAAAATCGTCCAGATCTGAAGATTCAAACTTTCTAAAGGAATATTGGATCTTGGTCATATGTCGCCTGTTGCTCCAGAGTCTATAGGACTTTGTCAATACTTTCTTCCTCATCACTGTGTCTTTAAAGAAGACAGTTCAACGACAAAATTGCGAGTCGTTTTCGACGGGTTATTCATTAAATGAAATATTGATGGCTGGACCTGTTATTCAAATCGCGTGTAGCTCCTCTGAAAACAATCACAGTTCCAAAGCTAGAGCTCTGTGGTGCCGTCTTATTATCTAATCTCATGCGTGAGATATCTAAAATGAAACTGTTCAATGGAAAATTCTACTGTTGGTCGGATTCTTCTGTATGCCTTTCCTGGATAAGGACTGAGCCCTGCAAGCTCAATGTGTTTGTGGCTAATCGCGTCACAGCAGTTCAAGAGCTAACTAATGGCATGGAATGGCGTTACGTGCCTACTGCACTCAACCCGGCAGATATATTCTCGAGAGGATCTACGCCCAGTGAATTAGATCAATCGTCACTGTGGTTCAACGGCCCAGAATTTCTACTTAAAAACAAATTTGACTGGCCTGCCTCTTGCTTGTCAGAAAGGACAGAACTCGAACTTAAAAAAAGGGTCCTTATTGCGTCATCTCCCTTCGTTGATATAACTGTCACTTGTAAATACGTCAACTCATTTGATACAATGCAGCGTATATTCGGATACATTTATAAATTCATACATAGAAGCAGGCATCCTGGACTAACAGTGTCTGATATACAACATGGGACCCAACTCTTACTAAGGCTCGTCCAGAGAGCACACCTGTGGGAAGAGATCAAATCATTGCAATCGAGAAGAGTTGTTAAACCGTCCAGTTGTACCGCATCACTTAACCCTTTTTTGGATGATTTTGGAATTCTTAGAGTTGATGGGCGCTTAAAACCTCTTCGCTGGATTTCGACTCTCGCCATCCAATAATTCTCCCGTCTCACCACCCCATCACAAACTCAGTCATCACACGGTTTCACAATCGGGACTTACACGCTGGTCACGGGCACTTCTTGCTCATATTCGGTTGCAGTATTGGCCGATTGGTGGAAGGAAGACCGTATCCAAGGTGGTTGGAAAATGTGTGAGATGCTTTCGTGCCAAGCCTCGATTAATAGAGCATATAATGGGTGATCTACCTAAAGAACGTTTGACTGCTTGTCGAGCCTTTGAAGTCTCTGGTGTTGACTATTGTGGACCATTTTTCTATAAGCCAGACGTACGAAATAAAGCTCCAGTCAAATGTTACATGGCTGTCTTCGTCTACTTCGCGACTAAAGCGGTTCACCTGGAACTGGTCAAGGATCTGTCGACAGCTTCTTTCTTGAATGCGCTTAAGAGGTTTATATCGACTCGAGGCAGGCCATCTCAGATGTGGTCGGATAACGCTACCAACTTTGTCGGCGCCAAAAACGAGCTTCTGGATCTCAAGCGTCTATTCATAAGTCGTAATCATATTGAGTCAGTGCATAATTTTTGCATGGCTGATTCCATTGATTGGAAATTTATACCTCCTCGTTCACCGCATTTTGGCGGCCTTTGGGAAGCAGCAGTGAAGACAGCGAAACATCATTTTTATCGTGCTGTTGGATCTTGTGTTCTCAACTTCGAAGAGTTTCGCACCCTAGTCTGCCACATAGCAGCGATAATTATTTCCAGGCCATTGTTTCCTCTTTCAGAAGATCCAGCAGATCTAGATGTGCTCACTCCAGCTCATTTCTTGATTGGTGGACCCAGCTCATCGTTCTTTGAACCTGATGTGACGCACCTTCAATTCAATCGTCTGGATGGTTGGCAACGCGTAACGTACCTCCAACAACTGTTTTGGTCTCGCTGGCGTGAAGAATACTTAACACTGCTTCAGCAGCGCTCCAAATGGCGTACTCCGAAACCAGGCCTATGCGTCAACGACATAGTCCTCGTAAAGGATGAAAATCTGCCGCCACTAAGGTGGCCACTGGCGAGAATCACACAGTTAATCGTGGGAAGGATGGAGTCGCTCGAGTAGCCATTTTGCGCACCGCAACAGGAGAAACGAGAAGAGCTGCAAACAAGCTATGCCTATTGCCCATCAGGGAATCTGTTGAAAGCCCATGCCTTCCAACGGGGGGAGAATGTCTGGTTACGCAGCTAAAACAACTGGAGCGACCTCGCAAGTGATAAGAGCAGCATCTTAATTTTATCTTATAATACTCGCTCTGCAAAGCAAGTGCCTAAATTTCGCTCTTAAGAATTCATTTACATAGAGCTGCCGCTCTTCGCTGTAACGATCGTTTTATTGCCCTAGCTTTACTTATGCGAAGGCCTCGATGCTGCGCATCGAGTTGGTTAAGTCAGTTCGCTTTATGCATTTGGTACGCATCGGCCACTTGCATTACTCAAAATTATAACTAATAATTGTCTCTTCGCTAAAAGTGGCACGTACTAATTCGGGTTCGCTTGCCTATATATAAACTATTGTTCTTAAATAGTAAGCACAGACCAATTCGGGTTTGCCTGCTTCTCGTAACTAAGAAATATAAAACAATTTTGAACACAAAAAATAAATAGTTAATTATTTCTATTTGTGAAAGCTATTGAAAAAGCTCAATAGCGCAACAGTTCCTATGGCAGATATATGATATAGTGGTCCGATCTTAATAGGATTTTGCATATATATGAGGAGCATAGTTAAACTAATAAATGTCGAGTTTGGTCAAGATATTTTGAAAAAAAAATGTTTTTTCATACAACAACTTATTTTCGATCGATCGTTCCTATGGCAGATATATGATATAGTGGTCCGATCTTAATAGGATTTTGCATATATATGAGAAGCATAGTGAAACTAATAAATGTCGAGTTTGGTCAAGATATTTTGAAAAAAAAATGTTTTTTCAAACAACTTAATTTTCGAACGATCGTTCCTATGGGCACCTATATTATATAGTGGTCCGATCCTAATAGTATTTTGCCTATATAATAGGAGTATAGTAAAACTAATTAATGCCGCGTTTGGTTCAGATATCTTGATAAACGAAATGTTTTTTCATACAACTTAATTTTCGACCGATCGGTTCTATGGCAGATATATGATATAGTGGTCCTATCTTAATGGAATTTTGCATATATATGAGGAGCATAGTAAAACTAATAAATGTCGAGTTTGGTAGAGATATCTTGATAAACAAAATGTTTTTTCATACAACTTATTTTTCGACCGATCGTTCCTATGGCAGCTATATGATATAGTGGTCCGATCTTCATAGGACTTTGCCTATATAAGAGAGTATAGAAAAACTAATAAATGTCGAGTTTGGTCAAGATATCTTAAAAAAAAAATTTTTTTCATACAACAACTTATTTTCGACCGATCGTTGCTATGGGGATATATGATATAGTGGTCCTATCTTAATAGGATTATGCATATATATGAGGAGCATAGTAAAACTAATAAATGTCGAGTTTGGTAAAGATATCTTGATAAACAAAATGTTTTTTCATACAACTAAATTTTCGACCGATCGTTCCTATGGCAGCTATATGATATAGTGGTCCGATCTTAATAGGACTTTGCCGATATAAGAGGAGTATAGAAAAACTAATAAATGTCGAGTTTGGTCAAGATATCTTTAAAAAAAAATGTTTTTTCATACAACAACTTATTTTCGACCGATCGTTGCTATGGCAGATATATGATATAGTGGTACGATCTTAATAGGATTTTGCATATATATGAGGAGTAGAGTACAACTCATAAATGCCGCGTTTGGTCAAGATATCTTGATAAACAAAACAGTTTTTAATCAAAAACCTAGTTTTCGACCGATCGTTCCTATGGCAGTTATATGATATAGTGTTCCGATCATAATAGGATTTTGCATATATATGAGTATAGTAAAACTAACAAATGCTGCGTTTGGTTCAGATATCTTCATAAACGAAATGTTTTTTCATACAACAACTTAATTTTCGACCGATCGTTCCTATGGCAGCTATGTGATATAGTGGTCCGATCTTAAATAGATTTTGCCTATATAATAGGAGTATAGTTAATTTAATAAATGCCGAGTTTGGTCAAGATATCTTGAAAAACAAAATGTTTTAAGAGGATTTTGCATATATATGAGGAGTATAGTAAAACTAACAAATGCCGCGTTTGGTTCAGATATCTTGATAAACGAAATTTTTTTCTTAGAACAACTTAATTTTCGACCGATCGTTCCTATGGCAGCTATATGATATAGTGGTCCGATCTTTAATAGATTTTGCCTTTATAATAGGAGTATAGAATAACTATTAAATGCCGAGTTTGGTCAAGATATCTTGAAAAACAAAATGTTTTTTCATACAACCACGTGGTTTTCGACCGATCGTTCCTATGGCAGCTATATGATATAGTGGTCCAATCTTAAGAGGATTTTGCCTATATGTAAGGAATATAGTAAATCTAATATATTCCAAGTTTGGTCAAGAAATCTTGAAAAAAAAAATGTTTTTTCATACAACAACTTATTTTCGATCGATCGTTCCTATGGCAGATATATGATATAGTGGTACGATCTTAATAGGACTTTGCCGATATAAGAGGAGTATAGAAAAACTAATAAATTTCGAGTTTAGTCTAGATATCTTCAAAAAAAAAATATTTTTTCATACAACTTATTTTCGACCGATCGTTGCTATGGCAGATATATCATATTGTGGTCCTATCTTTATAAGATTTTGCATATATATGAGGAGCATAGTAAAACTAATAAATGTCGAGTTTGGTAAAGATATCTTGATACACAAAATGTTTTTTCATACAACTTAATTTTCCACCGTTCGTTCATATGGCAGCTATATGATATTGTGGTCCGATCTTAATAGGACTTTGCCGATATAAGAGGAGTATAGTTAAACTAATAAATGTCGAGTTTGGTCGAGATATCTTGAAAACAAAAAAGTTTTTTCATACAACAACTTATTTTTGACCGATCGTTGCTATGGCAGATATATGATTTAGTGGTACGATCTTAATAGGATTTTGCATATATATGAGGAGTAGAGTACAACTAATAAATGCCGCGTTTGGTCAAGATATCTTGATAAACAAAACAGGTTTTTTATCAAAAACCTAGTTTTCGACCGATCGTTCCTATGGCAGCTATATGATATAGTGGTACGATCTTAATAGGATTTTGCATATATATGAGTATAGTAAAACTAACAAATGCCGCGTTTGGTTTGGATATCTTCATAAACGAAATTTTTTTCATACAACAACTTAATTTTCGACCGATCGTTCCTATGGCAGTTATATGATATAGTGGTCCGATCTTAAATAGATTTTGCCTATATAATAGGAGTATAGAATAACTAATAAATGCCGAGTTTGGTCAAGATATCTTGAAAAACAAAATGTTTTTTCATACAACCACGTGGTTTTCGACCGATCGTTCCTATGGCAGCTATATGATATAGTGGTCCGATCTTAAGAGGATTTTGCCTATATGTGAGGAATATAGTAAAACTAATATATTCCAAGTTTGGTCAAGATATCTTGAAAAAAAAAATGTTTTTTCATACAACAACTTATTTTCGATCGATCGTTCCTATGGCAGATATATGATATAGTGTTCCGATCTTAATAGGACTTTGTCGATATAAGAGGAGTATAAAAAAACTAATAAATGTCGAGTTTGGTCAAGATATCTTAAAAAAAAAAATGTTTTTTCATACAACAACTTATTTTCGACCGATCGTTGCTATGGCAGATATATGATATAGTGGTACGATCTTAATAGGATTTTGCATATATATGAGGAGTAGAGTACAACTAATAAATGCCGCGTTTGGTCAAGATATCTTGATGAACAAACAGGTTTTTAGTCAAAAACCTAGTTTTCGACCGATCGTTCCTATGGCAGCTATATGATATGGTGGTACGATCTTAATAGGATTTTGCATATATATGAGGAGTAGAGTACAACTAATAAATGCAGCGTTTGGTCCAGATATCTTGATGAACAAACAGGTTTTTAATCGAAAACCTAGTTTTCGACCGATCGTTCCTATTGCAGCTATATGATATAGTGGTCCGATCTTAATAGGATTTTGCATATATATGAGTATAGTAAAACTAACAAATGCCGGGTTTGGTTCAGATATCATCATAAACGAAATGTTTTTTCATACAACAACTTAATTTTCGACCGATCGTTCCTATGGCAGCTATATGATATAGTGGTCCGATCTTAAATAGATTTTGCCTATTTAATAGGAGTATAGTTAATTTAATAAATGCCGAGTTTGGTCAAGATATCTTCAAAAACAAAATGTTTTTTCATACAAACACGTGGTTTTCGACCGATCGTTCCTATGGCAGCTATATGATATAGTGGTCCAATCTTAAGAGGATTTTGCCTATATGTGAGGAATATAGTAAAACTAATATATTCCAAGTTTGGTCAAGATATCTTGAAACAAAATGTTTTTTCAATCAACTTAATTTTCGAACGATCGTTCCTATGGACAGCTATATTATATAGTGGTCCGATCCTTATAGGATTTTGCCTATATAATAGGAGTATAGTAAAACTAATTAATGCCGAGTTTGGTCAAGATATCTTGAAAAACAAAATGTTTTTTCATACAACCACGTGGTTTTCGACCGATCGTTCCTATGGCAGCTATATGATATAGTGGTCCGATCTAAGAGGATTTTGCCTATATGTGAGGAATATAGTAAAACTAATATATTCCAAGTTTGGTCAAGATATCTTGAAACAAAATGTTTTTTCAAACAACTTAATTTTCGATCGATCGATCCTATGGGCAGCTATATTATATAGTGGTCCGATCCTAATAGGATTTTGCCTATATAATAAGAGTATAGTAAAACTAATTAATGCCGAGTTTGGTAAAGATATCTTCATAAACAAAACGTTTTTTATACCACAACTTGTTTTCGACCGTTCCTGTCTGGTTACGCAGCCAAAACAACTGGAGCGACCTCGCAACTGATAAGAGCAGCATCTTAATTTTATCTTATAATACTCGCTCTGCAAAGCAAGTGCCTAAATTTCGCTCTTAAGAATTCATTTACATAGAGCTGCCGCTCTTCGCTGTAACGATCGTTTTATTGCCCTAGCTTTACTTATGCGAAGGCCTCGATGCTGCGCATCGAGTTAGTTAAGTCAGTTCGCTTCATGCATTTGGTACGCATCGGCCACTTGCATTACTCAAAATTATAACTAATAATTGTCTCTTCGCTAAAAGTGGCACGTACTAATTCGGGTTCGCTTGCCTATATATAAACTATTGTTCTTAAATAGTAAGCACAGACCAATTCGGGTTTGCCTGCTTCTCGTAACTAAGAAATATAAAACAATTTTGAACACAAAAAATAAATAGTTAATTATTTCTATTTGTGAAAGCTATTGAAAAAGCTCAATAGCAACATTTTGGTGACCCCGACGTGATGCTTATTTTGTTGTTGTAAGATTATTTGCTTTACATTAAAGCAATAATCTTAAAAGACATCACCCGGCATTTCGTTTTGTGCACTTTATATACATACATACTTATCGCCGTCGCTTTGCCTACTCTCTCGGTCGCTTAAAGTCTTTGCTCATGCGTGCGGTACTTATGTAAAAGCTATTGCAGTTGCTTCATTATATAGCTTGACACTTGCGTTCGCCGAAGTTCTTGTTGTACAACTATTGTTTTTTGAACGGTTTGCATGTACTAGCGATCACCGTTGTTAGTTACTCAGCTAGTTTCGCACGCGCTTTCTATCACGCTTCTAATGGCAACCGAAAATAATGCCTCTAGTGCAGTGCCCTCTGCAAACAGGGTGACCTTTCTGAAGCGCAAAGCCATTTCAATTTATGACCGTTTGCAAACACTTCGAAATGCTCTAACTAATTCGCCACTTAGTGCAATTGATGAGTGCGGTTTTAGTGTTAGGCTGAAGCAAATCGAGCGGCTTCAGACCTCATTTGATATTACTCATACTAGCCTCGAAGAACTAGACTTTGATGAAATCGGTAACCAATTGCGTGAGGACTTCGACGAGTTAGCAGTTTCTATGGAAATTTCGGTTCGGAGTGAAATTGCGAAACGTGTCTCAATATTGCCCTGCTCAACATTTCGCGACCAATCTGTGCTGCCCTCGCAGACAGTTAGAGCTAAGGCACCGCCAACATTACCCTCTATAAAGTTGCCTACGTTCAGTGGTGGTTACACATAATGTGCCGACTTTTATTCTATGTTCACAACAGTCATAGAAAATCATCCTGACCTAGCAGATATCGAAAAGCTGCAGCATCTTCGTTCGTGCCTGAAGGATACAGCGCTGGACGCGATTCGATCATTGGAAATAACAAACGATAATTATGCCATAGCACTTAAGAGGGTGGCAGGTGGATCGGCCGTGTCGCTAAGGGAGTTATCCGACCAATTCAACGCACATTTTCGCGCGTTAAAGAGCATGGGCAACTCCGAACAAATCGCTGGATGCATCATTGTGCAGATTATTTTACAAAAGCTGGACCCAATATCACAAGCCAAATGGGAAGAAAGGCTAGAGGATTCGTCGTTCGTCAACTTAATACCATCGTGGGAGCATATGGCTACGTTTCTGGAGCAGAGATGCCGAACAATGGAAACCGTAAATTTTGCTATGGCAAGCTATGCCCCTAGCCATCAGGTGGGAAAAACTAGAGCAATTAGATCGTCATTTATCGCCACTAACCACGACGCCCCTGTCTGCGTCTTTTGTGACAGCCCTGGTCATAGTATATATAATTGTTCTCGATTTGGAAATTTGACCCCTGCATTACGGCTTAGGGAGGCAAAACGAGTTGCATTGTGCTTGAATTGTCTAAAGAAAGGTGATCAATTGCGATCATACAGCTCTGGATGCTGTCGGACCTGCGGGGCGAAACATCATTCTCTGCTGCATTTAAACAATTCCGTATTTCCGTCTGGTCAGCTGACTGAGCCTGCAAATTCATTGCCGATAGCCCATGCCTCTTTCGCTAAGTCATCGCCATCTACCACCACATCTCTTGTTTCCCAGTATTTTAGTAGTGATGTTGTCGTCTTGGCTACGGCTTTGATCTTTGTTAAAAATCGCTCCGGCACTTTGATACCTTGTCGTGCCCTTTTGGATTCTGGTTCTCAGCTTCACCTTATAACGTCGCGCCTTGCTCAACAGCTTCAGCTAAAGAAGCACAAGTCCTCCGCCATTGTCTCTGGTCTAGGAGATTCTCGTTTTGAAACAGAAGGAAACACGGTCACCATCACAATACAGTCTCAAGTCTCTGAATACTCAACATGCCTTACAGCTCTGGTAGCGCCTAACATAACTGATAGTCAACCGAGTTTTACTATCAACACGACGAATTGGAACATTCCCGATAACATAAAACTTGCAGATCCGTCTTTCTTTAAGCCTCAACGCGTGGACTTGCTACTTGGAGCTAGCCTGTTTACGACCTTCTCAGCGTCGGCCAGATAAGGCTTCTCCCAGGACTACCGTGTCTTCAAAAACACGGCTTGGTTGGGTAGTTTCTGGAGGCGGACCGCGCTTGAGTGGTTCTATGTTAATGGCAAAGCATACTGCGGGCAAACTTGAGTCAAGTTCTGAAGAATTGATAAATTGGTTCGAAGATTTTGGGAGATAGAATCCTGCTTGGAAAGTACACCTACCACTTCAAAGGAAGAAAACATCTGTGAAGAACATTTCGTAAAGACTCATATCAGACTGCCTAGTGGCCAATATTCAGTTCATTTACCCTTCAAGCGAAGTTTGGAATGTCTGGGGACGTCATACCAACAAGCGTTTCGTCGGTTCCTGACCCTGGAACGCAAACTACAAAATCGTCCAGATCTGAAGATTCAATATTCAAACTTTCTAAAGGAATATTTGGATCTTGGTCATATGTCGCCTGTTGCTCCAGAGTCTATAGGACTTTGTCAATACTTTCTTCCTCATCACCGTGTCTTTAAAGAAGACAGTTCAACGACAAAATTGCGAGTCGTTTTCGACGGGTTATTCATTAAATGAAATATTGATGGCTGGACCTGTTATTCAAATCGCGTGTAGCTCCTCTGAAAACAATCACAGTTCCAAAGCTAGAGCTCTGTGGTGCCGTCTTATTATCTAATCTCATGCGTGAGATATCTAAAATAAAACTGTTCAATGGAAAATTCTACTGTTGGTCGGATTCTTCTGTATGCCTTCCTGGATAAGGACTGAGCCCTGCAAGCTCAATGTGTTTGTGGCTAATCGCGTCACAGCAGTTCAAGAGCTAACTAATGGCATGGAATGGCGTTACGTGCCTACTGCACTCAACCCGGCAGATATACTCTCGAGAGGATCTACGCCCAGTGAATTAGATCAATCGTCACTGTGGTTCAACGGCCCAGAATTTCTACTTAAAAACAAATTTGACTGGCCTGCCTCTTGCTTGTCAGAAAGGACAGAACTCGAACTTAAAAAAAGGGTCCTTATTGCGTCATCTCCCTTCGTTGATATAACTGTCACTTGTAAATACGTCAACTCATTTGATACAATGCAGCGTATATTCGGATACATTTATAAATTCATACATAGAAGCAGGCATCCTGGACTAACAGTGTCTGATATACAACATGGGACCCAACTCTTACTAAGGCTCGTCCAGAGAGCACACCTGTGGGAAGAGATCAAATCATTGCAATCGAGAAGAGTTGTTAAACCGTCCAGTTGTACCGCATCACTTAACCCTTTTTTGGATGATTTTGGAATTCTTAGAGTTGATGGGCGCTTAAAAAACTCTTCGCTGGATTTCGACTCTCGCCATCCAATAATTCTCCCGTCTCACCACCCCATCACAAACTCAGTCATCACACGGTTTCACAATCGGGACTTACACGCTGGTCCACGGGCACTTCTTGCTCATATTCGGTTGCAGTATTGGCCGATTGGTGGAAGGAAGACCGTATCCAAGGTGGTTGGAAAATGTGTGAGATGCTTTCGTGCCAAGCCTCGATTAATAGAGCATATAATGGGTGATCTACCTAAAGAACGTTTGACTGCTTGTCGAGCCTTTGAAGTCTCTGGTGTTGACTATTGTGGACCATTTTTCTATAAGCCAGACGTACGAAATAAAGCTCCAGTCAAATGTTACATGGCTGTCTTCGTCTGCTTCGCGACTAAGGCGGTTCACCTGGAACTGGTCAAGGATCTGTCGACAGCTTCTTTCTTGAATGCGCTTAAGAGGTTTATATCGACTCGAGGCAGGCCATCTCAGATATGGTCGGATAACGCTACCAACTTTGTCGGCGCCAAAAACGAGCTTCTGGATCTCAAGCGTCTATTCATAAGTCGTAATCATATTGAGTCAGTGCATAATTTTTGCATGGCTGATTCCATTGATTGGAAATTTATACCTCCTCGTTCACCGCATTTTGGCGGCCTTTGGGAAGCAGCAGTGAAGACAGCGAAACATCATTTTTATCGTGCTGTTGGATCTTGTGTTCTCAACTTCGAAGAGTTTCGCACCCTAGTCTGCCACATAGCAGCGATAATTAATTCCAGGCCATTGTTTCCTCTTTCAGAAGATCCAGCAGATCTAGATGTGCTCACTCCAGCTCATTTCTTGATTGGTGGACCCAGCTCATCGTTCTTTGAACCTGATGTGACGCACCTTCAATTCAATCGTCTGGATGGTTGGCAACGCGTAACGTACCTTCAACAACTGTTTTGGTCTCGCTGGCGTGAAGAATACTTAACACTGCTTCAGCAGCGCTCCAAATGGCGTACTCCGAAACCAGGCCTATGCGTCAACGCCATAGTCCTCGTAAAGGATGAAAATCTGCCGCCTCTAAGGTGGCCACTGGCGAGAATCACACAGTTAATCGTGGGAAAGGATGGAGTCGCTCGAGTAGCCATTTTGCGCACCGCAACAGGAGAAACGAGAAGAGCTGCAAACAAGCTATGCCTATTGCCCATCAGGGAATCTGTTGAAAGCCCATGCCTTCCAACGGGGGGAGAATGTCTGGTTACGCAGCCAAAACAACTGGAGCGACCTCGCAAGTGATAAGAGCAGCATCTTAATTTTATCTTATAATACTCGCTCTGCAAAGTAAGTGCCTAAATTTCGCTCTTAAGAATTCATTTACATAGAGCTGCCGCTCTTCGCTGTAACGATCGTTTTATTGCCCTAGCTTTACTTATGCGAAGGCCTCGATGCTGCGCGTCGAGTTAGTTAAGTCAGTTCGCTTCATGCATTTGGTACGCATCGGCCACTTGCATTACTCAAAATTATAACTAATAATTGTCTCTTCGCTAAAAGTGGCACGTACTAATTCGGGTTCGCTTGCCTATATATAAACTATTGTTCTTAAATAGTAAGCACAGACCAATTCGGGTTTGCCTGCTTCTCGTAACTAAGAAATATAAAACAATTTTGCACACAAAAATAAATAGTTAATTATTTCTATTTGTGAAAGCTATTGAAAAAGCTCAATAGCGCAACAGTTCCTATGGCAGATATATGATATAATGGTCCGATCTTAATAGGATTTTGCATATATATGAGGAGCATAGTTAAACTAATAAATGTCGAGTTTGGTCAAGATATTTTGAAAAAAAAAATGTTTTTTCATACAACAACTTATTTTCGATCGATCGTTCCTATGGCAGATATATGATATAGTGGTCCGATCTTAATAGGATTTTGCATATATATGAGAAGCATAGTGAAACTAATAAATGTCGAGTTTGGTCAAGATATTTTGAAAAAAAAATGTTTTTTCAAACAACTTAATTTTCGAACGATCGTTCCTATGGGCACCTATATTATATAGTGGTCCGATCCTAATAGGATTTTGCCTATATAATAGGAGTATAGTAAAACTAATTAATGCCGAGTTTGGTCAAGATATCTTGAAAAACAAAATGTTTTTTCATACAACCACGTGGTTTTCGACCGATCGTTCCTATGGCAGCTATATGATATACTGGTCCGATCTTAATAGGACTTTGCCAATATAAGAGAAGTATAGTAAACCTAATAAATGTCCAGTTTGGTTAAGATATCTTGACAAACAAAACAGGATCTTAATCAAAAACCCAGTTTTCGACCGATCGTTCCTATGGCAGCTATATGATATAGTGGTCCGATCTTAATAGTATTTTGCCTATATATGAGGAATATAGTAAAACTAATCTATGCCAAGTTTGGTCAAGATATCTTGAAACAAAATGTTTTGTCATACAACTTTATTTTCGACCGATCGTTCCTATGACAGCTATATGATATACTGGTCCGATCTTAATAGGAATTTGCCTATATATGAGCAGTAAAGTAAAACTAATAAATGCCTTGTTTGGTCAAGATATCATGAAAAACAAAATTTTTTTCATACAACTTAATTTTCTACCGGTCGTCGCTATGGCAGCTATATGATATAGTGGCCTGATCTTAATAGGATTTTCCATACATATGAGGATCATAGTAAGACTAATAAATGTCGAGTTTGGTAAAGATATCTTGTTAAACAAAACGCTTTTTCATACTACAACTTGTTTTCGACCGATCGTTCCTATTTCAGCTGTATGATATAGTGGTCCGATCCTTATAGGATTTTGCATATATAATAGGAGCATAGTAAATTTCATAAATGCCGATTTTGGCCAAGATATCTTGATAAACATAGTGTTTTTTCATACAACTTAAATTTCGACCGATCGTTCCTATGGCAGCTATATGATATAGTGGTACGATCTTAATATGATTTTGCATATATATGAGGAGTAGAGTAAAACTAATAATGCAGCGTTTGGTCAAGATATCTTGATAAACAAAATTTTTTTTCATACAACTTAATTTTCGACCGGTCGTCGCTATGGCAGCTATATGATATAGTAGCCTGATCTTAATAGGATTTTGCATACATATGAGGATCATAGTAAGACTAATAAATGTCGAGTTTGGTAAAATATCTTGATAAACAAAACGTTTTTACATACTACAACTTGTTTTCGACCGATCGTTCCTATTTCAGCTGTATGATATAGTGATCCGATCCTTATAGGATTTTGCATATATAATAGGAGCATAGTAAATTTCATAAATGCCGATTTTGGCCAAGATATCTTGATAAACATAGTGTTTTTTCATACAACTTAATTTTCGATCGATGGTTCCTAGGCAGCTATATGATATAGTGGTCCGATCTTAATAGGACTTTGCCAATATAAGAGGAGTATAGTTAAACTAATAAATGTCGACTTTGGTAAAGATATTTTGAAAAAAATATGTTTTTCATACAACAACTTAATTTTCGACCGATCGTTCCTATGGCAGATATATGATATAGTGGTCCTATCTTAATGGATTTTGCATATATATATATGCAATATGAGGAGCATAGTAAAACTAATAAATGTCGAGTTTGATAAAGATATCTTGAGAAACAAAAAGGTTTTTAATCAAAAACCTTGTTTTTAACCGGTCGTTCCTATGGCAGCTATATATATAGTAGTCCGGTCTTAATAGGATTTTGCATATATACGAGGAGTAGAGTACAACTAATAAATGCCGCGTTTGGTCAAGATATTTTGAAAAAAAAATGTTTTTTCATACAACAACTTAATTTTCGATCGATCGTTTCTATGGCAGCTATATGATATAGTGGTCCAATCTTAAGAGGATTTTGCCTATATGTGAACAATATAGTAAAACTAATATATGCCAAGTTTGATCAAGATATCTTGAAATAAAATGTTTTTTCAAACAACTTAATTTTCGACCGATCGTTCCTATGGCAGCTATATGATATAGTGGTCCGATCTTAAATAGATTTTGCCTATATAATAGGAGTATAGAATAAATAATAAATGTCGAGATTGGTCAAGATATCGTGAAAAGAAAAATGTTTTTTCATACAACAACCTATTTTCGATCGATCGTTCCTATGGCAAATATATGATACATTGGTCCGATCTTAATAGGATTTTGTATATATATGAGGAGCATAGTAAAACTAATAAATGTCGAGTTTGGTCAAGATATTTTGAAAAAAAAAAATATTTTTTTAAACAACTTAATTTTCGAACGATCGTTCCTATGGGCAGCTATATTATAAAGTGGTCCGATCCTAATAGGCGTTTGCCTATATAATAGGAGTATAGTAAAACTAATTAATGCCGAGTTTGGTCAAGATATCTTGAAAAACAAAATGTTTTTTCATACAACCACGTGGTTTTCGACCGATCGTTCCTATGGCAGCTATATGATATACTGGTCCGATCTTAATAGGACTTTGCCAATATAAGAGAAGTATAGTAAACCTAATAGTTGTCGAGTTTGGTTAAGATATCTTGACAAACAAACAGGTTCTTAATCAAAACCTAGTTTTCGACCGATCGTTCCTATGGCAGCTATATGATATACTGGTCCGATCTTAATAGGAATTTGCCTATATATGAGCAGTATAGTAAAACTAATAAATGCCTTGTTTGGTCAAGATATCTTGAAAAACAAAATTTTTTTCATACAACTTAAATTTCGACCGGTCGTCGCTATGGCAGCTATATGATATAGTGGCCTGATCTTAATAGGAATTTGCCTATATATGAGCAGTATAGTAAAACTAATAAATGCCGAGTTTGGTCAAGATATCTTGAAAAACAAAATTTTTTTCATACAACTTAATTTTCGACCGGTCGTCGCTATGGCAGCTATATGATATAGTGGCCTGATCTTAATAGGATTCTGCATACATATGAGGATCATAGTAAGACTAATAAATGTCGAGTTTGGTAAAGATATCTTGATAAACAAAACGCTTTTTCATACTACAACTTGTTTTCGACCGATCGTTTCTATTTCAGCTGTATGATATAGTGGTCCGATCCTTATAGGATTTTGCATATAATAGGAGCATAGTAAATTTCATAAATGCCGATTTTGGCCAAGATATCTTGATAAACATAGTCTTTTTTCATACAACTTAAATTTCGACCGATCGTTCCTATGGCAGCTATATGATATAGTTGTACGATCTTAATAGGATTTTGCATATATATGAGGAGTAGAGTAAAACTAATAAATGCAGCGTTTGGTCAAGATATCTTGCAAATAACTTTTTTTTCATACAACTTAAATTTCGACCGGTCGTTGCTATGGCAGCTATATAATATAGTGGCCCGATCTTAAGAGGATTTTGCATACATATGAGGATCATAGTAGACTAATAAATGTCGAGTTTGGTAAAGATATCATGAAAAACAAAACGTTTTTTCATACAACTTAAATTACGACCGATCGTTCCTATGGCAACTATGATATAGTGATCCGATCTTAATATGATTTTGCCTATATAATAGGAGTATAGTAAAACTAATTAATGCCGAGTTTGGTCAAGATATCTTGAAAACAAAGTGTTTTTTTCATACAACAACTAATTTTCGACCGATCGTTCCTATGGCAGCTATATGATATAGTGGTCCGATCTTAATAGGACTTTGTCGATATATGAACAGTATAGTAAAACTAATAAATGCCTTGTTTGGTCAAGATATCTTGAAAAACAAAATTTTTTTTCATACAACTTAATTTTCGACCGGTCGTTGCTATGGCAGCTATATGATATAGTGGCCTGATCTCAATAGGATTTTGCATACATATGAGGATGATAGTAAGACTAATAAATGTCGAGTTTGGTAAAGATATCTTGAAAAACAAAACTTTTTTCATACAACAACTTGTTTTTGACCGATCGTTCCTATGGCAGCTGTATGATATAGTGATCCGATCCTTATAGGATTTTGCATATATAATAGGAGCATAGTAAATTTCATAAGTGCGTTTGGCCAAGATATCTTGATAAACAAAGTGTTTTTTCATACAACAACTTAATTTTCGACCGATGGTTCCTAGGCAGCTATATGATATAGTGGTCCGATCTTAATAGGACTTTGCCAATATAAGAGGAGTATAGTAAAACTAATAAATGCCTTGTTTGGTCAAGATATCTTGAAAAACAAAGTGTATGTTCATACAACAACTTCATTTTCGACCGATCGTTCCTATGGCAACTATATGATATAGTGATCCGATCCTAATAGGATTTTGCCTATATATGAGGAATATAGTAAAACTAATATATGCCAAGTTTGGTCAAGATATCTTGAAACAAAATGTTTTTTCATACACTTAATTTTCGACCGATCGTTCCTATGGCAGCTATATGATATAGTGGTCCGATCCTAATAGGATTTTGCCTATGTAATAGGAGTATAGTAAAACTAATTAATGCCGAGTTTGGTCAAGATATCCTGAGAAACAAAATGTTTTTTCATTCAACAACTTAATTTTCGACCGATGGTTCCTAGGCAGCTATATGATATAGTTGTCCGATCTTAATAGGAAGTTGCCTATATATGAGCAGTATAGTAAAGCTAATAAATGCCTTGTTTGGTCAACATATCTTGAAAAACAAAGTGTTTTTTCATACAACAACTTAATTTTCGAACAATGGTTCCTAATAAATAAACTAATAAATGTCGAGTTTGGTCAAGATATCTTGAAAAAAAAAGTGTTTATTCATTCAACAACTTAATTTTCGACCGATTGTTCCTAGGCAGCTATATGATACAGTTGTCCGATCTTAATAGGGATTTTCCTATATATGAGCAGTATAGTAAAACTAATAATGCCTTGTTTGGTCAACATATCTTGAAAAACAAAGTATTTTTTCATACAACAACTTAATTTTCGAACGATGGTTCCTTATAAATAAACTAATAAATGTCGAGTTTGGTCAAGATATCTTGAAAACAAAACTTTTTTTCATACAACTTAATTTTCGACCGGTCGTTGCTATGGCAGCTATATGATATAGTGCCCTGATCTTAATAGGATTTTGCATACATATGAGGATCATAGTAAGACTAATGAATGTCGAGTTTGGTAAAGATATCTTGAAAAACAAAACGTTTTTCATACAACAACTTGTTTTCGACCGATCGTTCCTATGGCATCTGTATTATATAGTGATCCGATCCTTATAGGATTTTGCATATATATGAGGAGCATAGTAAATTTCATAAATGCCGATTTTGGCCAGATATCTTGATAAACATAGTGTTTTTTCATACAACTTAAATTTCGACCGATGGTTCCTAGGCAGCTATATGATATAGTGGTCCGATCTTAATAGGACTTTGCCAATATAAGAGGAGTATAGTAAAACTAATAAATGTCGACTTTGGTAAGGATATCTTGTCAAACAAAAAGGTTTTTAATCAAAAACCTTGTTTTTCACCGATCGTTCCTATGGCAGCTATATGATATAGTAGTCCGGTCTTAATAGGATTATGCATATATACGAGGAGTAGAGTACAACTAATAAATGCCGAGTTTGGTCAAGATATCTTGATAACAAAAATGTTTTTTCATACAACAACTTAATTTTCGATCGATCGTTTCTATGGCAGCTATATGATATAGTGGTCCAATCTTAAGAGGATTTTGCCTATATGTGAACAATATAGTAAAACTAATATATGCCAAGTTTGATCAAGATATCTTGAAACAAAATGTTTTTTCAAACAACTTAATTTTCGAACGATCGTTCCTAAGGCAGCTATATTATATAGAGGTCCTATCCTAATAGGATTTTGCCTATATAATAGGAGCATAGTAAAACTAATTAATGCCGAGTTTGGTCAAGATATCTTGAAAAACAAAATGTTTTTTCATACAATCACGTGGTTTTCGACCGATCGTTCCTATGGCAGCTATATGATTTACTGGTCCGATCTTAATAGGAGTTTGCCAATATAAGAGAAGTATAGTAAAACTAATTAATGTCGAGTTTGGTAAAGATATCTTGACAAACAAAACAGGCTTTTAATCAAAAACCTAGTTTTCGACCGATTGTTCCTATGGCAGCTAAATGATATAGTGGTCCGCTCTTATAGGAATTTGCCTATATAGACCAGTATAGTAAAACTAATAAATGTCGAGTTTGGTAAAGATATCTTGGCAAACAAAACAGGCTTTTAATCAAAAACCTAGTTTTCGACCGATTGTTCCTATGGCAGCTAAATGATATAGTGGTCCGATCCTAATAGGATTTTGCCTATATAATAGAAGTATAGTACAACTAATTAATGCCGAGTTTGGTCAAAATATCTTGATAAACAAAATGTTTTTTCATACAACAACTTATTTTCGACCGATCGATCCTATGGCAGCTATATGATATACTGGTCCGATCTTAATAGGAATTTGCCTATATATGAGCAGTATAGTAAACTAATAAATGCCTTGTTTGGTCAAGATATCTTGAAAAACAAAGTGTATGTTCATACAACAACTTAAATTTCGACCGATGGTTCCTAATAAATAAGCTAATAAATATCGAGTTTGGCCAAGATATCTTGATAAACAAAGTGTTTTTTCATACAACCACGCGATTTTCGACCGATGGTTCATATGGCAGCTATATGATATACTGATCCGATCTTAATAGGAATTTGCCTATATATGAGCAGTATAGTAAAACTAATAAATGCCTTGTTTGGTCAAGATATCTTGAAAAACAAAATGTTTTTCATACAACTTACTTTTCGACCGGTCGTTGCTATGGCAGCTATATGATATAGTGCCCTGATCTTAATAGGATTTTGCATACATAAGAGGATCATAGTAAGACTAATAAATGTCGAGCTTGGTAAAGATATTTTGAAAAACATAACGTTTTTTCATACAACTTGTTTTCGACCGATCGTTCCTATGGCAGCTGTATGATATAGTGATCCGATCAATATAGGATTTAGCATATATAACAGGAGCATAGTAAATTTCATAAATGCCGATTTTGGCCAAGATATCTTGATAAACAAAGTGTTTTTTCATACAACTTAATTTTCGACCGATGGTTCCTAGGCAGCTATATGATATAGTGGTCCGATCTTAATAGGACTTTGCCAATATAAGAGGAGTTTAGTAAAACTAATAAATGTCGAGTTTGGAAATGATATCTTGACAAAAAAAAACAGGGTGTTAATCAAAAACCTAGTTTTCGACCGATCGTTCCTATGGTAGCTATATGATATAGTGGTCCGATTTTAAGAGGATTTTGCCTATATATGAGGAATATAGTAAAACTTATAAATGCCAAGTTTGGTCAAGATATCTTGAAACAAAATGTTTTTTTATACAATTTTATTTTCGACCGATCGTTCCTATGGCAACTATATGATATAGTTGTCCGATCCTAATAGGATTTTGCCTATATATGAGGAATATAGTAAAACTAATATATGCCAAGTTTGGTCAAGATATCTTGAAACAAAATGTTTTTTCATACAACTTAATTTTCGACCGATCGTTCCTATGGCAGCTATATGATATAGTGGTCCGATCCTAATAGGATTTTTCCTATGTAGTAGGAGTATAGTAAAACTAATTAATGCCGAGTTTGGTAAGGATATCTTGTCAAACAAAAGGTTTTTAATCAAAACCTTGTTTTTCACCGATCGTTCCTATGGCAGCTATATGATATAGTAGTCCGGTCTTAATAGGATTATGCATATATACGAGGAGTAGAGTACAACTAATAAATGCCGAGTTTGGTCAAGATATCTTGATAACAAAAATGTTTTTTCATACAACAACTTAATTTTCGATCGATCGTTTCTATGGCAGCTATATGATATAGTGGTCCAATCTTAAGAGGATTTTGCCTATATGTGAACAATATAGTAAAACTAATATATGCCAAGTTTGATCAAGATATCTTGAAACAAAATGTTTTTTCAAACAACTTAATTTTCGAACGATCGTTCCTAAGGCAGCTATATTATATAGAGGTCCTATCCTAATAGGATTTTGCCTATATAATAGGAGCATAGTAAAACTAATTAATGCCGAGTTTGGTCAAGATATCTTGAAAAACAAAATGTTTTTTCATACAATCACGTGGTTTTCGACCGATCGTTCCTATGGCAGCTATATGATTTACTGGTCCGATCTTAATAGGAGTTTGCCAATATAAGAGAAGTATAGTAAAACTAATTAATGTCGAGTTTGGTAAAGATATCTTGACAAACAAAACAGGCTTTTAATCAAAAACCTAGTTTTCGACCGATTGTTCCTATGGCAGCTAAATGATATAGTGGTCCGCTCTTAATAGGAATTTGCCTATATAGACCAGTATAGTAAAACTAATAAATGTCGAGTTTGGTAAAGATATCTTGACAAACAAAACAGGCTTTTAATCAAAAACCTAGTTTTCGACCGATTGTTCCTATGGCAGCTAAATGATATAGTGGTCCGATCCTAATAGGATTTTGCCTATATAATAGAAGTATAGTACAACTAATTAATGCCGAGTTTGGTCAAAATATCTTGATAAACAAAATGTTTTTTCATACAACAACTTATTTTCGACCGATCGATCCTATGGCAGCTATATGATATACTGGTCCGATCTTAATAGGAATTTGCCTATATATGAGCAGTATAGTAAAACTAATAAATGCCTTGTTTGGTCAAGATATCTTGAAAAACAAAGTGTATGTTCATACAACAACTTAAATTTCGACCGATGGTTCCTAATAAATAAGCTAATAAATATCGAGTTTGGCCAAGATATCTTGTAAACAAAGTGTTTTTTCATACAACCACGCGATTTTCGACCGATGGTTCATATGGCAGCTATATGATATACTGATCCGATCTTAATAGGAATTTGCCTATATATGAGCAGTATAGTAAAACTAATAAATGCCTTGTTTGGTCAAGATATCTTGAAAAACAAAATTTTTTTCATACAACTTACTTTTCGACCGGTCGTTGCTATGGCAGCTATATGATATAGTGCCCTGATCTTAATAGGATTTTGCATACATAAGAGGATCATAGTAAGACTAATAAATGTCGAGCTTGGTAAAGATATTTTGAAAAACATAACGTTTTTTCATACAACTTGTTTTCGACCGATCGTTCCTATGGCAGCTGTATGATATAGTGATCCGATCAATATAGGATTTAGCATATATAACAGGAGCATAGTAAATTTCATAAATGCCGATTTTGGCCAAGATATCTTGATAAACAAAGTGTTTTTTCATACAACTTAATTTTCGACCGATGGTTCCTAGGCAGCTATATGATATAGTGGTCCGATCTTAATAGGACTTTGCCAATATAAGAGGAGTTTAGTAAAACTAATAAGTGTCGAGTTTGAAAATGATATCTTGACAAAAAAAAACAGGGTGTTAATCAAAAACCTAGTTTCGACCGATCGTTCCTATGGTAGCTATATGATATAGTGGTCCGATTTTAAGAGGATTTTGCCTATATATGAGGAATATAGTAAAACTTATAAATGCCAAGTTTGGTCAAGATATCTTGAAACAAAATGTTTTTTTATACAATTTAATTTTCGACCGATCGTTCCTATGGTAACTATATGATATAGTTGTCCGATCCTAATAGGATTTGCCTATATATGAGGAATATAGTAAAACTAATATATGCCAAGTTTGGTCAAGATATCTTGAAACAAAATGTTTTTTCATACAACTTAATTTTCGACCGATCGTTCCTATGGCAGCTATATGATATAGTGGTCCGATCCTAATAGGATTTTTCCTATGTAATAGGAGTATAGTAAAACTAATTAATGCCGAGTTTGGTCAAGATATCCTGAGAAACAAAATGTTTTTTCATTCAACAACTTAATTTTCGACCGATGGTTCCTAGGCAGCTATATGATATAGTTGTCCGATCTTAATAGGAATTTGCCTATATATGAGCAGTATAGTAAAGCTAATAAATGCCTTGTTTGGTCAACATATCTTGAAAAACAAAGTGTTTTTTCATACAACAACTTAATTTTCGAACAATGGTTCCTAATAAATAAACTAATAATGTCGAGTTTGGTCAAGATATCTTGAAAAAAAAGTGTTTATTCATTCAACAACTTAATTTTCGACCGATTGTTCCTAGGCAGCTATATGATATAGTTGTCGATCTTAATAGGGATTTTCCTATATATGAGCAGTATAGTAAAACTAATAAATGCCTTGTTTGGTCAACATATCTTGAAAAACAAAGTATTTTTTCATACAACAACTTAATTTTCGAACGATGGTTCCTTATAAATAAACTAATAAATGTCGAGTTTGGTCAAGATATCTTGAAAAACAAAATTTTTTTCATACAACTTAATTTTCGACCGGTCGTTGCTATGGCAGCTATATGATATAGTGCCCTGATCTTAATAAGATTTTGCATACATATGAGGATCATAGTAAGACTAATGAATGTCGAGTTTGGTAAAGACATCTTGAAAAACAAAACGTTTTTTCATACAACAACTTGTTTTCGACCGATCGTTCCTATGGCATCTGTATTATATAGTGATCCGATCCTTATAGGATTTTGCATATATATGAGGAGCATAGTAAATTTCATAAATGCCGATTTTGGCCAAGATATCTTGATAAACATAGTGTTTTTTCATACAACTTAAATTTCGACCGATGGTTCCTAGGCAGCTAATAGGACTTTGCCATATAAGAGGAGTATAGTAAAACTAATAAATGTCGACTTTGGTAAGGATATCTTGTCAAACAAAACAGGGTGTTAATCAAAAACCTAGTTTTCGACCGATCGTTCCTATGGCAGCTATATGATATAGTGGTCCGATCTTAAGAGGATTTTGCCTATATATGAGGAATATAGTAACACTAATAAATGCCAAGTTTGGTCAAGATATCTTGAAACAAAATGTTTTTCATACAATTTAATTTTCTACCGATCGTTCCTATGGCAACTATATGATATAGTTGTCCGATCCTAATAGGATTTTGCCTATATATGAGAAATATAGTAAAACTAATATATGCCAAGTTTGGTCAAGATATTTTGAAACAAATGTTTTTTCATACAACTTAATTTTCGACCGATCGTTCGGCTATATGATATAGTGGTCCTATCCTAATAGGATTTTGCCTATGTAATAGGAGTATAGTAAAACTAATGCCGAGTTTGGTCAAGATATCTTGAAAAAAAAAATGTTTTTTCATACAACAACTTATTTTCGTCCGATCGTTCCTATGGCAGCTACATGATATACTGGTCCGATCTTAATAGGAATTTGCCTTTATATTAGCAGTATAGTAAAACTAATAAATGCCTTGTTTGGTCAACATATCTTGAAAAACAAAGTGTTTTTTCATACAACAACTTAATTTTCGAACAATGGTTCCTAATAAATAAACTAATAAATGTCGAGTTTGGTCAAGATATCTTGAAAAAAAAATGTTGTTTCATACAACAACTTATTTTCGACCGATCGTTCCTATGGCAGCTACATGATATACTGGTCCGATCTTAATAGGAATTTGCCTATATATGAGCAGTAGAGTAAAACTTATAAATGCCTTGTTTGGTCAAGATATCTTGAAAAACAAAGTGTATGTTCATACAATAACTTAATTTCGACCGATGGTTCCTAATAAATAAACTAATAAATGTCGAGTTTGGCCAAGATATCTTGATAAACAAAGTGTTTATTCATTCAACAACTTAATTTTCGACCTATGGTTCCTAGGCAGCTATATGATATAGTTGTCCGACCTTAATAGGAATTTGCCTATATATGAGCAGTATAGTAAAACTAATAAATGCCTTGTTTGGTCAACATATCTTGAAAAACAAAGTGTTTTTTCATACAACAACTTAATTTTCGAACGATGGTTCCTAATAAATAAACTAATAAATGTCGAGTTTGGCCAAGATATCTTGATAAACAAAGTGTTTTTTCATACAACAACTTATTTTCGACCGATCGTTCCTATGGCAGCTACATGTACTGGTCCGATCTTGATAGGAATTTGCCTTTATATGAGCAGTATAGTAAAACTAATAAATGCCTTGTTTGGTCAAGATATCTTGAAAAACAAAATTTTTTTCATACAACTTAATTTTCGACCGGTCGTTGCTATGGCAGCTATATGATATAGTGGCCTGATCTTAATAGGATTTTGCATACATATGAGGATCATAGTAAGACTAATAAATGTCGAGTTTGGTAAAGATATCTTGAAAAACAACACGTTTTTTCATACAACAACTTGTTTTCGACCGATCGTGCCTATGGCAGCTGTATGATATAGTGATCCGATCCTTATAGGATTTTGCATATATAATAGGAGCATAGTAACTTTCATAAGTGCGTTTGGCCAAGATATCTTGATAAACAAAGTGTTTTTTCATACAACAACTTAATTATCGACCGATGGTTCCTAGGCAGCTATATGATATAGTGGTCCGATCTTAATAGGAATTTGCCTATATATGAGCAGTATAGTAAAACTAATAACAGCCTTGTTTGGTCAAGATATCTTAAAAACAAAGTGTATGTTCATACAACAACTTAATTTTCGACTGATGGTTCCTAATAAATAAGCTAATAAGTGTCGAGTTTGGCCAAGATATCTTGATAAACAAAGTGTTTTTTCATACAACCACGCTATTTTCTACCGATGGTTCCTATGGCAGCTATATGATATACTGGTCCGATCTTAATAGGAATTTTCCTATATATGAGCAGTATAGTAAAACTAATAAATGCCTTGTTTGGTCAAGATACCTTGAAAAACAAAATTTTTTTTCATACATCTTAATTTTCGACCGATTGTTCCTATGGCAGCTGTATGATATAGTGATCCCATCCTTATAGGATTTTGCCTATATATGAGGAATATAGTAAAACTAATATATGCCAAGTTTGGTCAAGATATCTTGAAACAAAATGTTTTTTCATACAACTTAATTTTCGACCGGTCGTTGCTATGGCAGCTATATGATATAGTGCCCTGATCTTAATAGGATTTTGCATACATATGAGGATCATAGTAACACTAATAAATGTCGAGTTTGGTAAAGATATCTTGAAAAACAAAGTGTATATTCATACAACAACTTAATTTTCGACCGATGGTTCCTAATAAATAAGCTAATAAGTGTCGAGTTTGGACAAGATATCTTGATAAACAAAATGTTTTTTCATACAACTTAATTTTCGACCGATCGTTCCTATGACAACTATATGATATAGTGATCCGATCCTAATAGGATTTTGCCTATATATGAGGAATATAGTAAAACTAATATATGCCAAGTTTGGTCAAGATATCTTGAAACAAAATGTTTTTTCATACAACTTAATTTTCGACCGGTCGTTGCTATGGCAGCTATATGATATAGTGCCCTGATCTTAATAGGATTTTGCATACATATGAGGATCATAGTAACACTAATAAATGTCGAGTTTGGTAAAGATATCTTGAAAAACAAAACGTTTTTTCATACAACAACTTGTTTTCGACCGATCGTTCCTATGGCAGCTGTATGATATAGTGATCCGATCCTTATAGGATTTTGCATATATAACAGGACCATAGTAAATTTCATAAATGCCGATTTTGGCCAAGATATCTTGATAAACAAGGTGTTTTTTCATACAACAACATTTTCGACCGATGGTTCCTAGGCAGCTATATGATATAGTAGCCCGATCCTAATAGGATTTTGCCTATATATGAGCAGTATAGTAAAACTAATAAATGCCTTGTTTGGTCAACATATCTTGATAAACAAAGTATTTTTTCATACAACAACTTAATTTTCGAACGATGGTTCCTTATAAATAAACTAATAAATGTCGAGTTTGGTCAAGATATCTTGAAAAACAAAATTTTTTTCATACAACTTAATTTTCGACCGGTCGTTGCTATGGCAGCTATATGATATAGTGCCCTGATCTTAATAGGATTTTGCATACATATGAGGATCATAGTAAGACTAATGAATGTCGAGTTTGGTAAAGATATCTTGAAAAACAAAACGTTTTTTCATACAACAACTTGTTTTCGACCGATCGTTCCTATGGCATCTGTATTATATAGTGATCCGATCCTTATAGGATTTTGCATATATATGAGGAGCATAGTAAATTTCATAAATGCCGATTTTGGCCAAGATATCTTGATAAACATAGTGTTTTTTCATACAACTTAAATTTCGACCGATGGTTCCTAGGCAGCTATGATATAGCGGTCCGATCTTAATAGGACTTTGCCAATATAAGAGGAGTATAGTAAAACTAATAAATGTCGACTTTGGTAAGGATATCTTGTCAAACAAACAGGGTGTTAATCAAAAACCTAGTTTTCGACCGATCGTTCCTATGGCAGCTATATGATATAGTGGTCCGATCTTAAGAGGATTTTGCCTATATATGAGGAATATAGTAATACTAATAAATGCCAAGTTTGGTCAAGATATCTTGAAACAAAATGTTTTTTCATACAATTTAATTTTCTACCGATCGTTCCTATGGCAACTATATGATATAGTTGTCCGATCCTAATAGGATTTTGCCTATATATGAGAAATATAGTAAAACTAATATATGCCAAGTTTGGTCAAGATATTTTGAAACAAAATGTTTTTTTCATACAACTTAATTTTCGACCGATCGTTCGGCTATATGATATAGTGGTCCGATCCTAATAGGATTTTGCCTATGTAATAGGAGTATAGTAAAACTAATGCCGAGTTTGGTCAAGATATCTTGAAAAAAAAAAATGTTTTTTCATACAACAACTTATTTTCGTCCGATCGTTCCTATGGCAGCTACATGATATACTGGTCCGATCTTAATAGGAATTTGCCTTTATATTAGCAGTATAGTAAAACTAATAAATGCCTTGATTGGTCAACATATCTTGAAAAACAAAGTGTTTTTTCACACAACAACTTAATTTTCGAACAATGGTTCCTAATAAATAAACTAATAAATGTCGAGTTTGGTCAAGATATCTTGAAAAAAAAATGTTGTTTCATACAACAACTTATTTTCGACCGATCGTTCCTATGGCAGATACATGATATACTGGTCCGATCTTAATAGGAATTTGCCTATATATGAGCAGTAGAGTAAAACTTATAAATGCCTTGTTTGGTCAAGATATCTTGAAAAACAAAGTGTATGTTCATACAACAACTTAATTTTCGACCGATGGTTCCTAATAAATAAACTAATAAATGTCGAGTTTGGCCAAGATATCTTGATAAACAAAGTGTTTATTCATTCAACAACTTAATTTTCGACCTATGGTTCCTAGGCAGCTATATGATATAGTTGTCCGATCTTAATAGGAATTTGCCTATATATGAGCAGTATAGTAAAACTAATAAATGCCTTGTTTGGTCAACATATCTTGAAAAACAGTGTTTTTTCATACAACAACTTAATTTTCGAACGATGGTTCCTAATAAATAAACTAATAAATGTCGAGTTTGGTCAAGATATCTTGAAAAAAAATGTTTTTCATACAACAACTTATTTTCGACCGATCGTTCCTATGGCAGCTACATGTACTGGTCCGATCTTGATAGGAATTTGCCTTTATATGAGCAGTATAGTAAAACTAATAAATGCCTTGTTTGGTCAAGATATCTTGAAAAACAAAATTTTTTTCATACAACTTAATTTTCGACCGGTCGTTGCTATGGCAGCTATATGATATAGTGGCCTGATCTTAATAGGATTTTGCATACATATGAGGATCATAGTAAGACTAATAAATGTCGAGTTTGGTAAAGATATCTTGAAAAACAACACGTTTTTTCATACAACAACTTGTTTTCGACCGATCGTTCCTATGGCAGCTGTATGATATAGTGATCCGATCCTTATAGGATTTTGCATATATAATAGGAGCATAGTAACTTTCATAAGTGCGTTTGGCCAAGATATCTTGATAAACAAAGTGTTTTTTCATACAACAACTTAATTATCGACCGATGGTTCCTAGGCAGCTATATGATATAGTGGTCCGATCTTAATAGGAATTTGCCTATATATGAGCAGTATAGTAAAACTAATAACAGCCTTGTTTGGTCAAGATATCTTAAAAACAAAGTGTATGTTCATACAACAACTTAATTTTCGACTGATGGTTCCTAATAAATAAGCTAATAAGTGTCGAGTTTGGCCAAGATATCTTGATAAACAAAGTGTTTTTTCATACAACCACGCTATTTTCTACCGATGGTTCCTATGGCAGCTATATGATATACTGGTCCGATCTTAATAGGAATTTTCCTATATATGAGCAGTATAGTAAAACTAATAAATGCCTTGTTTGGTCAAGATACCTTGAAAAACAAAATTTTTTTTCATACATCTTAATTTTCGACCGATTGTTCCTATGGCAGCTGTATGATATAGTGATCCCATCCTTATAGGATTTTGCATATATAATAGGGCATAGTAAATTTTATAAATGCCGATTTGGCAAAGATATCTTGATAAACAAAGTGTTTTTTCATACAACAACTTAATTTTCGACCGATGGTTCCTAGGCAGCCATATGATATAGTGGTGCGATCTTAATAGGACTTTGCCAATATAAGAGGAGTATAGTAAAACTAATAAATGTCGAGTTTGGTAAAGATATCTTGAAAAACAAAGTGTATATTCATACAACAACTTAATTTTCGACCGATGGTTCCTAATAAATAAGCTAATAAGTGTCGAGTTTGGACAAGATATCTTGATAAACAAAGTGTTTTTTCATACAACCACGCGATTTTTGACCGATGGTTCCTATGGCAGCTATATGATATACTGATCCGATCTTAATAGGAATTTGCCTATATATGAGCAGTATAGTAAAACTAATAAATGCCTTGTTTGGTCAAGATATCTTGAAAAACAAAATTTTTTTCATACAACTTAATTTTCGACCGGTCGTTGCTATGGCAGCTATATGATTTAGTGCCCTGATCTTAATAGGATTTTGCATACATATGAGGATCATAGTAAGACTAATAAATGTCGAGTTTGGTAAAGATATTTTGAAAAACATAACGATTTTTCATACAACTTGTTTTCGCCTGATAGTTCCTATGGCAGCCGTATGATATAGTGATCCGATCATTATAGGATTTTGCATATATAATAGGAGCATAGTAAATTTCATAAATGGTGATTTTGGTCAAGATATCTTGATAAACAAAGTGTTTTTTCATACAACTTAATTTTCGACCGATGGTTCCTAGGTACCTATATGTAGTGGTGCGATCTTAATAGGACTTTGCCAATATAAGAGGAGTATAGTAAAACTAATAAATGTCGAGTTTGGTAAAGATATCTTGAAAAACAAAGTGTATATTCATACAACAACTTAATTTTCGACCGATGGTTCCAAATAAATAAGCTAATAAGTGTCGAGTTTGGACAAGATATCTTGATAAACAAAGTGTTTTTTCATACAACCACGCGATTTTTGACCGATGGTTCCTATGGCAGCTATATGATATACTGATCCGATCTTAATAGGAATTTGCCTATATATGAGCAGTATAGTAAAACTAATAAATGCCTTGTTTGGTCAAGATATCTTGAAAAACAAAATGTTTTTTCATACAACTTAATTTTCGACCGGTCGTTGCTATGGCAGCTATATGATATAGTGCCCTGATCTAATAGGATTTTGCATACATATGAGGATCATAGTAACACTAATAAATGTCGAGTTTGGTAAAGATATCTTGAAAAACAAAACGTTTTTTCATACAACAACTTGTTTTCGACCGATCGTTCCTATGGCAGATGTATGATATAGTGATCCGATCCTTATAGGATTTTGCATATATAACAGGACCATAGTAAATTTCATAAATGCCGATTTTGGCCAAGATATCTTGATAAACAAGGTGTTTTTTCATACAACAACATTTTCGACCGATGGTTCCTAGGCAGCTATATGATATAGTAGCCCGATCCTAATAGGATTTTGCCTATATATGAGCAGTATAGTAAAACTAATAAATGCCTTGTTTGGTCAACATATCTTGATAAACAAAGTATTTTTTCATACAACAACTTAATTTTCGAACGATGGTTCCTTATAAATAAACTAATAAATGTCGAGTTTGGTCAAGATATCTTGAAAAACAAAATTTTTTTCATACAACTTAATTTTCGACCGGTCGTTGCTATGGCAGCTATATGATATAGTGCCCTGATCTTAATAGGATTTTGCATACATATGAGGATCATAGTAAGACTAATGAATGTCGAGTTTGGTAAAGATATCTTGAAAAACAAAACGTTTTTTCATACAACAACTTGTTTTCGACCGATCGTTCCTATGGCATCTGTATTATATAGTGATCCGATCCTTATAGGATTTTGCATATATATGAGGAGCATAGTAAATTTCATAAATGCCGATTTTGGCCAAGATATCTTGATAAACATAGTGTTTTTTCATACAACTTAAATTTCGACCGATGGTTCCTAGGCAGCTATATGATATAGTGGTCCGATCTTAATAGGACTTTGCCAATATAAGAGGAGTATAGTAAAACTAATAAATGTCGACTTTGGTAAGGATATCTTGTCAAACAAAACAGGGTGTTAATCAAAAACTGAGTTTTCGACCGATCGTTCCTATGGCAGCTATATGATATAGTGGTCCGATCTTAAGAGGATTTTGCCTATATATGAGGAATATAGTAATACTAATAAATGCCAAGTTTGGTCAAGATATCTTGAAACAAAATGTTTTTTCATACAATTTAATTTTCTACCGATCGTTCCTATGGCAACTATATGATATAGTTGTCCGATCCTAATAGGATTTTGCCTATATATGAGAAATATAGTAAAACTAATATATGCCAAGTTTGGTCAAGATATTTTGAAACAAAATGTTTTTTCATACAACTTAATTTTCGACCGATCGTTCGGCTATATGATATAGTGGTCCGATCCTAATAGGATTTTGCCTATGTAATAGGAGTATAGTAAAACTAATGCCGAGTTTGGTCAAGATATCTTGAAAAAAAAAATGTTTTTTCATACAACAACTTATTTTCGTCCGATCGTTCCTATGGCAGCTACATGATATACTGGTCCGATCTTAATAGGAATTTGCCTTTATATTAGCAGTATAGTAAAACTAATAAATGCCTTGTTTGGTCAACATATCTTGAAAAACAAAGTGTTTTTTCATACAACAACTTAATTTTCGAACAATGGTTCCTAATAAATAAACTAATAGATGTCGAGTTTGGTCAAGATATCTTGAAAAAAAAATGTTGTTTCATACAACAACTTATTTTCGACCGATCGTTCCTATGGCAGCTACATGATATACTGGTCCGATCTTAATAGGAATTTGCCTATATATGAGCAGTAGAGTAAAACTTATAAATGCCTTGTTTGGTCAAGATATCTTGAAAAACAAAGTGTATGTTCATACAACAACTTAATTTTCGACCGATGGTTCCTAATAAATAAACTAATAAATGTCGAGTTTGGCCAAGATATCTTGATAAACAAAGTGTTTATTCATTCAACAACTTAATTTTCGACCTATGGTTCCTAGGCAGCTATATGATATAGTTGTCCGATCTTAATAGGAATTTGCCTATATATGAGCAGTATAGTAAAACTAATAAATGCCTTGTTTGGTCAACATATCTTGAAAAACAGTGTTTTTTCATACAACAACTTAATTTTCGAACGATGGTTCCTAATAAATAAACTAATAAATGTCGAGTTTGGTCAAGATATCTTGAAAAAAAAATGTTTTTTCATACAACAACTTATTTTCGACCGATCGTTCCTATGGCAGCTACATGTACTGGTCCGATCTTGATAGGAATTTGCCTTTATATGAGCAGTATAGTAAAACTAATAAATGCCTTGTTTGGTCAAGATATCTTGAAAAACAAAATTTTTTTTCATACAACTTAATTTTCGACCGGTCGTTGCTATGGCAGCTATATGATATAGTGGCCTGATCTTAATAGGATTTTGCATACATATGAGGATCATAGTAAGACTAATAAATGTCGAGTTTGGTAAAGATATCTTGAAAAACAACACGTTTTTTCATACAACAACTTGTTTTCGACCGATCGTTCCTATGGCAGCTGTATGATATAGTGATCCGATCCTTATAGGATTTTGCATATATAATAGGAGCATAGTAACTTTCATAAGTGCGTTTGGCCAAGATATCTTGATAAACAAAGTGTTTTTTCATACAACTTAACTATCGACCGATGGTTCCTAGGCAGCTATATGATATAGTGGTCCGATCTTAACAGGAATTTGCCTATATATGAGCAGTATAGTAAAACTAATAACAGCCTTGTTTGGTCAAGATATCTTAAAAACAAAGTGTATGTTCATACAACAACTTAATTTTCGACTGATGGTTCCTAATAAATAAGCTAATAAGTGTCGAGTTTGGCCAAGATATCTTGATAAACAAAGTGTTTTTTCATACAACCACGCTATTTTCTACCGATGGTTCCTATGGCAGCTATATGATATACTGGTCCGATCTTAATAGGAATTTTCCTATATATGAGCAGTATAGTAAAACTAATAAATGCCTTGTTTGGTCAAGATACCTTGAAAAACAAAATTTTTTTTCATACATCTTAATTTTCGACCGATTGTTCCTATGGCAGCTGTATGATATAGTGATCCCATCCTTATAGGATTTTGCATATATAATAGGGCATAGTAAATTTTATAAATGCCGATTTTGGCAAAGATATCTTGATAAACAAAGTGTTTTTTCATACAACAACTTAATTTTCGACCGATGGTTCCTAGGCAGCCATATGATATAGTGGTGCGATCTTAATAGGACTTTGCCAATATAAGAGGAGTATAGTAAAACTAATAAATGTCGAGTTTGGTAAAGATATCTTGAAAAACAAAGTGTATATTCATACAACAACTTAATTTTCGACCGATGGTTCCTAATAAATAAGCTAATAAGTGTCGAGTTTGGACAAGATATCTTGATAAACAAAGTGTTTTTTCATACAACCACGCGATTTTTGACCGATGGTTCCTATGGCAGCTATATGATATACTGATCCGATCTTAATAGGAATTTGCCTATATATGAGCAGTATAGTAAAACTAATAAATGCCTTGTTTGGTCAAGATATCTTGAAAAACAAAATTTTTTTTCATACAACTTAATTTTCGACCGGTCGTTGCTATGGCAGCTATATGATTTAGTGCCCTGATCTTAATAGGATTTTGCATACATATGAGGATCATAGTAAGACTAATAAATGTCGAGTTTGGTAAAGATATTTTGAAAAACATAACGATTTTTCATACAACTTGTTTTCGCCTGATAGTTCCTATGGCAGCCGTATGATATAGTGATCCGATCATTATAGGATTTTGCATATATAATAGGAGCATAGTAAATTTCATAAATGGTGATTTTGGTCAAGATATCTTGATAAACAAAGTGTTTTTTCATACAACTTAATTTTCGACCGATGGTTCCTAGGTACCTATATGTAGTGGTCCGATCTTAATAGGACTTTGCCAATATAAGAGGAGTATAGTAGAACTAATAAATGTCGAGTTTGTAAAGATATCTTGACAAACAAAACAGGGTTTTAATCAAAAACCTAGTTTTCGACCGATCGTTCCTATGGCAGCTATATGATATAGTGGTCCCATCTTAAGAGAATTTTGCCTATATATGAGGAATATAGTAAAACTAATATATGCCAAGTTTGGTCAAGATATCTTGAAACAAAATGTTTTTTCATACAACTTAATTTTCGACAGATCGTTCCTATGACAACTATATGATATAGTGATCCGATCCTAATAGGATTTTGCCTATATATGAGGAATATAGTAAAACTAATATATGCCAAGTTTGGTCAAGATATCTTGAAACAAAATGTTTTTTCATACAACTTAATTTTCGACCGGTCGTTGCTATGGCAGCTATATGATATAGTGCCCTGATCTTAATAGGATTTTGCATACATATGAGGATCATAGTAACACTAATAAATGTCGAGTTTGGTAAAGATATCTTGAAAAACAAAACGTTTTTTCATACAACAACTTGTTTTCGACCGATCGTTCCTATGGCAGCTGTATGATATAGTGATCCGATCCTTATAGGATTTTGCATATATAACAGGACCATAGTAAATTTCATAAATGCCGATTTTGGCCAAGATATCTTGATAAACAAGGTGTTTTTTCATACAACAACATTTTCGACCGATGGTTCCTAGGTACCTATATGTAGTGGTCCGATCTTAATAGGACTTTGCCAATATAAGAGGAGTATAGTAAAACTAATAAATGTCGAACTTGGTAAAGATATCTTGACAAACAAAACAGGGTTTTAATCAAAAACCTAGTTTTCGACCGATCGTTCCTATAGCAGCTATATGATATAGTGGTCCGATCTTAAGAGGATTTTGCCTATATATAAGGAATATAGTAAAACTAATAAATGCCACGTTTGGTCAAGATATCTTGAAACAAAATGTTTTTTCATACAACTTAATTTTCGACCGATCGTTCATATGGCAACTATATGATATAGTGGTCCGATCCTAATAGGATTTTGCCTATATATGAGGAATATAGTAAAACTTAAATATGCCAAGTTTGGTCAAGATATCTTTAAACACAATGTTTTTTCATACAACTTAATTTTCGACCGGTCGTTGCTAAGGCAGCTATATGATATAGTGGCCTGATCTTAATAGGATTTTGCATACATATGAGGATAATAGTAACACTAATAAATGTCGAGTTTGGTAAAGATATCTTGAAAAACAAAACGTTTTTTTATACAACAACTTGTTTTCGACCGATCGTTCCTATGGCAGCTGTATGATATAGTGATACGATCCTTATAGGATTTTGCATATATAATAAGAGCATAGTAAATTTCATAAATGCCGATTTTGGCCAAGATATCTTGATAAACAAAGTGTTTTTTCATACAACAACTTAATTTTCGACCGATGGTTCCTAGGTAGCTATATGATATAGTGGTCCGATCTTAATAGGACTTTGCCAATATAAGAGGAGTATAGTAAAACTAATAAATGTCGAGTTTGGTAAAGATATCTTGACAAACAAATCAGGGTTTTAATCAAAAACCTAGTTTTCGACCGATCGTTCCTATGGCAACTATATGATATACTGGTCCGACCTTAATAGGAATTTGCCTATATATGAGCAGTATAGTAAAACTAATAAATGGCTTGTTTGGTCAAGATATCTTGAAAAACAAAACTTTTTTTCATACAACTTAATTTTCGACCGGTCGTTGCTATGGCAGCTATATGATATAGTGGCCTGATCTTAGTAGGATTTTGCATACATATGAGGATCATAGTAAGACTAATAAATGTCGAGTTTGGTAAAGATATCTTGAAAAACAAAACTTTTTTCATACAACAACTTGTTTTCGACCGATCGTTCCTATGGCAGCTGTATGATATAGTGATCCGATCCTAATAGGATTTTGCATATATAATAGGAGCATAGTAAATTTCATAAGTGCGTTTGGCCAAGATATCTTGATAAACAAAGTGTTTTTTCATACAACCACGCTATTTTCGACCGATGGTTCCTATGGCAGCTATATGATATACTGATCCGATCTTAATAGGAATTTACCTATATATGAGCAGTATAGTAAAATTAAGAAATGCCTTGTTTGGTCAAGATATCTTGAAAAACAAAATTTTTTTTCATACAACTTAATTATCGACCGATGGTTCCTAGGCAGCTATATGATATAGTGGTCCGATCTTAATAGGACTTTGCCAATATAAGAGGAGTATAGTAAAACTAATAAATGCCTTGTTTGGTCAAGATAGCTTGAAAAACAAAGTGTATGTTCATACAACAACTTAATTTTCGACCGATGGTTCCTAATAAATAAGCTAATAAGTGTCGAGTTTGGTCAAGATATCTTGATAAACAAAGTGTTTTTTCATACAACCACGCGATTTTCGACCGATCGTTCCTATGGGAGCTATATGATATACTGGTCCGATCTTAATAGGAATTTGCCTATATATGAGCAGTATAGTAAAACTAATAAATGCCTTGTTTGGTCAAGATATCTTGAAAAACAAAATTTTTTTTCATGCAACTTAATTTTCGACCGGTCGTTGCTATGGCAGCTATATGATTAAGTGCCCTGATCTTAATAGGATTTTGCATACATATGAGGATTATAGTAAGACTAATTAATGTCGAGTTTGGTAAAGATATTTTGAAAAACATAACGTTTTTTCATACAACTTGTTTTCGACCGATCGTTCCTATGGCAGCCGTATGATATAGTGATCCGATCATTATAGGATTTAGCATATATAATAGGAGCATAGTAAATTTCATAAATGCCGATTTTGGCCAAGATATCTTGATAAACAAAGTGTTTTTTCATACAACCACGCTATTTTCGACCGATGGTTCCTATGGCAGCTATCTGATATACTGATCCGATCTTAATAGGAATTTGCCTATATATGAGCAGTATAGTAAAATTAATAAATGCCTTGTTTGGTCAAGATATCTTGAAACAAAATGTTTTTTCATACAACTTAATTTTCGACCGGTCGTTGCTATGGCAGCTATATGATATAGTGGCCTGATCTTATTAGGATTTTGCATACATATGAGGATCATAGTAACACTAATAAATGTCGAGTTTGGTAAAGATATCTTGAAAAACAAAACGTTTTTTCATACAACAACTTGTTTTCGGCCGATCGTTCCTATGGCAGCTGTATGATATAGTGATCCGATCCTTATAGGATTTTGCATATATAATAGTAGCATAGTAAATTTCATAAATGCCGATTTTGGCCAAGATAACTTGATAAACAAAGTGTTTTTTCATACAACCACGTGATTTTCGACCGATCGTTCCTATGGCAGCTATATGATATAGTGGTTCGATCTTATTAGGACTTTGCCAATATAAGAGTATAGTAGAACAAATAAATGTCGAGTTTGGTAAAGATATCTTGACAAACAAATCAGGGTTTTAATCAAAAACCTAGTTTTCGACCGATCGTTCCTATGGCAACTATATGATATACTGGTCCGATCTTAATAGGAATTTGCCTATATATGAGCAGTATAGTAAAACTAATAAATGCCTTGTTTGGTCAAGATATCTTGAAAAACAAAATTTTTTTTCATACAACTTAATTTTCGACCGGTCGTTGCTATGGCAGCTATATGATATAGTGGCCTGATCTTAGTAGGATTTTGCATACATATGAGGATCATAGTAAGACTAATAAATGTCGAGTTTGGTAAAGATATCTTGAAAAACAAAACTTTTTTCATACAACAACTTGTTTTCGACCGATCGTTCCTATGGCAGCTGTATGATATAGTGATCCGATCCTTATAGGATTTTTATATAATAGGAGCATAGTAAATTTCATAAGTGCGTTTGGCCAAGATATCTTGATAAACAAAGTGTTTTTCATACAACCACGCTATTTTCGACCGATGGTTCCTATGGCAGCTATATGATATACTGATCCGATCTTAATAGGAATTTACCTATATATGAGCAGTACAGTAAAATTAAGAAATGCCTTGTTTGGTCAAGATATCTTGAAAAACAAAATTTTTTTTCATACAACTTAATTATCGACCGATGGTTCCTAGGCAGCTATATGATATAGTGGTCCGATCTTAATAGGACTTTGCCAATATAAGAGGAGTATAGTAAAACTAATAAATGCCTTGTTTGGTCAAGATAGCTTGAAAAACAAAGTGTATGTTCATACAACAACTTAATTTTCGACCGATGGTTCCTAATAAATAAGCTAATAAGTGTCGAGTTTGGTCAAGATATCTTGATAAACAAAGTGTTTTTTCATACAACCACGCGATTTTCGACCGATCGTTCCTATGGGAGCTATATGATATACTGGTCCGATCTTAATAGGAATTTGCCTATATATGAGCAGTATAGTAAAACTAATAAATGCCTTGTTTGGTCAAGATATCTTGAAAAACAAAATTTTTTTTCATGCAACTTAATTTTCGACCGGTCGTTGCTATGGCAGCTATATGATTAAGTGCCCTGATCTTAATAGGATTTTGCATACATATGAGGATTATAGTAAGACTAATTAATGTCGAGTTTGGTAAAGATATTTTGAAAAACATAACGTTTTTTCATACAACTTGTTTTCGATCGATCGTTCCTATGGCAGCCGTATGATATAGTGATCCGATCATTATAGGATTTAGCATATATAATAGGAGCATAGTAAATTTCATAAATGCCGATTTTGGCCAAGATATCTTGATAAACAAAGTGTTTTTTCATACAACCACGCTATTTTCGACCGATGGTTCCTATGGCAGCTATCTGATATACTGATCCGATCTTAATAGGAATTTGCCTATATATGAGCAGTATAGTAAAATTAATAAATGCCTTGTTTGGTCAAGATATCTTGAAACAAAATGTTTTTTCATACAACTTAATTTTCGACCGGTCGTTGCTATGGCAGCTATATAATATAGTGGCCGGATCTTAATAGGATTTTGCATACATATGAGGATCATAGTAATACTAATAAATGTCGAGTTTGGTAAAGATATCTTGAAAAACAAAACGTTTTTTCATACAACAACTTGTTTTCGGCCGATCGTTCCTATGGCAGCTGTATGATATAGTGATCCGATCCTTATAGGATTTTGCATATATAATAGTAGCATAGTAAATTTCATAAATGCCGATTTTGGCCAAGATAACTTGATAAACAAAGTGTTTTTTCATACAACCACGTGATTTTCGACCGATCGTTCCTATGGCAGCTATATGATATAGTGGGATCTTATTAGGACTTTGCCAATATAAGAGTATAGTAAAACTAATAAATGTCGAGTTTGGTAAAGATATCTTGAAAAACAAAACAGGGTTTTAATCAAAAACCTAGTTTTCGACCGATCGTTCCTATGGCAGCTATATGATATAGTGGTCCGATCCTTATAGGATTTTGCCTATATATGAGGAATATACTAAAACTAATAAATGCCAACTTAATTTTCGACCGGTCGTTGCTATGGCAGCTATATGATATAGTGCCTTGATCTTAATAGGATTTTGCATACATATGAGGATCATAGTAACACTAATAAATGTCGAGTTTGGTAAAGATATCTTGAAAAACAAAACTTCTTTTCATACAACAACTTGTTTTCGACCGATCGTTCCTATGGCAGCTGTATGATATAGTGATCCGATCAATATAGGATTTTGCATATATAATAGGAGCATAGTAAATTTCATAAATGCCGATTTTGGCCAAGATATCTTGATAAACAAAGTGTTTTTTCTACAACAACTTAATTTTCGACCGATGGTTCTTAGGCAGCTATATGATATAGTGGTCCGATCCTAATAGGATTTTGCCTATATATGAGGAATATAGTAAAACTAATATATGCCAAGTTTAGTCAAGATATCTTGAAACAAAATGTTTTTTCATACAACTTAATTTTCGACCGGTCGTTGCTATGGCAGCTATATGATATAGTGGCCTGATCTTAATAGGATTTTGCATACATATGAGGATCATAGTAACACTAATAAATGTCGAGTTTGGTAAAGACATCTTGAAAAAGAAAACGTTTTTTCATACAACTTGCTTTCGACCGATCGTTCCTATGGCAGCTGTATGATATAGTGATCCGATCATTATAGGATTTAGCATATATAATAGAAGCATAGTAAATTTCATAAGTGCCGATTTTGGCCAAGATATCTTAATAAACACAGTGTTTTTTCATACAACTTAATTTTCGACCGATGGTTCCTAGGCAGCTATATGATATAGTGGTCCGATCTTAATAGGACTTTGCCAATATAAGAGGAGTATAGTAAAACTAATAAATGTCGAGTTTGGTAAAGATATCTTGAAAAACAAAACGTTTTTTTATACAACAACTTGTTTTCGACCGATCGTTCCTATGGCAGCTGTATGATATAGTGATCCGATCCTTATAGGATTTTGCATATATAATAGGAGCATAGTAAATTTTATAAATGCCGATTTTGGCCAAGATATCTTGATAAACAAAGTGTTTTTTCATAGAACAACTTAATTTTCGACCGATGGTTCCTAGGTAGCTATATGATATAGTGGTCCGATCTTAATAGGACTTTGCCAATATAAGAGGAGTATAGTAAAACTAATAAATGTCGAGTTTGGTAAAGATATCTTGGCAAACAAATCAGGGTTTTAATCAAAAACCTAGTTTTCGACCGATCGTTCCTATGGCAACTATATGATATAGTGGTCCGATCCTAATAGGATTTTGCCTATATATGAGGAATATAGTAAAACTAATATATGCCACGTTTGGTCAAGATATCTTGAAACAAAATTTTTTCATACGACTTAATTTTCGACGGATCGTTCCTATGGGAGCTATATGATATACTGGTCCGATCTTAATAGGAATTTGCCTATATATGAGCAGTATAGTAAAACTAATAAATGCCTTGTTTGGTCAAGATATCTTGAAAAACAAAATTTTTTTTCATACAACTTAATTTTCGACCGGTCGTTGCTATGGCAGCTATATGATATAGTGGCCTGATCTTAGAAGGATTTTGCATACATATGAGGATCATAGTAAGACTAATAAATGTCGAGTTTGGTAAAGATATCTTGAAAAACAAAACTTTTTTCATACAACAACTTGTTTTCGACCGATCGTTCCTATGGCAGCTGTATGATATAGTGATCCGATCCTTATAGGATTTTGCATATATAATAGGAGCATAGTAAATTTCATAAGTGCGTTTGGCCAAGATATCTTGATAAACAAAGTGTTTTTTCATACAACCACGCTATTTTCGACCGATGGTTCCTATGGCAGCTATATGATATACTGATCCGATCTTAATAGGAATTTACCTATATATGAGCAGTATAGTAAAATTAAGAAATGCCTTGTTTGGTCAAGATATCTTGAAAAACAAAATTTTTTTTCATACAACTTAATTATCGACCGATGGTTCCTAGGCAGCTATATGATATAGTGGTCCGATCTTAATAGGACTTTGCCAATATAAGAGGAGTATAGTAAAACTAATAAATGCCTTGTTTGGTCAAGATATCTTGAAAAACAAAGTGTATGTTCATACAACAACTTAATTTTCGACCGATGGTTCCTAATAAATAAGCTAATAAGTGTCGAGTTTGGTCAAGATATCTTGATAAACAAAGTGTTTTTTCATACAACCACGCGATTTTCGACCGATCGTTCCTATGGGAGCTATATGATATACTGGTCCGATCTTAATAGGAATTTGCCTATATATGAGCAGTATAGTAAAACTAATAAATGCCTTGTTTGGTCAAGATATCTTGAAAAACAAAATTTTTTTTCATACAACTTAATTTTCGACCGGTCGTTGCTATGGCAGCTATATGATTTAGTGCCCTGATCTTAATAGGATTTTGCATACATATGAGGATTATAGTAAGACTAATAAATGTCGAGTTTGGTAAAGATATTTTGAAAAACATAACGTTTTTTCATACAACTTGTTTTCGACCGATCGTTCCTATGGCAGCTGTATGATATAGTAATCCGATCATTATAGGATTTAGCATATATAATAGGAGCATAGTAAATTTCATAAATGCCGATTTTGGCCAAGATATCTTGATAAACAAAGTGTTTTTTCATACAACCACGCTATTTTCGACCGATGGTTCCTATGGCAGCTATATGATATAATGATCCGATCTTAATAGGAATTTGCCTATATATGAGCAGTATAGTAAAATTAATAAATGCCTTGTTTGGTCAAGATATCTTGAAACAAAATGTTTTTTCATACAACTTAATTTTCGACCGGTCGTTGCTATGGCAGCTATATGATATAGTGGCCTGATCTTAATAGGATTTTGCATACATATGAGGATCATAGTAACACTAATAAATGTCGAGTTTGGTAAAGATATCTTGAAAAACAAAACGTTTTTTCATACAACAACTTGTTTTCGACCGATCGTTCCTATGGCAGCTGTATGATATAGTGATCCGATCCTTATAGGATTTTGCATATATAATAGTAGCATAGTAAATTTCATAAATGCCGATTTTGGCCAAGATAACTTGATAAACAAAGTGTTTTTTCATACAACCACGTGATTTTCGACCGATCGTTCCTATGGCAGCTATATGATATAGTGGACCGATCTTAATAGGACTTTGCCAATATAAGAGTATAGTAAAACTAATAAATGTCGAGTTTGGTAAAGATATCTTGAAAAACAAAACAGGGTTTTAATCAAAAACCTAGTTTTCGACCGGTCGTTGCTATGGCAGCTATATGATATAGTGGCCTGATCTTAATAGGATTTTGCATACATATGAGGATCATAGTAACACTAATAAATGTCGAGTTTGGTAAAGATATCTTGAAACAAAATGTTTTTTCATAAAACTTAATTTTCGACCGATCGTTCCTATGGCAACTATATTATATAGTGATACGAACCTAATAGGATTTTGCCTATATATGAGGAATATAGTAAAACTAATATATGCCAAGTTTGGTCAAGATATCTTGAAACAAAAGGTTTTTTCATACAACTTAATTTTCGACCGGTCGTTGCTATGGCAGCTATATGATATAGTGCCTTGATCTTAATAGGACTTTGCATACATATGAGGATCATAGTAACACTAATAAATGTCGAGTTTGGTAAAGATATCTTGAAAAACAAAACTTCTTTTCATACAACAACTTGTTTTCGACCGATCGTTCCTATGGCAGCTGTATGATATAGTGATCCGATCAATATAGGATTTTGCATATATAATAGGAGCATAGTAAATTTCATAAATGCCGATTTTGGCCAAGATATCTTGATAAACAAAGTGTTTTTTCTACAACAACTTAATTTTCGACCGATGGTTCTTAGGCAGCTATATGATAAGTGGTCCGATCCTAATAGGATTTTGCCTATATATGAGGAATATAGTAAAACTAATATATGCCAAGTTTAGTCAAGATATCTTGAAACAAAATGTTTTTTCATACAATTTAATTTTCGACCGATCGTTCCTATGGCAACTATATGATATAGTGGTCCGATCCTAATAGGATTTTGCCTATATATGAGGAATATAGTAAAACTTACATATGCCAAGTTTGGTCAAGATATCTTGAAACAAAATGTTTTTTCATACAACTTAATTTTCGACCGATGGTTCCTATGGCAGCTATATGACTGGTCCGATCTTAATAGGAATTTGCCTATATATGAGCAGTAGAGTAAAACTAATAAATGCCTTGTTTGGTCAAGATATCTTGAAAAACAAAGTGTATTTTTATACAACAACTTAATTTTCGACCGATGGTTCCTAACAAATAAACTAATAAATGTCGAGTTTGGCCAAGATATCTTGATAAACAAAGTGTTTTTTCATTCAACAACTTAATTTTCGACCGATGGTTCCTAGGCAGCTATATGATATAGTTGTCCGATCTTAATAGGAATTTGCCTATATATGAGCAGTATAGTAAAACTAATAAATGCCTTGATTGGTCAACATATCTTGAAAAACAAAGTGTTTTTTCATACAACAACTTAATTTTCGAACGATGGTTCCTAATAAATAAACTAATAAATGTCGAGTTTGGTCAAGTTATCTTGAAAAAAAATGTTTTTTCATACAACTTATTTTCGACCGATCGTTCCTATGGTAGCTACATGATATACTTTGCCTTTATATGAGCAATATAGTAAATCTAATAAATGCCTTGTTTGGTCAAGATATCTTGAAAAACAAAGTGTATGTTTACACAACAACCTAATTTTCGACCGATGGTTCCTAATAAATAAACTAATAAATGTCGAGTTTGGCCAAGATATCTTGATAAACAAAGTGTTTTTCATACAACCACGCTATTTTCGACCGATGGTTCCTATGGCAGCTATATGATATACTGATCCGATCTTAATAGGAATTTGCCTATATATGAGCAGTATAGTAAAACTAATAAATGCCTTGTTTGGTCAAGATATCTTGAAAAACAAAGTGTATGTTCATACAACTTAATTTTCGACCGATGGTTCCTAATAAATAAACTAATTAATGTCGAGTTTGGCCAAGATATCTTGATAAACAAAGTGTTTTTTCATACAACAACTTAATTTTCGACCGATGGTTCCTAGGCAGCTATATGATATAGTTGTCCGATCTTAATAGGAATTTGCCTATATATGAGCAGTATAGTAAAACTAATAAATGCCTTGATTGGTCAACATATCTTGAAAAACAAAGTGTTTTTTCATACAACAACTTAATTTTCGAACGATGGTTCCTAATAAATAAACTAATAAATGTCGAGTTTGGTCAAGATATCTTGAAAAACAAAACGTTTTTTCATACAACAACTTGTTTTCGACCGATCGTTCCTATGGCAGCTGTATGATATAGTGATCCGATCCTTATAGGATTTTGCATAGATAATAAGAGCATAGTAAATTTTATAAATGCCGATTTTGGCCAAGATATCTTGATAAACAAAGTGTTTTTTCATACAACTTAATTTTCGACCGATGGTTCCTAGGCAGCTATATGATATAGGGGTCAGATCTTAATAGGACTTTGCCAGTCTAAGAGGAGTATAGTAGAACAAATAAATGTCGAGTTAGGTAAAGATATCTTGACAAACAAAACAGGGTTTCAATCAAAAACCTAGTTTTCGACCGATCGTTCCTATGGCAGCTATATGATATAGTGATCCGATCCTAATAGGATTTTGCCTATATATGAGGAATATAGTAAACCTAATATATGCCAAGTTTGGTCAAGATATCTTGAAACAAAATGTTTTTTCATACAACTTAATTTTCGACCGGTCGTTGCTATGGCAGCTATATGATATAGTGCCCTGATCTTAATAGGATTTTGCATACATATGAGGATCATAGTAACACTAATAAATGTCGATTTTGGTAAAGATATTTTGAAAAACAAAACGTTTTTTCATACAACTTGTTTTCGACCGATCGTTCCTATGGCAGCTGTATGATATAGTGATCCGATCCTTATAGGAGTTTGCATATATAACAGGACCATAGTAAATTTCATAAATGCCGATTTTGGCCAAGATATCTTGATAAAGAAGGTGTTTTTTCATACAACAACATTTTCGACCGATGGTTCCTAGGCAGCTATATGATATAGTGGTCCGATCCTAATAGGATTTTGCCTATATATGAGGAATATAGTAAAACTAATATATGCCACGTTTGGTCAAGATATCTTGAAACAAAATGTTTTTTCATACAACTTAATTTTCGACCGGTCGTTGCTATGGCAGCTATATGATATAGTGGCCTGATCTTAATAGGATTTTGCATACATATGAGGATCATAGTAAAACTAATAAATGTCGAGTTTGGTAAAGATATCTTGAAAAACAAAACGTTTTTTCATACAACAACTTGTTTTCGACCGATCGTTCCTATGGCAGCTGTATGATATAGTGATCCGATCCTTATAGGATTTTGCATATATAACAGGACCATAGTAAATTTCATAAATGCCGATTTTGGCCAAGATATCTTGATAAACAAAGTGTTTTTTCATACAACAACATTTTCGACCGATGGTTCCTAGGCAGCTATATGATATAGTGGTCCGATCCTAATAGGATTTTGCCTATATATGAGGAATATAGTAAAACTAATATATGCCAAGTTTGGTCAAGATATCTTGAAACAAAATGTTTTTTCATACAATTTAATTTTCTACCGATCGTTCCTATGGCAACTATATGATATAGTGGTCCGATCCTAATAGGATTTTGCCTATATATGAGGAATATAGTAAAACTAATATATGCCAAGTTTGGTCAAGATATCTTGAAACAAAATGTTTTTTCATACAACTTAATTTTCGACCGATCGTTCCTATGGGAGCTATATGATATACTGGTCCGATCTTAATAGGAATTTGCCTATATATGAGGAATATACTAAAATTAATATATGCCAAGTTTGGTCAAGATATCTCGACCGATGGTTCCTATGGCAGCTATATGATATACTGATCCGATCTTAATAGGAATTTGCCTATATATGAGCAGTATAGTAAAACTAATAAATGCCTTGTTTGGTCAAGATATCTTGAAACAAAATGTTTTTTCATACAACTTGTTTTCGAACGATCGTTCCTATGGCAGCTGTATGATATAGTGATCCGATCCTTATAGGATTTTGCATATATAATAGGAGCATAGTAAATTTCATAAGTGCGTTTGGCCAAGATATCTTGATAAACAAAGTGTTTTTTCATACAACAACTTAATTATCGACCGATGGTTCCTAGGCAGTTATATGATATAGTGGTCCGATCTTAATAAGACTTTGCCAATATAAGATGAGTATAGTAAAACTAATAAATGCCTTGTTTGGTCAAGATATCTTGAAAAACAAAGTGTATTTTCCTACAACAACTTAATTTTCGACCGATGGTTCCTAATAAATAAGCTAATAAGTGTCGAGTTTGGCCAAGATATCTTGATAAACAAAGTGTTTTTTCATACAACCACGCGATTTTCGACCGATGGTTCCTATGGCAGCTATATGATATGCTGATCCGATCTTAATAGGAATTTGCCTATATATAAGCAGTATAGTAAAACTAATAAATGTCTTGTTTGGTCAAGATATCTTGAAACAAAATGTTTTTTCATGCAACTTAATTTTCGACCGGTCGTTGCTATGGCAGCTATACGATATAGTGGCCTGATCTTAATAGGATTTTGCTTATATATGAGGAACATAGTAAAATTAATATATGCCAAGTTTGGTCAAGATATCTCGACCGATGGTTCCTATGGCAGCTATATGATATACTGATCCGATCTTAATAGGAATTTGCCTATATATGAGCAGTATAGTAAAACTAATAAATGCCTTGTTTGGTCAAGATATCTTGAAACAAAATGTTTTTTCATACAACTTGTTTTCGAACGATCGTTCCTATGGCAGCTGTATGATATAGTGATCCGATCATTATAGGATTTAGCATATATAATAGGAGTATAGTAAATTTCATAAATGCCGATTTTGGCCAAGATATCTTGATAAACAAAGTGTTTTTTCATACAACTTAATTTTCGACCGATGGTTCCTAGGCAGCTATATGATATAGGGGTCAGATCTTAATAGGACTTTTCCAATATAAGAGGAGTATAGTAAAACTAATAAATGTCGAGTTTGGTATAGATATCTTGACAAACAAAACAGGGTTTTAATCAAAAACCTAGTTCCTATGGCAGCTGTATGATATAGTGATCCGATCCTTATAGGATTTTGCATATATAACAGGACCATAGTAAATTTCATAAATGCCGATTTTGGCCAAGATATCTTGATAAACAAAGTGTTTTTTCATACAACAACATTTTCGACCGATGGTTCCTAGGCAGCTATATGATATAGTGGTCCGATCCTAATAGGATTTTGTCTATATATGAGGAATATAGTAAAACTAATATATGCCACGTTTGGTCAAGATATCTTGAAACAAAATGTTTTTTCATACAACTTAATTTTCGACCGGTCGTTGCTATGGCAGCTATATGATGTAGTGGCCTGATCTTAATAGGATTTTGCATACATATGAGGATCATAGTAAAACTAATAAATGCCAAGTGTGGTAAAGATATCTTGAAACAAAATGTTTTTTCATACAACTTAATTTTCGACCGGTCGTTGCTATGGCAGCTATATGATATAGTGATCCGATCCTTATAGGATTTTGCATATATAATAGTAGCATAGTAAATTTCATAAATGCCGATTTAGGCCAAGATAACTTGATAAACAAAGTGTTTTTTCATACAACCACGTGATTTTCGACCGCTCGTTCCTATGGCAGCTATATGATATAGTGGCCTGATCTTAATAGGACCTTGCCAATATAAGAGGAGTATAGTAAAACTAATAAATGTCGAGTTTGGTAAATATATCTTAAAAAACAAAACAGGGTTTTAATCAAAAACCTAGTTTTCGACCGATCGTTCCTATGGCAGCTATATGATATAGTGGTCCGATCTTAAGAGGATTTTGCCTATATATGAGGAATATAGTAAAACTAATAAATGTCGAGTTTGGTAAAGATATTTTGAAAAACAAAACGTTTTTTCATACAACAACTTGTTTTCGACCGATCGTTCCTATGGCAGCTGTATGATATAGTGATCCGATCCTTATAGGATTTTGCATATATAATAGTAGCATAGTAAATTTCATAAATGCCGATTTAGGCCAAGATAACTTGATAAACAAAGTGTTTTTTCATACAACCACGTGATTTTCGACCGATCGTTCCTATGGCAGCTATATGAAATAGTGGTCCGATCTTAATAGGACCTTGCCAATATAAGAGGAGTATAGTAAAACTAATAAATGTCGAGTTTGGTAAATATATCTTAAAAAACAAAACAGGGTTTTAATCAAAAACCTAGTTTTCGACCGATCGTTCCTATGGCAGCTATATGATATAGTGGTCCGATCTTAAGAGGATTTTGCCTATATATGAGGAATATAGTAAAACTAATAAATGCCAAGTTTGGTAAAGTTATCTTGAAACAAAATGTTTTTTCATACAACTTAATTTTCGACCGATCGTTCCTATGGAAACTATATGATATAGTGATCCGATCCTAATAGGATTTTGCCTATATATGAGGAATATAGTAAATCTAATATATGCCAAGTTTGGTCAAGATATCTTGAAACAAAATGTTTTTTCATACAACTTAATTTTCGACCGGTCGTTGCTATGGCAGCTATATGATATAGTGGCCTGATCTTAATAGGATTTTGCATACATATGAGGATCATAGTAACACTAATAAATGTCGAGTTTGGTAAAGATATCTTGAAAAACAAAACGTTTTTTCATACAACAAATTATTTTCGACCGATCGTCCTATGGCAGCTGTATGATATAGTGATCCGATCCTTATAGGATTTTGCATATATAATAGGACCATAGTAAATTTCATAAATGCCGATTTTGGCCAAGATATCTTGATAAGCAAAGTGTTTTTTCATACAACTTAATTTTCGACCGATGGTTCCTAGGCAGCTATATGATATAGGGGTCAGATCTTAATAGGACTTTGCCAATATAAGAGGAATATAGTAAAACTAATATATGCCACGTTTGGTCAAGATATCTTGAAACAAAATGTTTTTTCATACAATTTAATTTTGGACCGATCGTTCCTATGGCAACTATATGATATAGTGGTCCGATCCTAATAGGATTTTGCCTATATATGAGGAATATAGTAAAACTAATATATGCCAAGTTTGGTCAAGATATCTTGAAACAAAATGTTTTTTCATACCACTTAATTTTCGACCGATCGTTCCTATGGCAGCTATATGATATACTGGTCCGATCTGAATAGGAATTTGCCTATATATGAGCAGTATAGTAAAACTAATAAATGCCTTGTTTGGTCAAGATATCTTGAAAAACAAAATTTTTTTTCATACAACTTAATTTCGACCGGTCGTTGCTATGGCAGCTGTATGATATAGTGATCCGATCCTTATAGGATTTTGCTTATATAATAGGAGCATAGTACATTTCATAAGTGCGTTTGGTCAAGATATCTTGAAACAAAATGTTTTTTCATACAACTTAATTTTCGACCGATCGTTCCTATGGCAGCTATATGATATACTGGTCCGATCTTAATAGGAATTTGCCTATATATGAGCAGTAGAGTAAAACTAATAAATGCCTTGTTTGGTCAAGATATCTTGAAAACAAAGTGTATGTTCATACAACGACGATCCGATCCTTATAGGACTTTGCATATATAATAGGAGCATAGTAAATTTCATAAATGCCGATTTTGAACAAGATATCTTGATAAACAAAGTGTTTTTTCATACAACAACTTAATATTCGACCGATGGTTCCTAGGCAGCTATATGATATACAGATCCGATCTTATAAGGAATTTGCCTATATATAAGCAGTATAGTAAAACTAATAAATGCCTTGTTTGGTCAATATATCTTGAAACAAAATGTTTTTTCATACAACTTAATTTTCGATCGGTCGTTGCTATGGCAGCTATATGATATAGTGGCCTGATCTTAATAGGATTTTGCCTATATATGAAGAATATAGTAAAACTAATATATGCCAAGTTTGGTCAAGATATCTTGAAACAAAATGTTTTTTCATACAACTTAATTTTCGACCGATCGTTCCTATGGCAACTATATGATATAGTGATCCGATCCTAATAGGATTTTGCCTATATATGAGGAATATAGTAAAACTAATATATGCCAAGTTTGGTCAAGATATCTTGTAACAAAATGTTTTTTCATACAACTTAATTTTCGACCGGTCGTTCCTATGGCAACTATATGATATAGTGATCCGATCCTAATAGGATTTTGCCTATATATGAGGAATATAGTAAAACTAATATATGCCAAGTTTGGTCAAGATATCTTGCAACAAAATGTTTTTTCATACAACCACGTGATCTTCGACCGATCGTTCCTATGGCAGCTATATGATATACTGGTCCGATCTTAATAGGAATTTGCCTATCTATGAGCAGTAGAGTAAAACTAATAAATGCCTTGTTTGGTCAAGATATCTTGATAAACAAAGTGTTTTTTCATACAACTTAATTTTCGACCGATGGTTCCTAGGCAGCTATATGATATAGTTGTCCGATCTTAATAGGAATTTGCCTATATATGAGCAATATAGTAAAACTAATAAATGCCTTGTTTGGTCAAGATATCTTGAAAAACAAAGTGTTTTTTCATACAACAACTTAATTTTCGAACGATGGTTCCTAATAAATAAACTAATAAATGTCGGGTTTGGCCAAGATATCTTGATAAACAAAGTGTTTTTTCATACAACCACGTGATTTTCGACCGATCGTTCCTATGGCAGCTATATGATATACTGGTCCGATCTTAATAGGAATTTGCCTATATATGAGCAGTATAGTAAAACTTATAAATGCCTTGTTTGGTCAAGATATCTTGAAAAACAAAATTTATTTTCATACAACTTAATTTTCGACCGGTCGTTGCTATGGCAGCTGTATGATATAGTGATCCGATCCTTATAGGATTCTGCATATATAATAGGAGCATAGTAAATTTCATAAGTGCGTTTGGCCAAGATATCTTGATAAACAAAGTGTTTTTTCATACAACAACTTAATTTTCGACCGATGGTTCCTAGGCAGCTATATGATATAGTGGTCCGATCTTAATAGGACTTTGCCAATATAAGAGGAGTATAGTAAAACTAGTAAATGCCTTGTTTGGTCAAGATATCTTGAAAAACAAAGTGTATGTTCATACAACAACTTAATTTTCGACCGATGGTTCCTAATAAATAAGCTAATAAGTGTCGAGTTTGGCCAAGATATCTTGATAAACAAAGTGTTTTTTCATACAACCACGCGATTTTCGACCGATGGTTCCTATGGCAGCTATATGATATACTGATCCGATCTTAATAGGAATTTGCCTATATATGAGCAGTATAGTAAAACTAATAAATGCCTTGTTTGGTCAAGATATCTTGAAACAAAATGTTTTTTCATACAATTTAATTTTCGACCGGTCGTTGCTATGGCAGCTATACGATATGGTGGCCTGATCTTAATAGGATTTTGCCTATATATGAGGAATATAGTAAAATTAATATATGCCAAGTTTGGTCAAGATATCTTGAAACAAAATGTTTTTTCATACAACCACGTGATCTTCGACCGATCGTTCCTATGGCAGCTATATGATATACTGGTCCGATCTTAATAGGAATTTGCCTATCTATGAGCAGTAGAGTAAAACTAATAAATGCCTTGTTTGGTCAAGATATCTTGATAAACAAAGTGTTTTTTCATACAACTTAATTTTCGACCGATGGTTCCTAGGCAGCTATATGATATAGTTGTCCGATCTTAATAGGAATTTGCCTATATATGAGCAGTATAGTAAAACTAATAAATGCCTTGTTTGGTCAAGATATCTTGAAAAACAAAGTGTTTTTTCATACAACAACTTAATTTTCGACCGATGGTTCCTAGGCAGCTATATGATATAGTGGTCCGATCTTAATAGGACTTTGCCAATATAAGAGGAGTATAGTAAAACTAATAAATGCCTTGTTTGGTCAAGATATCTTGAAAAACAAAGTGTATGTTCATACAACAACTTAATTTTCGACCGATGGTTCCTAATAAATAAGCTAATAAGTGTCGAGTTTGGCCAAGATATCTTGATAAACAAAGTGTTTTTTCATACAACCACGCGATTTTCGACCGATGGTTCCTATGGCAGCTATATGATATACTGATCCGATCTTAATAGGAATTTGCCTATATATGAGCAGTATAGTAAAACTAATAAATGCCTTGTTTGGTCAAGATATCTTGAAACAAAATGTTTTTTCATACAACTTAATTTTCGACCGGTCGTTGCTATGGCAGCTTAACGATATAGTGGCCTGATCTTAATAGGATTTTGTCTATATATGAGGAATATAGTAAAATTAATATATACCAAGTTTGGTCAAGATATCTCGACCGATGGTTCCTATGGCAGCTATATGATATACTGATCCGATCTTATTAGGAATTTGCCTATATATGAGCAGTATAGTAAAACTAATAAATGCCTTGTTTGGTCAAGATATCTTGAAACAAAATGTTTTTTCATACAACTTAATTTTCGACCGATCGTTCCTATGGCAGCTATGTGATATACTGGTCCGATCTTAATAGGAATTTGCATACATATGAGGAGCATAGTAAGACTAATAAATGTCGAGTTTGGTAAAGATATCTTGAAAAACAAAACGTTTTTTCATACAAGAACTTAATTTTCGACCGATCGTTCCTATGGCAGCTGTACGATATAGTGATCCGATCCTTATAGGATTTTGCATATATAATAGGAGCATAGTAAATTTCATAAATGCCGATTTTGGCCAAGATATCTTGATAAACAAAGTGTTTTTCATACAACAACTTAATTTTCGACCGATGGTTCCTAGGCAGCTATATGATATAGTGGTCCGATCCTTATAGGATTTTTCCTATATATGAGGAATATAGTAAAACTAATATATGCCAAGTTTGGTCAAGATATCTTGAAACAAAATGTTTTATCATACAATTTAATTTTCGACCGATCGTTCCAATGCAACTATATGATATAGTGGTCCGATCCTCATAGGATTTTGCCTATATATGAGGAATATAGTAAAACTAATATATGCCAAGTTTGGTCAAGATATCTTGAAACAAAATGTTTTTTCATACAACTTAATTTTCGACCGATCGTTCCTATGGCAGCTATGTGATATACTGGTCCGATCTTAATAGGAATTTACCTATATATGAGCAGTATAGTAAAACTAATAAATGCCTTGTTTGGTCAAGATATCTTGAAAAACAAAATTTTTTTTCATACAACTTAATTTTCGACCGGTCGTTGCTATGGCAGCTATATGATATGGTGGCCTGATCTTAATAGGATTTTGCATACATATGAGGAGCATAGTAAGACTAATAAATGTCGAGTTTGGTAAAGATATCTTGAAAAACAAAACAGGTTTAAATCAAAAACCTAGTTTTCGACCGATTGTTCCTATGGCAGCTATATGATATAGTGGTCCGATCTTAAGAGGATTTTGCCTATATATGAGGAATATAGTTAAACTAATAAGTGCCAAGTTTGGTCAAGATATCTTGAAACAAAATGTTTTTTCATACAACTTAATTTTCGACCGATCGTTCCTTTGGCAGCTATGTGATATACTGGTCCGATCTTAATAGGAATTTGCCTATATATGAGTGGTATAGTAAAACTAATAAATGCCTTGTTTGGTCAAGATATCTTAAAAAACAAAATTTTTTTTCATACAACTTAATTTTCGACCGGTCGTTGCTATGGCAGCTATATGATATGGTGGCCTGATCTTAATAGGATTTTGCATACATATAAGGAGCATAGTAAGACTAATAAATGTCGAGTTTGGTAAAGATATCTTGAAAAACAAAACAGGTTTTTAATCAAAAACCTAGTTTTCGACCGATTGTTCCTATGGCAGCTTTATGATATAGTGGTCCGATCTTAAGAGGATTTTGCCTATATATGAGGAATATAGTTAAACTAATAAGTGCCAAGCTTGGTCAAGATATCTTGAAACAAAATGTTTTTTCATACCGATCGTTCCTATGACAGCTATATGATATAGTGGTCAGATCCTAATAGGATTTTGCCTATATAATAGGAGTATAGTAAAACTTATTAATGCCGAGTTTGGTCAATATATCTTGAATAACAAAATGTTTTTCCATACAACCACGTGATCTTCGACCGATCGTTCTTATGGCAGCTATATGATATACTGGTCCGATCTTAATAGGAATTTGCCTATATATGAGCAGTATAGTAAAACTAATAAATGCCTTGTTTGGTCAAGATATCTTGAAACAAAATGTTTTTTCATACAACTTAATTTTCGACCGGTCGTTGCTATGGCAGCTTAACGATATAGTGGCCTGATCTTAATAGGATTTTGTCTATATATGAGGAATATAGTAAAATTAATATATACCAAGTTTGGTCAAGATATCTCGACCGATGGTTCCTATGGCAGCTATATGATATACTGATCCGATCTTATTAGGAATTTGCCTATATATGAGCAGTATAGTAAAACTAATAAATGCCTTGTTTGGTCAAGATATCTTGAAACAAAATGTTTTTTCATACAACTTAATTTTCGACCGATCGTTCCTATGGCAGCTATGTGATATACTGGTCCGATCTTAATAGGAATTTGCATACATATGAGGAGCATAGTAAGACTAATAAATGTCGAGTTTGGTAAAGATATCTTGAAAAACAAAACGTTTTTTCATACAAGAACTTAATTTTCGACCGATCGTTCCTATGGCAGCTGTACGATATAGTGATCCGATCCTTATAGGATTTTGCATATATAATAGGAGCATAGTAAATTTCATAAATGCCGATTTTGGCCAAGATATCTTGATAAACAAAGTGTTTTTCATACAACAACTTAATTTTCGACCGATGGTTCCTAGGCAGCTATATGATATAGTGGTCCGATCCTTATAGGATTTTTCCTATATATGAGGAATATAGTAAAACTAATATATGCCAAGTTTGGTCAAGATATCTTGAAACAAAATGTTTTATCATACAATTTAATTTTCGACCGATCGTTCCAATGCAACTATATGATATAGTGGTCCGATCCTCATAGGATTTTGCCTATATATGAGGAATATAGTAAAACTAATATATGCCAAGTTTGGTCAAGATATCTTGAAACAAAATGTTTTTTCATACAACTTAATTTTCGACCGATCGTTCCTATGGCAGCTATGTGATATACTGGTCCGATCTTAATAGGAATTTACCTATATATGAGCAGTATAGTAAAACTAATAAATGCCTTGTTTGGTCAAGATATCTTGAAAAACAAAATTTTTTTTCATACAACTTAATTTTCGACCGGTCGTTGCTATGGCAGCTATATGATATGGTGGCCTGATCTTAATAGGATTTTGCATACATATGAGGAGCATAGTAAGACTAATAAATGTCGAGTTTGGTAAAGATATCTTGAAAAACAAAACAGGTTTAAATCAAAAACCTAGTTTTCGACCGATTGTTCCTATGGCAGCTATATGATATAGTGGTCCGATCTTAAGAGGATTTTGCCTATATATGAGGAATATAGTTAAACTAATAAGTGCCAAGTTTGGTCAAGATATCTTGATACAAAATGTTTTTTCATACAACTTAATTTTCGACCGATCGTTCCTTTGGCAGCTATGTGATATACTGGTCCGATCTTAATAGGAATTTGCCTATATATGAGTGGTATAGTAAAACTAATAAATGCCTTGTTTGGTCAAGATATCTTAAAAAACAAAATTTTTTTTCATACAACTTAATTTTCGACCGGTCGTTGCTATGGCAGCTATATGATATGGTGGCCTGATCTTAATAGGATTTTGCATACATATAAGGAGCATAGTAAGACTAATAAATGTCGAGTTTGGTAAAGATATCTTGAAAAACAAAACAGGTTTTTAATCAAAAACCTAGTTTTCGACCGATTGTTCCTATGGCAGCTTTATGATATAGTGGTCCGATCTTAAGAGGATTTTGCCTATATATGAGGAATATAGTTAAACTAATAAGTGCCAAGCTTGGTCAAGATATCTTGAAACAAAATGTTTTTTCATACCGATCGTTCCTATGACAGCTATATGATATAGTGGTCAGATCCTAATAGGATTTTGCCTATATAATAGGAGTATAGTAAAACTTATTAATGCCGAGTTTGGTCAATATATCTTGAATAACAAAATGTTTTTCCATACAACCACGTGATCTTCGACCGATCGTTCTTATGGCAGCTATATGATATACTGGTCCGATCTTAATAGGAATTTGCATACATATGAGGATGATAGTAAGACTAATAAATGTCGAGTTTGGTAAAGATATCTTGAAAAACTAAACTTTTTTCATACAACAACTTGTTTTCGACCGATCGTTCCTATGGCAGCTGTATGATATAGTGATCCGATCCTAATAGGATTTTGCATATATAATAGGAGCATAGTAAATTTCATAAGTGCGTTTGGCCAAGATATCTTGATAAACAAAGGCAGCTAGGCAGCTATATGATATAGTGGTCCGATCTTAATAGGACTTTGCCAATATAAGAGGAGTATAGTAAAACTAATAAATGCCTTGTTTGGTCAAGTTATCTTGAAACAAAAAAAAAACGTGCACCGTTTTCGTTTTGCTCTGTGCTCTCGCAATTTGCAAACGCATTAAATAATTATGTTGTGCTGTAAGAAACCGTGCACGTTCAAGCAGGCTGATGATTCTGCACTGCCGCAATTTGTTAATTGCTGGCTGTGTGAGAATATGATGCATGCTAAATGTGCAGATCTCACTGGGCGTGATTGCGACAAGATCGCTGCTATTGCCAAGAAGGGCTGTGGTGGCTTGCGTTGGTCGTGCCCAGAATGCATCGACAAGCAAATTGATTTCTCTAGAATGTATAATTCTGTGAGAAGTCAATTCTTAAAATTAAATAATGTGGCTAAGCAGCTCCCGAGTAATTTTGACTCGAGTTTCGAGCTGCTTGGCAAATATAAATTTGAGTCCCCAACCAATCGCCGGTTGGAGCCTCAACTTTTGCAATTGCCCTCTACGTCTGTTCAGACACCTACTACTTTCTTGTCCCTTCCTAGCAACTTTGAGGTATCTCCAATGTTGTCTTTATCGCCTTCTCCAAGCGACTGTCCAATTACCCCTGTTTCAACCCCTGTATTAGTCCCAGTAGAGCCCGTACCTGATCCCGTCCCAATTAATCAAACTGCCTCAGCCCCATCAGCTCCTGGCCGCAAAGGTAGACCTGCGCGCAATCTTGTAAATTGTAAATTGTAATCCTTTCATTTCGTGCTCATCAGCCAATAAGCCCCGCTATTGCTTTCGCAAAGGAAATTATTCTTTGCTGAATCAGCTTATTTATTCAACCGATTGGTCTTTCTTATATGACTCAGTTGATATGAATACAGCTATTAATTTTTTTTACATCACCCTAATCTCCCTCTTAGATGTGTGAATTCCTAAGTCAATTCCTTCGACTACTTTTTCAAAACCACCCTGGTTTACTACCAGATTATCACATCTAAAAACAAAGTGTATGTTCATACAACAACTTCATTTTCGACCGATCGTTCCTATGGCAACTATATGATATAGTGATCCGATCCTAATAGGATTTTGCCTATATATGAGGAATAAGGTAAAACTAATATATGCCTTGTTTGGTCAAGATATCTTGAAAAACAAAATTTATTTTCATACAACTTTATTTTCGACCGGTCGTTGCTATGGCAGCTGTATGATATAGTGATCCGATCCTAATAGGATTTTGCCTATATATGAGGAATATAGTAAAACTAATATATGCCAAGTTTGGTCAAGATATCTTGAAACAAAATGTTTTTTCATACAACAACTTAATTTTCGACCGATGGTTCCTAGGCAGCTATATGATATAGTTGTCCGATCTTATTAGGAATTTGCCTATATATGAGCAGTATAGTAAAACTTATAAATGCCTTGTTTGGTCAAGATATCTTGAAAAACAAAGTGTTTTTTATACAAAAACTTAATTTTCGAACGATGGTTCCTAATAAATAAACTAATAAATGTCGGGTTTGGCCAAGATATCTTGATAAACAAAGTGTTTTTTCATACAACCACGTGATTTTCGACCGATCGTTCCTATGGCAGCTGTATGATATAGTGATCCGATCCTTATAGGATTTTGCATATATAATAGGAGCATAGTAAATTTCATAAATGCCGATTTTGGCCAAGATATCTTGATAAACAAGTGTTTTTTCATACAACAACTTAATTATCGACCGATGGTTCCTAGGCAGCTATATGATATAGTGGTCCGATCTTAATAGGACGTTGCCAATATAAGAGGAGTATAGTAAACCTAACATTTAAATGTCGAGTTTGGTAAAGATATCTTGACAAACAAAAGAGGTTTTTAATCAAACACCTAGTTTTCGACCGATCGTGCCTATGGCAGCTATATGATATAATGGTCCGATCTTAAGAGGATTTTGCCTATATATGAGGAATATAGTAAAACTAATAAATGCCAAGTTTGGTCAAGATATCTTGAAACAAAATGATTTTTCATACAACTTAAATTTCCACCGATCGTTCCTATGGCAGCTGTGATATAGTGGTCCGATCCTAATAGGATTTTGCCTATATAATAGGAGTATAGTAAAACTAATTAATGCCGAGTTTGGTCAAGATATCTTGAAAAACAAAATATTTCCATACAACCACGTGATTTTCGACCGATCGTTCCTATGGCAGCTATATGATATACTGGTCCGATCTTAATTGGAATTTGACTATATATGAGCAGTATAGTAAATCTAATAAATGCCTTGTTTGGCCAAGATATCTTGATAAAAAAAGTGTTTTTCATACAACAACTTAATTTTCGACCGATGGTTCCTAGGCAGCTATATGAAATAGTGGTCCGATCTTAATAGGACTTTGCCTATATAAGAGGAGTATAGTAAAACTAATAAATGTCGAATTTGGTCAAGATATCTTGAGAAACAAACATCTTTTTAATCAAAAACCTAGTTTTCGACCGATCGTTCCTATGGCAGCAATATGATATACTGGTCCGATCTTAATAGGAATTTGCATACATATGAGGATGATAGTAAGACTAATAAATGTCGAGTTTGGTAAAGATATCTTGAAAACAAAACTTTTTTCATACAACAACTTGTTTTCGACCGATCGTTCCTATGGCAGCTGTATGATATAGTGATCCGATCCTAATAGGATTTTGCATATATAATAGGAGCATAGTAAATTTCATAAGTGCGTTTGGCCAAGATATCTTGATAAACAAAGTGTTTTTTCATACAACAACTTAATTTTCGACCGATGGTTCCTAGGCAGCTATATGATATAGTTGTCCAATCTTAATAGGAATTTGCCTATATATGAGCAGTATAGTAAAACTAATAAATGCCTTGTTTGGTCAAGATATCTTGAAAAACAAAGTGTATGTTCATACAACAACTTAATTTTCGACCGATGATTCCTAATTAATAAACTAATAAATGTCGAGTTTGGCCAAGATATCTTGATAAACAAAGTGTTTTTTCATACAACCACGTGATTTTCGACGGATCGTTCCTATGGCAGCTATATCATATAGCAGCTATATCAATACTGGTCCGATCTTAATAGGAAATTGCCTATATATGAGCAGTATAGTAAAACTAATAAATGCCTTGTTTGGTCAAGATATCTTGAAACAAAATGTTTTTTCATACAATTTAATTTTCGACCGATCGTTCCTATGGCAGCTATATAATATAGTGGCCTGATCTTAATAGGATTTAATTTTCGACCGATCGTTCCTATAGCAACTATATGAAGAGTTATCCGATCCTAATAGGATTTTGCCTATATATGAGGAATAAGGTAAAACTAATATATGCCAAGTTTGGTCAAGATATCTTGAAAAACAAAATTTTTTTCATACAACTTAATTTTCGACCGGTCGTTGCTATGGCAGCTATATGATATAGTGGCCTGATCTTAATAGGATTTTGCATACATATGAGGATGATAGTAAGACTAATTAATGTCGAGTTTGGTAAAGATATCTTGAAAAACAAAACTTTTTTCATACAACAACTTGTTTTCGACCGATCGTTCCTATGGCAGCTGTATGATATAGTGATCCGATCCTAATAGGATTTTGCATATATAATAGGAGCATAGTAAATTTCATAAGTGCGTTTGGCCAAGATATCTTGATAAACAAAGTGTTTTTTCATACAACAACTTAATTTTCGACCGATGGTTCCTAGGCAGCTATATGATATAGTGGTCCGATCTTAATAGGACTTTGCCAATATAAGAGGAGTATAGTAAAACTAATAAATGCCTTGTTTGGTCAAGATATCTTGAAAAACAAAGTGTATGTTCATACAACAACTTAATTTTCGACCGATGGTTCCTAATAAATAAGCTAATAAGTGTCGAGTTTGGCCAAGATATCTTGAAACAAAATGTTTTTTCATACAATTTAATTTTCGACCGATCGTTCCTATGGCAGATGTATGATATAGTGATCCGATCCTTATAGGATTTTGCATATATAAGAGGAGCATAGTAAATTTCATAAATGCCGATTTTGGCCAAGATATCTTGATAAACAAAGTGTTTTTTCATATAACAACTTAATTTTCGACCGATGGTTCCTAGGCAGCTATATGATATAGTGGTCCGATCCTTATAGGATTTTGCCTATATATGATGAATATAGTAAAACTAATATATGCCAAGTTTGGTCAAGATATCTTGAAACAAAATGTTTTTTTCATACAATTTAAATTTCGACCGATCGTTCCTATGGCAACTATATGATATAGTGGTCCGATCCTCACAGGATTTTGCCTATATATGAGGAATATAGTAAAACTAATATATGCCAAGTTTGGTCAAGATATCTTAAAACAAAATGTTTTTTCATACAACTTAATTTTCGACCGATCGTTCCTATGGCAGCTATATAATATAGTGGCCTGATCTTAATAGGATTTAATTTTCGACCGATCGTTCCTATAGCAACTATATGATATAGTGGTCCGATCTTCATAGGATTTTGCCTATATATGAGGAATATAGTAAAACTAATATATGCCAAGTTTGGTCAAGATATCTTAAAACAAAATGTTTTTTCATACAACTTAATTTTCGACCGATCGTTCCTATGGCAGCTATGTGATACTGGTCCGATCTTAATAAGAATTTGCCTATATATGAGCAGTATAGTAAAACTAATAAATTTTGGTCAAGATATCTTGAAAAACAAAATTTTTTTCATACAACTTAATTTTCGACCGGTCGTTGCTATGGCAGCTATATGATATAGTGGCCTGATCTTAATAGGATTTTGCATACATATGAGGATCATAGTAAGACTAATAAATTTCGAGTTTGGTAAAGATATCTTGAAAAACAAAACTTTTTTCATACAACAACTTGTTTTCGACCGATCGTTCCTATGGCAGATGTATGATATAGTGATCCGATCCTTATAGGATTTTGCATATATAAGAGGAGCATAGTAAATTTCATATATGCCGATTTTGGCCAAGATATCTTGATAAACAAAGTGTTTTTTCATATAACAACTTAATTTTCGACCGATGGTTCCTAGGCAGCTATATGATATAGTGGTCCGATCCTTATAGGATTTTGCCTATATATGATGAATATAGTAAAACTAATATATGCCAAGTTTGGTCAAGATATCTTGAAACAAAATGTTTTTTTCATACAATTTAAATTTCGACCGATCGTTCCTATGGCAACTATATGATGTAGTGGTCCGATCCTCATAGGATTTTGCCTATATATGAGGAATATAGTAAAACTAATATATGCCAAGTTTGGTCAAGATATCTTAAAACAAAATGTTTTTTCATACAACTTAATTTTCGACCGATCGTTCCTATGGCAGCTATATAATATAGTGGCCTGATCTTAATAGGATTTAATTTTCGACCGATCGTTCCTATAGCAACTATATGATATAGTGGTCCGATCTTCATAGGATTTTGCCTATATATGAGGAATATAGTAAAACTAATATATGCCAAGTTTGGTCAAGATATCTTAAAACAAAATGTTTTTTCATACAACTTAATTTTCGACCGATCGTTCCTATGGCAGCTATGTGATACTGGTCCGATCTTAATAAGAATTTGCCTATATATGAGCAGTATAGTAAAACTAATAAATTTTGGTCAAGATATCTTGAAAAACAAAATTTTTTTCATACAACTTAATTTTCGACCGGTCGTTGCTATGGCAGCTATATGATATAGTGGTCTGATCTTAATAGGATTTTGCATACATATGAGGATCATAGTAAGACTAATAAATTTCGAGTTTGGTAAAGATATCTTGAAAAACAAAACTTTTTTCATACAACAACTTGTTTTCGACCGATCGTTCCTATGGCAGATGTATGATATAGTGATCCGATCCTTATAGGATTTTGCATATATAAGAGGAGCATAGTAAATTTCATAAATGCCGATTTTGGCCAAGATATCTTGATAAACAAAGTGTTTTTTCATATAACAACTTAATTTTCGACCGATGGTTCCTAGGCAGCTATATGATATAGTGGTCCGATCCTTATAGGATTTTGCCTATATATGATGAATATAGTAAAACTAATATATGCCAAGTTTGGTCAAGATATCTTGAAACAAAATGTTTTTTTCATACAATTTAAATTTCGACCGATCGTTCCTATGGCAACTATATGATATAGTGGTCCGATCCTCATAGGATTTTGCCTATATATGAGGAATATAGTAAAACTAATATATGCCAAGTTTGGTCAAGATATCTTAAAACAAAATGTTTTTTCATACAACTTAATTTTCGACCGATCGTTCCTATGGCAGCTATATAATATAGTGGCCTGATCTTAATAGGATTTAATTTTCGACCGATCGTTCCTATGGCAACTATATGATATAGTGGTCCGATCTTCATAGGATTTTGCCTATATATGAGGAATATAGTAAAACTAATATATGCCAAGTTTGGTCAAGATATCTTAAAACAAAATGTTTTTTCATACAACTTAATTTTCGACCGATCGTTCCTATGGCAGCTATGTGATACTGGTCCGATCTTAATAAGAATTTGCCTATATATGAGCAGTATAGTAAAACTAATAAATGTTGGTCAAGATATCTTGAAAAACAAAATTTTTTTCATACAACTTAATTTTCGACCGATCGTTGCTATGGCAGCTATATGATATAGTGGCCTGATCTTAATAGGATTTTGCATACATATGAGGATCATAGTAAGACTAATAAATTTCGAGTTTGGTAAAGATATCTTGAAAAACAAAACTTTTTTCATACAACAACTTGTTTTCGACCAATCGTTCCTATGGCAGCTGTATGATATAGTGATCCGATCCTTATAGGATTTTGCTATATAATAGGAGCATAGTAAATTTCATAAGTGCGTTTGGCCAAGATATCTTGACAAACAAAAGAGGTTTTTAATCAAACACCTAGTTTTCGACCGATCGTGCCTATGGCAGCTATATGATATAGTGGTCCGATCTTAAGAGGATTTTGCCTATATATGAGGAATATAGTAAAACTAATAAATGCCAAGTTTGGTCAAGATATCTTGAAACAAAATGATTTTTCATACAACTTAAATTTCGACCGATCGTTCCTATGGCAGCTGTGATATAGTGGTCCGATCCTAATAGGATTTTGCCTATATAATAGGAGTATAGTAAAACTAATTAATGCCGAGTTTGGTCAAGATATCTTGAAAAACAAAATATTTCCATACAACAACTTGTTTTCGACCGATCGTTCCTATGGCAGATGTATGATATAGTGATCCGATCCTTATAGGATTTTGCATATATAAGAGGAGCATAGTAAATTTCATAAATGCCGATTTTGGCCAAGATATCTTGATAAACAAAGTGTTTTTTCATATAACAACTTAATTTTCGACCGATGGTTCCTAGGCAGCTATATGATATAGTGGTCCGATCCTTATAGGATTTTGCCTATATATGATGAATATAGTAAAACTAATATATGCCAAGTTTGGTCAAGATATCTTGAAACAAAATGTTTTTTTCATACAATTTAAATTTCGACCGATCGTTCCTATGGCAACTATATGATATAGTGGTCCGATCCTCACAGGATTTTGCCTATATATGAGGAATATAGTAAAACTAATATATGCCAAGTTTGGTCAAGATATCTTAAAACAAAATGTTTTTTCATACAACTTAATTTTCGACCGATCGTTCCTATGGCAGCTATATAATATAGTGGCCTGATCTTAATAGGATTTAATTTTCGACCGATCGTTCCTATGGCAACTATATGATATAGTGGTCCGATCTTCATAGGATTTTGCCTATATATGAGGAATATAGTAAAACTAATATATGCCAAGTTTGGTCAAGATATCTTAAAACAAAATGTTTTTTCATACAACTTAATTTTCGACCGATCGTTCCTATGGCAGCTATGTGATACTGGTCCGATCTTAATAAGAATTTGCCTATATATGAGCAGTATAGTAAAACTAATAAATGTTGGTCAAGATATCTTGAAAAACAAAATTTTTTTCATACAACTTAATTTTCGACCGATCGTTGCTATGGCAGCTATATGATATAGTGGCCTGATCTTAATAGGATTTTGCATACATATGAGGATCATAGTAAGACTAATAAATTTCGAGTTTGGTAAAGATATCTTGAAAAACAAAACTTTTTTCATACAACAACTTGTTTTCGACCAATCGTTCCTATGGCAGCTGTATGATATAGTGATCCGATCCTTATAGGATTTGCTATATAATAGGAGCATAGTAAATTTCATAAGTGCGTTTGGCCAAGATATCTTGACAAACAAAGAGGTTTTTAATCAAACACCTAGTTTTCGACCGATCGTGCCTATGGCAGCTATATGATATAGTGGTCCGATCTTAAGAGAATTTTGCCTATATATGAGGAATATAGTAAAACTAATAAATGCCAAGTTTGGTCAAGATATCTTGAAACAAAATGATTTTTCATACAACTTAAATTTCGACCGATCGTTCCTATGGCAGCTGTGATATAGTGGTCCGATCCTAATAGGATTTTGCCTATATAATAGGAGTATAGTAAAACTAATTAATGCCGAGTTTGGTCAAGATATCTTGAAAAACAAAATATTTCCATACAACCACGTGATTTTCGACCGATCGTTCCTATGGCAGCTATATGATATACTGGTCCGATCTTAATAGGAATTTGACTATATATGAGCAGTATAGTAAATCTAATAAATGCCTTGTTTGGCCAAGATATCTTGATAAAAAAAGTGTTTTTCATACAACAACTTAATTTTCGACCGATGGTTCCTAGGCAGCTATATGAAATAGTGGTCCGATCTTAATAGGACTTTGCCTATATAAGAGGAGTATAGTAAAACTAATAAATGTCGAATTTGGTCAAGATATCTTGAGAAACAAAACATCTTTTTAATCAAACACCTAGTTTTCGACCGATCGTTCCTATGGCAGATATATGATATAGTGGTCCGATCTTAAGGGGATTTTGCCTATATATGAGGAATATAGTAAAACTAATAAATGCCAAGTTTGGTCAAGATATCTTGAAACAAAATGATTTTTCATACAATTTAATTTTCGACCGATCGTTCCTATGGCAGCTGTGATATAGTGGTCCGATCCTAATAGGATTTTGCCTATATAATAGGAGTATAGTAATACTAATTAATGCCGAGTTTGGTCAAGATATCTTGAAAAACAAAATATTTCCATACAACCACGTGATTTTCGACCGATCGTTCCTATGGCAGCTATATGATATACTGGTCCGATCTTAATAGGAATTTGACTATATATGAGCAGTATAGTAAATCTAATAAATGCCTTGTTTGGCCAAGATATCTTGATAAACAAAGTGTTTTTTCATACAACAACTTAATTTTCGACCGATGGTTCCTAGGCAGCTATATGATATAGTGGTCCGATCTTAATAGGACTTTGCCAATATAAGAGGAGTATAGTAAAACTAATAAATGCCTTGTTTGGTCAAGATATCTTGAAAAACAAAGTGTATGTTCATACAACAACTTAATTTTCGACCGATGGTTCCTAATAAATAAGCTAATAAGTGTCGAGTTTGGCCAAGATATCTTGATAAACAAAGTGTTTTTTTCATACAACCAAGCGATTTTCGACCGATGGTTCCTATAGCAGCTATATGATATGCTGATCCGATCTTAATAGGAATTTGCCTATATATGAGCAGTATAGTAAAACTAATAAATGCCTTGTTTGGTCAAGATATCTTGAAACAAAATGTTTTTCATACAACTTAATTTTCGACCGATCGTTCCTATGGCAGATGTATGATATAGTGATCCGATCCTTATAGGATTTTGCATATATAAGAGGAGCATAGTAAATTTCATAAATGCCGATTTTGGCCAAGATATCTTGATAAACAAAGTGTTTTTTCATATAACAACTTAATTTTCGACCGATGGTTCCTAGGCAGCTATATGATATAGTGGTCCGATCCTTATAGGATTTTGCCTATATATGATGAATATAGTAAACTAATATATGCCAAGTTTGGTCAAGATATCTTGAAACAAAATGTTTTTTTCATACAATTTAAATTTCGACCGATCGTTCCTATGGCAACTATATGATATAGTGGTCCGATCCTCATAGGATTTTGCCTATATATGAGGAATATAGTAAAACTAATATATACCAAGTTTGGTCAAGATATCTTAAACAAAATGTTTTTCATACAACTTATTTTTCGACCGATCGTTCCTATGGCAGCTATATAATATAGTGGCCTGATCTTAATAGGATTTAATTTTCGACCGATCGTTCCTATGGCAACTATATGATATAGTGGTCCGATCTTCATAGGATTTGCCTATATATGAGGAATATAGTAAAACTAATATATGCCAAGATTGGTCAAGATATCTTAAAACAAAATGTTTTTTCATACAACTTAATTTTCGACCGATCGTTCCTATGGCAGCTATGTGATACTGGTCCGATCTTAATAAGAATTTGCCTATATATGAGCAGTATAGTAAAACTAATAAATTTTGGTCAAGATATCTTGAAAAACAAAATTTTTTTCATACAACTTAATTTTCGACCGGTCGTTGCTATGGCAGATATATGATATAGTGGCCTGATCTTAATAGGATTTTGCATACATATGAGGATCATAGTAAGACTAATAAATTTCGAGTTTGGTAAAGATATCTTGAAAAACAAAATTTTTTTCATACAACAACTTGTTTTCGACCGATCGTTCCTATGGCAGCTGTATGATATAGTGATCCGATTCTTATAGGATTTTGCTATATAATAGGAGCATAGTAAATTTCATAAGTGCGTTTGGCCAAGATATCTTGATAAACAAAGTGTTTTTTCATACAACAACTTAATTATCGACCGATGGTTCCTAGGCAGCTATATGATATAGTGGTCCGATCTTAATAGGACTTTGCCAATATAAGAGGAGTATAGTAAACCTAACATTTAAATGTCGAGTTTGGTAAAGATATCTTGACAAACAAAAGAGGTTTTTAATCAAACACCTAGTTTTCGACCGATCGTGCCTATGGCAACTATATGATATAGTGGTCCGATCTTCATAGGATTTTGCCTATATATGAGGAATATAGTAAAACTAATATATGCCAAGTTTGGTCAAGATATCTTAAAACAAAATGTTTTTTCATACAACTTAATTTTCGACCGATCGTTCCTATGGCAACTATATGATATAGTGGTCCGATCTTCATAGGATTTTGCCTATATATGAGGAATATAGTAAAACTAATATATGCCAAGTTTGGTCAAGATATCTTGAAACAAAATGTTTTTTCATACAATTTAAATTTCGACCGATCGTTCCTATGGCAACTATATGATATAGTGGTCCGATCCTCATAGGATTTTGCCTATATATGAGGAATATAGTAAAACTAATATATACCAAGTTTGGTCAAGATATCTTAAAACAAAATGTTTTTCATACAACTTAATTTTCGACCGATCGTTCCTATGGCAGCTATATAATATAGTGGCCTGATCTTAATAGGATTTAATTTTCGACCGATCGTTCCTATGGCAACTATATGATATAGTGGTCCGATCTTCATAGGATTTTGCCTATATATGAGGAATATAGTAAAACTAATATATGCCAAGTTTGGTCAAGATATCTTAAAACAAAATGTTTTTTCATACAACTTAATTTTCGACCGATCGTTCCTATGGCAGCTATGTGATACTGGTCCGATCTTAATAAGAATTTGCCTATATATGAGCAGTATAGTAAAACTAATAAATGTTGGTCAAGATATCTTGAAAAACAAAATTTTTTTCATACAACTTAATTTTCGACCGATCGTTGCTATGGCAGCTATATGATATAGTGGCCTGATCTTAATAGGATTTTGCATACATATGAGGATCATAGTAAGACTAATAAATTTCGAGTTTGGTAAAGATATCTTGAAAAACAAAACTTTTTTCATACAACAACTTGTTTTCGACCAATCGTTCCTATGGCAGCTGTATGATATAGTGATCCGATCCTTATAGGATTTTGCTATATAATAGGAGCATAGTAAATTTCATAAGTGCGTTTGGCCAAGATATCTTGACAAACAAAAGAGGTTTTTAATCAAACACCTAGTTTTCGACCGATCGTGCCTATGGCAGCTATATGATATAGTGGTCCGATCTTAAGAGAATTTTGCCTATATATGAGGAATATAGTAAAACTAATAAATGCCAAGTTTGGTCAAGATATCTTGAAACAAAATGATTTTTCATACAACTTAAATTTCGACCGATCGTTCCTATGGCAGCTGTGATATAGTGGTCCGATCCTAATAGGATTTTGCCTATATAATAGGAGTATAGTAAAACTAATTAATGCCGAGTTTGGTCAAGATATCTTGAAAAACAAAATATTCCATACAACCACGTGATTTTCGACCGATCGTTCCTATGGCAGCTATATGATATACTGGTCCGATCTTAATAGGAATTTGACTATATATGAGCAGTATAGTAAATCTAATAAATGCCTTGTTTGGCCAAGATATCTTGATAAAAAAAGTGTTTTTCATACAACAACTTAATTTTCGACCGATGGTTCCTAGGCAGCTATATGAAATAGTGGTCCGATCTTAATAGGACTTTGCCTATATAAGAGGAGTATAGTAAAACTAATAAATGTCGAATTTGGTCAAGATATCTTGAGAAACAAAACATCTTTTTAATCAAACACCTAGTTTTCGACCGATCGTTCCTATGGCAGATATATGATATAGTGGTCCGATCTTAAGGGGATTTTGCCTATATATGAGGAATATAGTAAAACTAATAAATGCCAAGTTTGGTCAAGATATCTTGAAACAAAATGATTTTTCATACAATTTAATTTTCGACCGATCGTTCCTATGGCAGCTGTGATATAGTGGTCCGATCCTAATAGGATTTTGCCTATATAATAGGAGTATAGTAATACTAATTAATGCCGAGTTTGGTCAAGATATCTTGAAAAACAAAATATTTCCATACAACCACGTGATTTTCGACCGATCGTTCCTATGGCAGCTATATGATATACTGGTCCGATCTTAATAGGAATTTGACTATATATGAGCAGTATAGTAAATCTAATAAATGCCTTGTTTGGCCAAGATATCTTGATAAACAAAGTGTTTTTTCATACAACAACTTAATTTTCGACCGATGGTTCCTAGGCAGCTATATGATATAGTGGTCCGATCTTAATAGGACTTTGCCAATATAAGAGGAGTATAGTAAAACTAATAAATGCCTTGTTTGGTCAAGATATCTTGAAAAACAAAGTGTATGTTCATACAACAACTTAATTTTCGACCGATGGTTCCTAATAAATAAGCTAATAAGTGTCGAGTTTGGCCAAGATATCTTGATAAACAAAGTGTTTTTTCATACAACCAAGCGATTTTCGACCGATGGTTCCTATAGCAGCTATATGATATGCTGATCCGATCTTAATAGGAATTTGCCTATATATGAGCAGTATAGTAAAACTAATAAATGCCTTGTTTGGTCAAGATATCTTGAAACAAAATGTTTTTTCATACAACTTAATTTCGACCGATCGTTCCTATGGCAGATGTATGATATAGTGATCCGATCCTTATAGGATTTTGCATATATAAGAGGAGCATAGTAAATTTCATAAATGCCGATTTTGGCCAAGATATCTTGATAAACAAAGTGTTTTTTCATATAACAACTTAATTTTCGACCGATGGTTCCTAGGCAGCTATATGATATAGTGGTCCGATCCTTATAGGATTTTGCCTATATATGATGAATATAGTAAAACTAATATATGCCAAGTTTGGTCAAGATATCTTGAAACAAAATGTTTTTTTCATACAATTTAAATTTCGACCGATCGTCCTATGGCAACTATATGATATAGTGGTCCGATCCTCATAGGATTTGCCTATATATGAGGAATATAGTAAAACTAATATATACCAAGTTTGGTCAAGATATCTTAAAACAAAATGTTTTTTCATACAACTTATTTTTCGACCGATCGTTCCTATGGCAGCTATATATATAGTGGCCTGATCTTAATAGGATTTAATTTTCGACGATCGTTCCTATGGCAACTATATGATATAGTGGTCCGATCTTCATAGGATTTTGCCTATATATGAGGAATATAGTAAAACTAATATATGCCAAGATTGGTCAAGATATCTTAAAACAAAATGTTTTTTCATACAACTTAATTTTCGACCGATCGTTCCTATGGCAGCTATGTGATACTGGTCCGATCTTAATAAGAATTTGCCTATATATGAGCAGTATAGTAAAACTAATAAATTTTGGTCAAGATATCTTGAAAAACAAAATTTTTTTCATACAACTTAATTTTCGACCGGTCGTTGCTATGGCAGATATATGATATAGTGGCCTGATCTTAATAGGATTTTGCATACATATGAGGATCATAGTAAGACTAATAAATTTCGAGTTTGGTAAAGATATCTTGAAAACAAAATTTTTTTCATACAACAACTTGTTTTCGACCGATCGTTCCTATGGCAGCTGTATGATATAGTGATCCGATTCTTATAGGATTTTGCTATATAATAGGAGCATAGTAAATTTCATAAGTGCGTTTGGCCAAGATATCTTGATAAACAAAGTGTTTTTTCATACAACAACTTAATTATCGACCGATGGTTCCTAGGCAGCTATATGATATAGTGGTCCGATCTTAATAGGACTTTGCCAATATAAGAGGAGTATAGTAAACCTAACATTTAAATGTCGAGTTTGGTAAAGATATCTTGACAAACAAAAGAGGTTTTAATCAAACACCTAGTTTTCGACCGATCGTGCCTATGGCAGCTATATGATATAGTGGTCCGATCTTAAGAGGATTTTGCCTATATATGAGGAATATAGAAAAACTAATAAATGCCAAGTTTGGTCAAGATATCTTGAAACAAAATGATTTTTCATACTACTTAAATTTCGACCGATCGTTCCTATGGCAGCTGTGATATAGTGGTCCGATCCTAATAGGATTTTGGCTATATAATAGGAGTATAGTAAAACTAATTAATGCCGAGTTTGGTCAAGATATCTTGAAAAACAAAATATTTCCATACAACCACGTGACTTTCGACCGATCGTTCCTATGGCAGCTATATGATATACTGGTCCGATCTTAATAGGAATTTGACTATATATGAGCAGTATAGTAAATCTAATAAATGCCTTGTTTGGCCAAGATATCTTGATAAAAAAAGTGTTTTTATACAACAACTTAATTTTCGACCGATGGTTCCTAGGCAGCTATATGAAATAGTGGTCCGATCTTAATAGGACTTTGCCTATATAAGAGGAGTATAGTAAAACTAATAAATGTCGAATTTGGTCAAGATATCTGAGAAACAAAACATCTTTTTAATCAAAAACCTAGTTTTCGACCGATCGTTCCTATGGCAGATATATGATATAGTGGTCCGATCTTAAGAGGATTTTGCCTATATATGAGGAATATAGTAAAACTAATAAATGCCAAGTTTGGTCAAGATATCTTGAAACAAAATGATTTTTCATACAATTAATTTTCGACCGATCGTTCCTATGGCAGCTATATGGTATAGTGGTCCGATCTTAATAGGACTTTGCCTATATAAGAGGAGTATAGTAAAACTAATAAATGTCGAGTTTGGTCAAGATATCTTGAAAAACAAAAAGTTTTTTCATACAACAACTTATTTTCGACCGTTCATTTCTAAGGCAGATATATGATATAGTGGTACGATCTTAATAGGATTTTGCATATATATGAGGAGTAGAGTACAACTAATAAATGCCGCGTTTGGTCAAGATATCTTGATAAGTAAAACAGGTTTTTAATCAAGCACCTAGTTTTCGACCGATCGTGACTATGGCAGCTATATGATATAGTGGTCCGATCTAAAGAAGATTTTGCTATATATGAGGAATATAGTAAAACTAATAAATGCCAAGTTTGGTCAAGATATCTTGAAACAAAATGATTTTCATACAACTTAAATTTCGACCGATCGTTACTATGGCAGCTGTGATATAGTGGTCCGATCCTAATAGGATTTTGCCTATATAATAGGAGTATAGTTAAACTAATTAATGCCGAGTTTGGTCAAGATATCTTGAAAAACAAAAAATATTTCCATACAACCACGTGATTTTCGACCGATCGTTCCTATGGCAGCTGTGATATAGTGGTCCGATCCTAATAGGATTTTGCCTATATAAGAGGAGTATAGTAAAACTAAAAAATGTCGAATTTGCTCAAGATATCTTGCAAGAAAAATGTTTATTCATACAACAACTTATTTTCGACTGATCATTTCTAGGTCAGATATATGATATAGTGGTCCGATCTTAATAGGATTTTGCCTAAATAATAGGAGTATAGTAAAACTAATTAATGCCGAGTTTGGTCAAGATATCTTGAAAAACAGAATGTTTTTTCATACAACCACGTGATTTTCGACCGATCGTTCCTATGGCAGCTATATGATATACTGGTCCGATCTTAATAGGAATTTCCCTATATATGAGCAGTAGAGTAAAACTAATAAAGGCCTTGTTGGTCAAGATATCTTGAAAAACAAAAATTTTTTTCATACAACTTAAATTCGACCGGTCGTTGCTATGGCAGCTATATGATATAGTGGCCCGATCTTAATAGGATTTTGCATATATAATAGGAGCATAGTAAATTTCATAATTGCCGAGTTTGGCCAAGATATCTTGATAAAAAAAGTGTTTTTCATACAACAACTTAATTTTCGACCGATGGTTCCTAGGCAGCTATATGAAATAGTGGTCCGATCTAATAGTACTTGCCTATATAAGAGGAGTATAGTAAAACTAATAAATGTCGAATTTGGTCAAAATATCTTGCAAAAAAAATGTTTATTCATACAACAACTTATTTTCGACTGATCGCTCCTAGGTCAGATATATGATATAGTGGTCCGATCTTAGAGGATTTTGCATATATATGAGGAGTAGAGTACAACTAATAAATGCCGAGTTTGGTCAAGACAACTTTATAAACAAAACAGGTTTTTAATCAAAAACCTAGATTTCGACCGATCGTTCCTATGGCAGCTATTTGATATAGTGTACCGATCTAATAGGATTTTGCCTATATAATAGGAGTATAGTAAAACTAATTAATGCCGAGTTTGGTCAAGATATCTTGAAAAACAATATATTTCCATACAACCACGTGATTTTCGACCGATCTTTCCTATGGCAGCTATATGATATACTGGTCCGATCTTAATACGAATTTGCCTATATATGAGCAGTATAGTAAATCTAATAAATGCCTTGTTTGGCCAAGATATCGTGATAAAAAAGTGTTTTTCATACAACAACTAATTTTCGACCGATGGTTCCTAGGCAGCTATATGAAATAGTGGTCCGATCTTAATAGGACTTTGCCTATATAAGAGGAGTATAGTAAAACTAATAAATGTCGAAATTGGTCAAGATATCTTGAGAAACAAAACATCTTTTTAATCAAAAACCTAGATTTCGACCGATCGTTCCTATGCAGCAATATGATATAGCGGTACGATCTTAATAGGATTTCGAATATATATGAGGAATAGAGTACAACTAATAAATGTCGAGGTTGGTAAAGAAATCTTGAGAAACAAAACAGGTTTTTAATCAAACACCTAGTTTTCGACCGATCGTGCCTATGGCAGCTATATGATATAGTGGTCCGATCTTAAGAGGATTTTGCCTATATATGAGGAATATAGTAAAATAATAATGCCAAGTTTGGTCAAGATATCTTGAAACAAAATGATTTTTCATACAATTTAATTTTCGACCGATCGTTCTATGGCAGCTATATGGTATAGTGGTCGATCTTAATAGGACTTTGCCAATATAAGAGGAGTATAGTAAACCTAACATTTAAATGTCGAGTTTGGTAAAGATATCTTGACAAACAAAAGAGGTTTTTAATCAAACACCTAGTTTTCGACCGATGTGCCTATGGCAGCTATATGATATAGTGGTCCGATCTTAAGAGGATTTTGCATATATATGAGGAATATAGTAAAACTAATAAATGCCAAGTTTGGTCAAGATATCTTGAAAAACAAAAATTTTTTCATACAACTTAAATTTCGACCGGTCGTTCCTATGGCAGCTATATGATATAGTGGTCCGATCTTAAGAGGATTTTGCCTATATAATAGGAGTATAGTAAAAATAATTAATGCCGAGTTTGGTCAAGATATCTTAAACCAAAAGTTTTTCATAGAAGTTAATTTTCGACCGATCGTTTCTATGGCAGCTATATGATATACTGGTCCGATCTTAATAGAAATTTGCCTATAAATGAAAAGCCTAGTTTTCGACCGATCGTTTCTATGGCAGCTATATGATATAGTGGTCCGATCTTAATAGGACTTTGCATATATATGAGGAGCATACTAAAACTAATAAATGTCGAGTTTAGTCAAGATATCTTAAAACCAAAAGTTTTTTTCATACACTTAATTTTCGACCGATCGTTCCTATGGCAGCTATATGGTATAGTGGTCCGATCTTAATAGGACTTTGCATATATATGAGGAGCATAGTAAACCAATAAATGTCGAGTTTAGTCAAGATATCTTAAAACCAAAAAGTTTTTTCATACAACTTAATTTTCGACCGATCGTTCCTAAGGCAGATATATGATATAGTGGTACGATCTTAATAGGATTTTGCATATATATGAGGAGTAGAGTACAACTAATAAATGCCAAGTTTGGTCAAGATTACTTGAAGCAAAATGATTTTTCATACACTTATTTTCGACCGATCGTTCCTATGGCAGCTGTGATATAGTGGTCCGATCCTAATAGGATTTTGCCTATTATAGGAGTATAGTAAAACTAATTAATGCCGATTTGGTCAGATATCGTGAAAAAACAATATTTCCATACAACCACGTGATTTTCGACGGATCGTTCCTATGCAGCTATATTATACTGGTCCGATCTAATAGGAATTTGCCTATATATGAGCAGTATAGTAAAACCTAATAAATGCCTTGTTTGGTCAAGATATATTGAAAAAAAAGTGTTTTTTCATACAACTTAATTTCGATCGATGGTTCCTAGGCAGCTACATGATATAGTGGTCCGATCTTATAGGACTTTGCCTATATAAGAGGAGTATAGTAAAACTAATAAATGTCGAGTTTGGTCAAGATATCTTGAAAAACCAAAAAGTTTTTTCATATAACAATTTATTTTCGACCGTTCATTCCTAAGGCATATATATGATATAGTGGGTACGATCTTAATAGGATTTTGCATATATATGAGGAGTAGAGTACAACTAATAAATGCCTCGTTTGGTCAAGATATCTTGATAAGCAAAGCAGGTTTTTAATCAAACGTAGTTTTCGACCGATCGTTCCTATGGCAGCTATATGATATAGTGTCCGATCTTAAGAGGATTTTGCCTATATAATAGGAGTATAGTAAAACTAATAAATCCCGAGTTGGTCAAAATATCTCAAAACCAAAAAGTTTTTTCATACAACTTAATTTTCGACCGATCGTTCTATGGCAGCTATATCTATACTGGTCCGATCTTAATAGGAATTTGGTCTATAAATGAAAAACCTAGTTTTCGACCGATCGTTCCTATGGCAGCTATATGATATAGTGGTCCTATCTTAATAGGATTTTGCATATATATGAGGAGCATAGTAAAACTATAAAATGTCGAGTTTAGTCAAGATATCTTAAAACCAAAAAGTTTTTTTCATACAACCGATCGTTCCTATGGCAGCTATATGATATAGTGGTCCGATCTTAATAGGACTTTGCCTATATAAGAGGAGTATAGTAAAACTAAATTGTCGAGTTTGGTCAAGATATCTTGAAAAACAAAAAGTTTTTTCATACAGCACTTATTTTCGACCGTTCATTCCTAAGGCAGATATATGATATAGTGGTACGATCTTAATAGGATTTTGCATATATGAGAGTAGAGTACAACTAATAAATGCGCGTTTGGTCAAGATATCTTGAAAAACAAAAAGTTTTTTCATACAGCAACTTATTTTCGACCGTTCATTCCTAAGGCAGATTATGATATAGTGGTACGATCTTAATAGGATTTGCATATATTGAGGAGTAGAGTACAACTAATAAATGCCGCGTTTGGTCAAGATATCTTGATAAGCAAAACAGGTTTTTAATCAAAAACCTAGTTTTCGACCGATCGTTCCTATGGCAGCTATATTATATACTGGTCCGATCTTAATAGAATTTTGCCTATATGTGTGTAGGAATATAGTAAACTAATATATGCCAAGTTTTGTCAAGATATCTTGAAACAAAATGTTTTTTCAATACACTTAATTTCGACCGATATTTCCTATGGCAGCTATATGATATAGTTGTCCGATCCAAAAAGGATTTGAAATATAAATGAAAAAACTAGTTTTCGACCGATCGTGCCTCTGGCAGCTATGATATACTGGTCCGATCTTAATAGGAATTTGCCCTATAAATGAAAAACCTAGTTTTCGACCGATCGTTCCTATGGCAGCTATATGATATAGTGGTCCTATCTTATAGGATTTTGCGTATATATGTGGAGCAACGTAAAACTAATAAATGTCGAGTTTACTCAAGATATCTTTAAACCAAAAAGTTTTTTCATACACTTATTTACGACCGATCGTTCCTATGCAGCTATATGATTAGTGGTCCGATCTTAAGAGGATTTTGCCTATATATAGGAGTATAGTAAAACTAATTAATGCCGAGTTTGGTCAATATATCTTAAAACAAAAAGTTTTTCATACAACTTAATTTTCGACGATAGTTCCATGGCGCTATATGGATATACTGGTCCGATCTTAATAGGAATTTGCCTATAAATGAAAACTAGTTTTCGACCGATCGTGCCTCTGGCAGCTATATGATATAGTGTCCGATCTTAAGAGGATTTTGCTTATATATGAGGAATATAGTAAAACTAATAAATGCCAAGTTTGGTCAAGATATCTTGAAACAAAATGATTTTTTCATACACTTAATTTCGACCGATCGTTCCTATAGCAGCTATATGATATAGTGGTCCGATCTTATGAGGATTTTGCCTATATATGAGGAATATAGTAAAACTAATAATGCAAAGTTGCTCAAGATATCTTGAAAACAAAATGTTTTTTCATACACCACGTGATTTTCGACCGATCGTTCCTATGGCAGCTATATGATATACTGGTCCGATCTTAATAGGAATTTGCCTATATATGAGCAGTATAGTAAAACTAATAAATGCCTTGTTTGTCAAGATATCTTGAAAAAAAGTGTTTTTTTATACAACTTACTTTCCGACCGATGGTTCCTAGGCCGCTATATATATAGTGGTGCGATCTTAATAGGACTTGCCTATATAAGAGGAGTATAGTAAAACTAAAAAATGTCGAATTTGGTCAAGATATCTTGAGAAACAAACATCTTTTTAATCAAAACCTAGTTTTCGACCGATCTTTCTATGGCCCTATATGATATAGTGGCCCGATCTAAATATTTTGCATACATATGAGGATCATAGTAAGACTAATAATGTCGAGTTTGCTAAAGTACCATGAAAACAAAACGTTTCTTCATACAACAACTTATTTTCGACCGATCGTTTCCTATGGCAGCTGTATGATATAGTGATCCGATCCTTATAGAATTTTGCATATATAATAGGAGCATAGTAAATTTCTTAAATGTCGAGTTTGGCCAAGATATCTTGATAAAAAAAGTGTTTTTCATACAACAACTTAATTTCGACCGATGGTTCCTAGGCAGCTATATGAATAGTGGTCCGAGATTTAATAGGATTTTGCCTATATAAGAGAAGTATAGTAAAACTAATAATGTCGAATTTGGTCAAGATATCTTGAGAAACAAACATCTTTTAATCAAAAAACCTAGTTTTCGACCGATCGTTCCTATGCACTATTTGATATAGTGGTCCGATCTTAAGAGGATTTTGCCTATATATGAGGAATAGAGTAAAACTAATAAATGCCAAGTTTGGTCAAGATAACTTGAAACAAAATGATTTTTCATACAACTTAAATTTCGACCGATCGTTCCTATGGCAGCTATATGATATAGTGGCCCGATCTAAATAGGATTTTGCATACATATGAGGATCATAGTAAGACTAATATGTCGAGTTTGCTAAAGATACCATGAAAAACAAAACGTTTCTTCATACAACAACTTATTTCGACCGATCGTTCCTATGGCAGCTGTATGATATAGTGATCCGATCCTTATAGAATTTTGCATATATAATAGGAGCATAGTAAATTTCATATGTCGAGTTTGGCCAAGATATCTTGATAAAAAAAGTGTTTTTCATACAACAACTTAATTTTCGACCGATGGTTCCTAGGCAGCTATATGAAATAGTGGTCCGATCTTAATAGGATTTTGCCTATATAAGAGGAGTATAGTAAAACCAATAAATGTCGAATTGGTCAAGATATCTTGAGAAACAAAACATCTTTTAATCAAGAACCTAGTTTTCGACCGATCGTTCCTATGGCAGCTATATGATATAGTGGTCCGATCTTAAGAGGATTTTGCCTATATATGAGGAATATAGTAAAACTAATAATGCCAAGTTTGGTCAAGATAACTTGAAACAAAATGATTTTTCATACAACTTAAATTTCGACCGATCGTTCCTATGGCAGCTGTGATATAGTGGTCCGATTCTATACGATTTTGCCTATATAATAGGAGTATAGTAAAACTACATTAATGCCGAGTTTGGTCAAGATATCTTGAAAAACAAAATATTTCCATACAACCACGTGATTTTCGACCGATCGTTCCTATGGCAGCTATATGATATACTGGTCCGATCTTAATAGGAATTGGCCTATATATGAGCAGTATAGTAAAACTATTAAATGCCTGTTTGGTCAAGATATCTTGAATATAAGTGTTTTTTCGTACAATTTAATTTTCGACCGATGGTTCCTAGGCAGCTATATGATATAGTGGTCCGATCTTAATAGGACTTTGCCTATATAAGAGGAGTATAGTAAAACTAACAAGATATCTTGCAAAAAAAATGTTTATTCATACAACACTATTTTTCGACTTATCGTTCCTGGGTCAGATATATGATATAAGGGTCCGATCTTAATAGGATTTTGCATATATATGAGGAGTAGAGTACAACTAATAAATGCCGAGTTTGGTCAAGACAACTTTATAAACAAAACAGATTTTTTATCAAAAACCTAGTTTTCGACCGATCTTTCCTATGGCAGCTATGTGATATGGTGTACGATCTTAATAGAATTTTGCCTATATGTGAGGAATATAGTAAAACTAATATATGCCATTTGGTCAAGATATCTTGAAACAAAATGTTTTTTCATACAACTTATTTTCGATCGATCTTTCCTATGGCAGCTATATGATATAGTTGTCCGATCCTAATAGGATTTTGCCTATATAATAGGAGTATAGTAAAACTAATTGATGCCGAGTTTGGTCAAGATATCTTGAAAATCAAAATGTTTTTTTCATACAACATGTGATTTTCGACCGATCGTTCCTATGGCAGCTATATGATAATCTGGTCCAATCTTAATAGGAATTTGCCTATATATGAGCAGTGGAGTAAAACTAATAAATGCCAAGTTGGTCAAGATATCTTGAAACAAAATGTTTTTCATACAACTTATGTTTCGATCGATCTTCCTATGGCAGCTATATGATATAGTTGTCCGATCCTAATAGGATTTTGCCTATATAATAGGAGTATAGTAAAACTAATTGATGCCGAGTTTGGTCAAGATATCTTGAAAATCAAAATGTTTTCATACAACCACGTGATTTTGACCGATCGTTCCTATGGCAGCTATATGATATACTGGTCCGATCTTAATAGGAATTTGCCTATATATGAGCAGTATAGTAAAACTAATAAACTGCCTTGTTTGGTCAAGATATCTTGAAAAAAATAATTTTTTTATACAACTTAATTTTCGACCGATGATTCCTAGGCAGCTATATGATATAGTGGTCCGATCTTAATAGGACTTTGCCTATATAAGAGGAGTATAGTAAAACTAAAAAATGTCGAGTTAGCTCAAGATATCTTGCAAAAAACATACAACAATTTAATTTTCGCCCGATCGTTCCTATGGCAGTTATATGATATGGTGGTCCGATCTTAATAGGATTTGCATATATATGAAGAGCAGAGTACAAATAATAAATGCCAAGTTTGTCAAGATGTCTTTAAACAAAATGTTTTTTTATACAACTTAATTTTCGACCGATCATTCCTTTGGCAGATATATGATATAGTGGTGCGATCTTAAGAGGATTTTGCCAATATATGAGGAATATAGTAAAAAAATTAAGTGCCGAGTTTGGTCAAGATACTTGAAAAACAAAATGTTTTTCATACAACAACTAATTTTCGACCGATCGTTCCCATGGCAATAATATGATTTAGTGGTCCGATCCTTATAGGATTTTGCCTATATATGAGGAGTATAGTAAACAACTTATTTTTCGACCGATCGTTCCTATGGCAGCTATATGATATAGTGGTCCAATCTTAATGGATTTTGCCTATATAATATAAATATACATATAAACATATATATATATATATATAATAAATGCCGAGTGTGGTCAAAATATCTTGATAAAACAAATGTTTTTTGATACAACAACATAATTTTTGACCGATCGTTCCTATGGCTGGTATATGATAGAGTGGTCCGATATTAATATGATTTTGCATATATATGAGGAGTAGAGTACAACTAATAAATGCAGCATTTGGTTCAGATATCTTGATAAACGAAATGTTTTTTCACACAACAGCTTAATTTTCGACCTATCGTTCATATGGCAGCTATATGATATAGTGGTGCGATCTTAATAGGACTTTGCATATATATGAGGAGTATAGTAAAACTAACAAATGTCGCATTTGGTTCAGATATCTTGATAAACGAAATGTTTTTTCATACAACAGCTTAATTTTCGACCTATCGTTCATATGGCAGCTATATGATTTAGTGGTGCGATCGTTAATTGATTTTGCCTATATAATAGGAATATTGTAAACTAATAAGTGCCGAGTTTGGTCAAGATATCTTGATAAACAAAGTGTTTTTTGATACAACAAAATAATTTTTGACCGATCGTTCCTATGGCAGCTATATGATATAGTGGTCCGATATTAATAGAATTTTGCATATATATGAAGAGTAGAGTACAACTAATAAATGCCGAGTTTGGTCAAGATATCTTGATAAACAAAACAGGTTTTTAGTCATAAACCTAGTTTTCGACCGATCGTTTCATATGGCAGCTATATGATATAGTGTACCGATCTCAATAGAATTGTGCCTATATAATCGGAGTATAGTAAATTTAATAAACGCCGAGTTTGGTCAAGATATCTTGATAAACAAAATGTTTTTTGATACAACTTAATTTTCGAACGATCGTTCTATGGCAGCTGTATGATAAAGTGGTCCGATCTTTCAAGGATTTTGCCTATATTATAGGAGTACAGTAAATTTAATAAATGCTGAGTTCGCTCAAAATAACTTGATAAACAAACCGATCGTTCCTATCGCAGCTATTTGATATAGTGGTCCGATCTTAATAGTATTGTGTATATATATGAGGAGTAGAGTACAACTAATAAATGCCGAGTTTGGTCAAGATATCTTAAAAACAATATAATTTTCATACAACTTAATTTTTAACCGATCGTTCCCATGGCAATAATATGATGTAGTGGTCCGATCCTTATAGGATTTTGCCTATATATGAGGAGTATAGTAAACAGCTTAATTTCGACCTATCGTTATATGGCAGCTATATGATATAGTGGTGCGATCTTAATAGGACTTGCATATATGAGGAGTATAGTAAAAACTAACAAATGTCGCATTTGGTTCAGATATCTTGATAAACGAAATGTTTTTTCATACAACAGCTTACGTACGTTCGACCTATCGTTCATATGGCAGCTATATGATATAGTGGTGCGATCCTTAATGGAATTTGCCTATATAATAGGTATATTGTAAAACTAATAAATGCCGAGTTTGGTCAAGATATCTTGATAAACAACATGTTTTTTGATGCAACTTAATTTTCTACCGATCGTTCCTATGGCAGCTATATGATATGGGTCCGATCCTTATAGGATTTTGCCTATATATGAGGAGTAGAGTACAACTAATAAATGCCGAGTTTGGTCAAGATATCTTGATAAACAAAACAGGTTTTTAATCGAAAACCTAGTTTTCGACCGATCGTTCATATGGCAGCTATATGATATAGTGGTGCGATCCTTAATGGATTTTGCCTATATAATAGGAATATTGTAAAACTAATAAATGCTGTTTGGACAAGATATCTTGATAAACAAATGTTTTTTGATACAACTTAAATTTCTACCTATCGTTCCTAAGGCAGCTATATGGTATAGTGGTCCGATATTAATAGATTTTTGCATATATATGAGGAGTAGAGTACAACTAATAAATGCCGAGTTTGGTCAAGATATCTTGATAAGCAAAAACAGGTTTTTAATCAAAAACCTAGTTTCGACCGATCGTTCATATAGCAGCTATATGATATAGTGTACTGATCTCAATACACTTTTGCATATATAATCGGAGAATAGTTAATTTAATAAACGCCGAGTTTGGTCAAGACATCTTGATAAACAAAATGTTTTTAATACACTTAATTTTCTACCGATCGTTCCTATGGCAGCTATAGGATATAGTGGTCCGAATTTAATAGGATTTTGCATGCATATGATGAGTATAGTATAACTAATAAATTCCGAGATTGGATAAGATATCTTTAAAGGTAAAAAGTTTATTCATACAACAACTTAATTTTCGCCCGATCGTTCCTATGGCAGTTATATGATATGGTGTTCCCATCTTAATAGGATTTTGCATATATATGAAGAGCAGAGTACAAATAATAAATGCCAGTTTGGTCAAGATGTCTATAAACAAAATGTTTCTTTATACAACTTAATTTTCGCCGATCGTTCCTTTGGCAGATGTATGATATAGTGGTGCGATCTTAAGAGGATTCTGCCAATATATGAGGAATATAGTAAAAAATTAAATGCCGAGTTTGGTCAAGATATCTTGAAAAACAAAATGTTTTCATACAACAACTTAATTTTCGACCGATCGTTCCCATGGCAATAATATGATTTAGTGGTCCGATCCTTATAGGATTTTGCCTATATATGAGGAGTATAGTAAACAACTCATTTTTTCGACCGATCGTTCATATGGCAGCTATATGATATAGTGGTGCGATCCTTAATGGATTTTGCCTATATAATAGGAATATTGTAAAACTAATAAATGCTGAGTTGGACAAGATATCTTGATAAACAAAATGTTTTTGATACAACTAAATTTCTACCTATCGTTCCTAAGGCAGCTATATGGTATAGTGGTCCGATATTAATAGATTTTTGCATATATATGAGGAGTAGAGTACAACTAATAAATGCCGAGTTTGGTCAAGATATCTTGATAAACAAAACAGGTTTTAGTCAAAAACCTAGTTTTCGACCGATCGTTCATATAGCAGCTATATGATATAGTGTACCGATCTCAATAGAATTGTGCCTATATAATCGGAGTATAGTAAATTTAATAAACGAGTTTGGTCAAGATATCTTGATAAACAAAATGTTTTTTGATACAACTTAATTTTCGAACGATCGTTCTATGGCAGCTGTATGATATAGTGGTCCGATCTTTCAAGGATTTTGCCTATATTATAGGAGTACAGTAAATTTAATAAAATGCTGAGTTTGCTCAAAATAACTGATAAACAAACCGATCGTTCCTATCGCAGCTATTTGATATAGTGGTCCGATCTTAATAGGATTTTGTATATATATGAGGAGTAGAGTACAAATAATAAATGCCGAGTTTGGTCAAGATATCTTTAAAAACAATATAATTTTCATACAACTTAATTTTTGACCGATCGTTTCCCATGGCAATAATATGATGTAGTGGTCCGATCCTATAGGATTTTGCCTATATATGAGGAGTATAGTAAACAACTTATTTTTCGACCGATCGTTCCTATGGCAGCTATATGATATAGTGGTCCAATCATTAATGGATTTGCCTATATAATATAAATATACCTATAAACATATATATATATAATAAATGCCGAGTTTGGTCAAGATATCTTGATAAACAAAACAGGTTTTTAATCGAAAACCTAGTTTTCGACCGATCGTTCATATGGCAGCTATATGATATAGTGGTGCGATCCTTAATGGATTTTGCCTATATAATAGGAATATTGTAAAACTAATAAATGCCGAGTTTGGACAAGATATCTTGATAAACAAAATGTTTTTTGATACAACTTAATTTTCTACCTATCGTTCCTATGGCAGCTATATGATATAGTGGTCCGATATTAATAGAATTTTGCATATATATGAGGAGTAGAGTACAACTAATAAATGCCGAGTTTGGTCAAGATATCTTGATAAACAACAGGTTTTTAATCAAACCTAGTTTTCGACCGATCGTTCATATAGCAGCTATATGATATAGTGTACCGATCTCAATAGACTTTTGCATATATAATCGGAGAATAGTAAATTTAATAAACGCCGAGTTTGGTCAAGATATCTTGATAAACAAAATGTTTTTTATACAACTTATTTTCTACCGATCGTTCCTATAACAGCTATATGATATAGTGGTCCGAATTTAATAGGATTTGCATGCATATGATGAGTATAGTATAACTAATAAATTCCGAGATTGGATAAGTTATCTTGAAAGGTAAAAAGTTTATTCATACAACAACTTAATTTTCGCCCGATCGTTCCTATGGCAGTTATATGATATGGTGTTCCGATCTTAATAGGATTTTGCATATATATGAAGAGCAGAGTACAAATAATAAATGCCAAGTTTGGTCAAGATGTATATAAACAAAATGTTTTTATACAACAACTTAATTTTCGACCGATCGTTCCTTTGGCAGATATATGATATAGTGGTGCGATCTTAGAGGATTTTGCCAATATATGAGGAATATAGTAAAAAATTAAATGCCGAGTTTGGTCAAGATATCTTGAAAAACAAAATGTTTTTCATACAACAACTTAATTTTCGACCGATCGTTCCCATGGCAATAATATGATTTAGTGGTCCGATCCTTATAGGATTTTGCCTATATATGAGGAGTATAGTAAACAACTTATTTTTCGACCGATCGTTCCTATGGCAGCTATATGAATAGTGGTCCAATCCTAATGGATTTTGCCTATATAATATAAATATACATATAAACATATATATATATATATATATAATAATGCCGAGTTTGGTCAAGATATCTTGATAAACAAAATGTTTTTTGATACAACAACATAATTTTTGACCGATCGTTCCTATGGCTTGTATATGATAGAGTGGTCCGATATAATAGGATTTTGCATATATGAGGAGTAGAGTACAACTAATAAATACCGCATTTGGTTCAGATATCTTGATAAACAAAATGTTTTTTCATACAACAGCTTAATTTTCGACCTATCGTTCATATGGCAGCTATATGATATAGTGGTGCGATCTTAATAGGACTTTGCATATATGAGGAGTATAGTAAAACTAACAAATGTCGCATTTGGTTCAGATATCTTGATAAACGAAATGTTTTTTCATACACAGCTTAATTTTCGACCTATCATTCATATGGCAGCTATATGATATAGTGGTGCGATCCTTAATGGATTTTGCCTATATAATAGGAATATTGTAAACTAATAAATGCCGAGTTTGGTCAAGATATCTTGATAAACAAAATGTTTTTTGATACAACAAAATAATTTTGACCGATCGTTCCTATGGCAGCTATATGAATAGTGGTCCGATATTAATAGGATTTTGCATATATATGAAGAGTAGAGTACAACTAATAAATGCCGAGTTTGGTCAAGATATCTTGATAAACAAAACAGGTTTTTAGTCAAAAACCTAGTTTTCGACCGATCGTTCATATAGCAGCTATGATATAGTGTACCGATCTCAATAGAATTGTGCCTATATAATCGGAGTATAGTAAATTAATAAACGAGTTTGGTCAAGATATCTTGATAAACAAAATGTTTTTTGATACAACTTATTTTCGAACGATCGTTCTATGGCAGCTGTATGATATAGTGGTCCGATCTTTCAAGGATTTTGCCTATATTATAGGAGTACAGTAAATTTAATAAATGCTGAGTTTGCTCAAAATAACTTGATAAACAAACCGATCGTTCTATCGCAGCTATTTGATATAGTGGTCCGATCTTAATAGGATTTTGTATATATATGAGGAGTAGAGTACAAATAATAAATGCCGAGTTTGGTCAAGATATCTTTTAAAACAATATAATTTTCATACAACTTAATTTTTGACCGATCGTTCCATGGCAATAATATGATGTAGTGGTCCGATCCTTATAGGATTTTGCCTATATATGAGGAGTATAGTAAACAACTTATTTTTCGACCGATCGTTCCTATGGCAGCTATATGATATAGTGGTCCAATCATTAATGGATTTTGCCTATATAATATAAATATACCTATAAACATATATATATATAATAAATGCCGAGTTTGGTCAAGATATCTTGATAAACAAAACAGGTTTTTAATCGAAACCTAGTTTTCGACCGATCGTTCATATGGCAGCTATATGATATAGTGGTGCGATCCTTAATGGATTTTGCCTATATAAAGGAATATTGTAAAACTAATAAATGCCGAGTTTGGACAAGATATCTTGATAAACAAAATGTTTTTTGATACAACTTAATTTTCTACCTATCGTTCCTATGGCAGCTATATGATAGTGGTCCGATATTAATAGAATTTTGCATATATATGAGGAGTAGAGTACAACTAATAAATGCCGAGTTTGGTCAAGATATCTTGATAAACAAAACAGGTTTTTAATCAAAAACCTAGTTTTCGACCGATCGTTCATATAGCAGCTATATGATATAGTGTACCGATCTCAATAGACTTTTGCATATATAATCGGAGAATAGTAAATTTAATAAACGCCGAGTTTGGTCAAGATATCTTGATAAACAAAATGTTTTTTAATACAACTTAATTTTCTACCGATCGTTCCTATAACAGCTATATGATATAGTGGTCCGAATTTAATAGGATTTTGCATGCATATGATGAGTATAGTATAACTAATAAATTCCGAGATTGGATAAGTTATCTTGAAAGGTAAAAAGTTTATTCATACAACAACTTAATTTTCGCCCGATCGTTCCTATGGCAGTTATATGATATGTGTTCCGATCTTAATAGGATTTTGCATATATATGAAGAGCAGAGTACAAATAATAAATGCCAAGTTTGGTCAAGATGTATATAAACAAAATGTTTTTTTATACAACAACTTATTTTCGACCGATCGTTCCTTTGGCAGATATATGATATAGTGGTGCGATCTTAAGAGGATTTTGCCAATATGAGAATATAGTAAAAAATTAAATGCCGAGTTTGGTCAAGATCTTGAAAAACAAAATGTTTTTCATACAACAACTTAATTTTCGACCGATCGTTCCCATGGCAATAATATGATTTAGTGGTCCGATCCTTATAGGATTTTGCCTATATATGAGGAGTATAGTAAACAACTTATTTTTCGACCGATCGTTCCTATGGCAGCTATATGATATAGTGGTCCAATCCTTAATGGATTTTGCCTATATAATATAAATATACATATAAACATATATATATATAATAAATGCCGAGTTTGGTCAAGATATCTTGATAAACAAATGTTTTTTGATACAACAACATAATTTTTGACCGATCGTTCCTATGGCTTGTATATGATAGAGTGGTCCGATATTAATAGGATTTGCATATATATGAGGAGTAGAGTACAACTAATAAATACCGCATTTGGTTCAGATATCTTGATAAACAAAATGTTTTTTCATACAACAGCTTAATTTTCGACCTATCGTTCATATGGCAGCTATATGATATAGTGGTGCGATCTTAATAGGACTTTGCATATATATGAGGAGTATAGTAAAACTAACAAATGTCGCATTTGGTTCAGATATCTTGATAAACGAAATGTTTTTTCATACAACAGCTTATTTTCGACCTATCATTCATATGGCAGCTATATGATATAGTGGTGCGATCCTTAATGGATTTTGCCTATATAATAGGAATATTGTAAAACTAATAAATGCCGAGTTTGGTCAAGATATCTTGATAAACAAAATGTTTTTTGATACAACAAAATAATTTTTGACCGATCGTTCCTATGGCAGCTATATGATATAGTGGTCCGATATTAATAGGATTTTGCATATATATGAAGAGTAGAGTACAACTAATAATGCCGAGTTTGGTCAAGATATCTTTAAAAACAAATGTTTTTTCATACACAACTTAATTTTCGAACGATCGTTCTATGGCAGCTGTATGATATAGTGGTCCGATCTTTCAAGGATTTTGCCTATATTATAGGAGTACAGTAAATTTAATAAATTCTGAGTTTGGTCAAAATAACTTGATAAACAACCGATCGTTCTATCGCAGCTATTTGATATGGTGGTCCGATCTTAATAGGATTTGTATATATATGAGGAGTAGAGTACAACTAATAAATGCCGAGTTTGGTCAAGATATCGTGATAAACAAAATGTTTTTTCAAACAATAACTTAATTTTCTACCGATCGTTCCCATGGCAGCTATATGATATAGTGGTCCGATCTAATTAGGATTTTGCCTATATAAGAGGAGTATAGTAAAACTAATAAATGTCGAGTTGGTCAAGATATCTTAAAAAACAAATGTTTTTTAATACAAATTAATTTTCTACCGATCGTTCCTATGGTAGCTATATGATATAGTGGTCCGAATTTAATAGGATTTTGCATGCATATGAGGAGTATAGTATAACTAATAAATTCCGAGATTGGATAAGATATCTTGATAGGTAAAAAGTTTATTCATACAACTTAATTTTCGCCCGATCGTTCCTATGGCAGCTATATGATATAGTGGTCCGATATTAATAGGATTTTGCCTCTATAATCGGAGTATAGTAAAATTAATAAACGCCGAGTTTGGTCAAGATATCTTGATAAACAAAATGTTTTTTGATACAAATTAATTTTCTACCGATCGTTCCTATGGTAGCTATATTATATAGTGGTCCGAATTTAATAAGATTTTGCATGCATATGAGGAGTATAGTATAACTAATAAATTCCGAGATTGGATAAGATATCTTGATAGGTAATAAGTTTATTCATACAACTTAATTTTCGCCCGATCGTTCCTATGGCAGCTATATGATATAGTGGTCCGATATTGATAGGATTTTGCATATATAGAAGAGCAGAGTACAAATAATAAATGCCGAGATTGATCAAGATATCGTGATAAACAAAATGTTTTTTCAAGCAATAACTTAATTTTCTACCGATCGTTCCTATGGCAGCTATATGATATAGTGGTCCGATCTAATTAGGATTTTGCCTATATAAGAGGAGTATAGTAACTAATAAATGTCGAGTTTGGTCAAGATATCTTAAAAAACAAAATGTTTTTTCATACAACAACTTAATTTTCGAACGATCGTTCTATGGCAGCTGTATGATATAGTGGTCCGATCTTTCAAGGATTTTGAAAACAAAGTTTTCGACCTTTCGTTCCTATGGCAGCTACATGATATAGTGTACCGATCTTAATAGAATTTTGCCTATAAAATCGGAGTATAGTATAACTAATAATTCCGAATTTGGTTAAGATATCTTGAAAAGTAAAATGTTAATTCATACAACAACTTAATTTGGACCAATCGTTCATATGGCAGCTATACGATATAGTGGTCCGATCTTAATATGATTTTGCATATATATGGGAGTAAAGTAAATTTTAATAACGCCGAGTTTGGTCAATATATCTTGATAAACAAACAGGTTTTTTATCAAAAACCTAGTTTCGACCGATCGTTCCTATGACAGCTATATGATATAGTGGTCCGATCTTAATAGAATTTTGCCTATAAAATCGGAGTATAGTATAACTAAAAATTCCGAATTGGTTAAGATATCTTGAAAGTAAAATGTTAATTCATACAACAACTTAATTTGGGACGATCGTTCATATGGCAGCTATACGATATAGTGGTCCGATCTTAATATGATTTTGCTTATATATGGGAGTAAAGTAAATTTAATAAACGCCGAGTTTGGTCAAGATATCTTGATAAGCAAAACAGGTTTTTAATGATATAGTGGTCCGATCTTAATAGACTTTGCATATATATGAGGATTATAGTAAACTAACAACAAGTCGCATTTGGTTCAGATATCTTGTTAAATGAAGTTTTTTTATACACGGTTACGTTTCGACATATCGTTCATATGGCAGCTATATGATATAGTGTGCGCGATATTAATAGGATTTTGCATATATATGAGGAGTAGAGTACAACTAATAAATGCCGAGTTTGGTCGATATCTTGATAAACAAAATGTTTTTTGATACACCTTAATTTTCTATCCCGATCGCTCCTATGGCGCTATATGATATAGTGGTCCGATATTAATAGGTTTTGCATATATATGAGGAGTAGAGTACAACTAATAAATGCCGAGTTTGGTCAGATATCTTGATAAACAAACAGGTTCTTAATCGAAAACCTAGTTTTCGACCGATCTTTCATATGGCAGCTATATGATATAGTGGTGCGATCCTTAAGGATTTTGCCTTTATAATAGGAATATGGTAAAAACTAATAAGTGCCGAGTTTGGACAAGATATCTTAATAAACAAAATGTTTTTTGATACAAACTTAATTTTCTACCTATCGTTCCTATGGCAGCTATATGATATAGTGGTCCGATATAATAGGATTTGGATATATATGAGGAGTAGAGTACAACTAATAAATGCCGAGTTTGGTCAGAATATCTTGATAACACAACAGGTTTTTAATCAAAAACCTAGTTTTCGACCGATCGTTCATATAGCAGCTATATGATATAGTGTACCGTTCTCAATAGACTTTTGCCTATATAATCGGAGAGTATTAATTTAATAAACGCCGAGTTTGGTCAAGATATCTTGATAAACAAAAACAGCTTTTTAATCAAAAACTAGTTTTCGACCGATCGTTCCTATGACAGCTATATGATATAGTGGTCGATCTTATATGACTTGCATATATATGAGGAGTATAGTAAAACTAACAAATGTCGCATTTGGTTCAGATATCTGTAAAACGAAATGTTTTTTTCATACAACAGCTTACGTTTCGACCTATCGTTCATATGGCAGCTATATGATATAGTGGTGCGATCCTTAATGGATTTTGCCTATATAATAGGAATATTGTAAAACTAATAAATGCCGAGTTTGGAAAGATATCTTAATAACAAAATGTTTTTTGATACAACTTAATTTTCTACCTATCGTTCCTATGCAGCTATATGATATAGTGGTCCGATATTAATAGGATTTGCATATATTGAGGAGATTAGAGTACAACCAATAAATGCCGAGTTTGGTCAAGATATCTTGATAAACAAACAGTTTTTAATCAAAAACCTAGTTTTCGACCGATCGTTCCTATGACAGCTATATGATATAGTGGTCCGATCTTAATAGGACTTTGCATATATATGAGGAGTATAGTAAAACTAACAAATGTCGCATTTGGTTCAGATATCTTGATAAACGAAATATTTTTTTTTATACAACAGCTTAATTTTCGACCTATCGTTCATATGGCAGCTATATGATATAGTGGTGCGATCCTTAATGGATTTTGCCTATATAATAGAATATTGTAAAACTAATAAATGCCGAGTTTGGTCAAGATATCTTGATAAACAAAATGTTTTTTGATACAAACCAATAATTTTGACCGATCGTTCCTATGGCAGATTATGATATAGTGGTGCGATCTTAAGAGGATTTTGCCAATATATGAGGAAATAGTAAAAAAATTAAATGCCGAGTTTGGTAAGATATCTTGAAAACAAAATGTTTCATACAACAACTTAATTTTCGACCGATCGTTCCCATGGCAATGATATGATTTAGTGGTCCGATCCTTATAGGATTTTGCCTATATATGAGGAGTATGGTAACAACTTATTTTTCGACGATTGTTCCTATGCCAGCTATATGATATAGTGGTCCAATCCTTATGGATTTTGCCTATATAATAAAACATACATATAAACATATATATATAAATAAATGCCGAGTTTGGTCAAGATATCTTGATAAACAAATGTTTTTATACAAATTAATTTTCTACCGATCGTTCCTATGGTAGCTAAATTATATAGTGGTCCGAATTTAATAGGATTTTGCATGCATATGAGGAGTATAGTATAACTAATAATTCCGAGATTGGATAAGATATCTTGATAGGTAAAAAGTTTATTCATACAACTTAATTTTCGCCCGATCGTTCCTATGGCAGCTATATGATATAGTGGTCCGATATTAATAGGATTTTGCCTATATAATCGGAGTATAGTAAATTTAATAACGAGTTTGGTCAAGATATCTTGATAACAAATGTTTTTTGATACAACTTAATTTTCTACCGATCGTTCCTATGGCAGCTATATGATATAGTGGTCCGATATTAATAGGATTTTGCCTATATAATCGGAGTATAGTAAATTTAATAAACGCCGAGTTTGGTCAAGATATCTTGATAAACAAAATGTTTTTTGATACAAATTAATTTTCTACCGATCGTTCCTATGGTAGCTAAATTATATAGTGGTCCGAATTTAATAGGATTTTGCATGCATATGAGAGTATAGTATAACTAATAATTCCGAGATTGGATAAGATATCTTGATAGGTAAAAGTTTATTCATACAACTTAATTTTCGCCCGATCGTTCCTATGGCAGCTATATGATATAGTGGTCCGATATTAATAGGATTTTGCCTATATAATCGGAGTATAGTAAATTTAATAAACGAGTTTGGTCAAGATATCTTGATAAACAAAATGTTTTTTGATACAAATTAATTTCTACCGATCGTTCCTATGGTAGCTATATATATAGTGGTCCGAATTTAATAGGATTTTGCATGCATATGAGGAGTATAGTATAACTAATAAATTCCGAGATTGGATAAGATATCTTGATAGGTAAAAAGTTTATTCATACAACTTAATTTTCGCCCGATCGTTCCTATGGCAGCTATATGATATAGTGGTCCGATATTAATTAGATTTTGCATATATATGAAGAGCAGAGTACAAATAATAAATGCCGAGATTGATCAAGATATCGTGATAAACAACATGTTTTTTCAAACAATAACTTAATTTTCTACCGATCGTTCCTATGGCAGCTATATGATATAGTGGTCCGATCTAATTAGATTTTGCCTATATAAGAGGAGTATAGTAAAACTAATAAATGTCGAGTTTGGTCAAGATATCTTAAAAACAAAAATGTTTTTTTCATACACACTTAATTTTCGAACGATCGTTCTATGGCAGCTGTATGATATAGTGGTCCGATCTTTCAAGGATTTTGCCTATATTATAGGAGTACAGTAAATTTAATAAATGCCGAGTTTGGTCAAGATAACTTTATAAACAAACAGTTTTTTATCAAAAACAAAGTTTTCGACCTTTCGTTCCTATGGCAGCTACATGATATAGTGTACCGATCTTAATAGAATTTTGCCTATAAAATCGGAGTATAGTATAACTAATAAATTCGAATTTGGTAAGATATCTTGAAAAGTAAAATGTTATTCATACAACAACTTAATTTGGGACCAATCGTTCATATGGCAGCTATACGATATAGTGGTCAGATCTTAATATGATTTTGCTTATATATGGGTAGTAAAGTAAATTTAATAAACGCCGAGTTTGGTCAAGATATCTTGATAAACAAACAGGTTTTTTATCAAAAACCTAGTCTTCGACCGATCGTTCCTATGACAGCTATATGATATAGTGGTCCGATCTTAATAGAATTTGCCTAAAATCGGAGTATAGTATACCTAATAAATTCCGAATTTGGTTAAGATATCTTGAAAAGTAAAATGTTAATTCATACAACAACTTAATTTGGGACCGATCGTTCATATGGCAGCTATACGATATAGTGGTCCAATCTAATATGATTTTGCTTATATATGGGGAGTAAAGTAAATTTAATAAACGCCGAGTTTGGTCAAGATATCTTGATAAGCAAAACATGTTTTTAATGATATAGTGGTCCGATCTTAATAGGACTTTGCATATATATGAGGAGTATAGTAAAACTAACACATGTCGCATTTGGTTCAGATATCTTGATAAATGAAATGTTTTTTTATACAACAGGTTACGTTTCGACCTATCGTTCATATGGCAGCTATATGATATAGTGGTGTGATATTAATAGGATTTTGCATATATATGAGGAGTAGAGTACAACTAATAAATGCCGAGTTTGGTCAAGATATCTTGAAAAGTAAATGTTATTCATACAACAACTTAATTTGGGACCAATCGTTCATATGGCAGCTATACGATATAGTGGTCCGATCTAATATGATTTTGCTATATATGGGAGTAAAGTAAATTTAATAAACGCCGAGTTTGGTCAAGATATCTTGATAAGCAAAACGGTTTTTAATGATATAGTGGTCCGATCTTATAGGACTTTGCATATATATGAGAGTATAGTAAAACTAACAAATGTCGCATTTGGTTCAGATATCTTGATAAATGAAATGTTTTTTTATACAACAGGTTACGTTTCGACCTATCGTTCATATGGCAGCTATATGATATAGTGGTGCGATATTAATAGGATTTTGCATATATATGAGGAGTAGAGTACAACTAATAAATGCCGAGTTTGGTCAAGATATCTTGATAAACAAAATGTTTTTTGATACAACTTAATTTCTATACCGATCGTTCCTATGCAGCTATATGATATAGTGGTCCGATATTAATAGGATTTTGCATATATATGAGGAGTAGAGTACAACTAATAATGCCGAGTTGGTCAAGATATCTTGATAACAAAACAGGTTCTTAATCGAAAACCTAGTTTTCGACCGATCGTTCATATGGCAGCTATATGATATAGTGGTGCGATCCTTAATGGATTTTGCCTTTATAATAGGAATATTGTAAAACTAAAGTGCCGAGTTTGGTCAAGATATCTTGATAAACAAAATGTTTTTTGATACACTTAATTTTCTACCTATCGTTCCTATGGCAGCTATATGATATAGTGTCCGATATTAATAGAATTTTGGATATATATGAGGAGTAGAGTACAACTAATAAATGCCGAGTTTGGTCAAGATATCTTGATAAACAAACAGGTTTTTAATCAAAAACCTAGTTTTCGACCGATCGTTCATATAGCAGCTATATGATATAGTGTACCGATCTCAATAGACTTTTGCCTATATAATCGGAGAATAGTAAATTTAATAAACGCCGAGTTTGGTCAAGATATCTTGATAAACAAAACAGCTTTTTTTCAAAAACCTAGTTTTCGACCGATCGTTCCTATGACAGCTATATGATATAGTGGTCCGATCTTAATATGACTTTGCATATATATGAGAGTATAGTAAAATTAACAAATGTCGCATTTGGTTCAGATATCTTGATAAACGAAATGTTTTTTCATACAACAGCTTACGTTTCGACCTATCGTCATATGGCAGCTATATGATATAGTGGTGCGATCCTTAATGGATTTTGCCTATATAATAGGTATATTGTAAAACTAATAAATGCCGAGTTTGGTCAAGATATCTTGATAAACAAAATGTTTTTTGATACAACTTAATTTTCTACCGATCGTTCCTATGGCAGCTATATGATATAGTGGTCCGATATTAATAGGATTTTGCATATAATGAGGAGTAGAGTACAACTAATAATGCCGAGTTTGTCAAGATATCTTGATAAACAAAACAGGTTTTTAATCAAAAACCTAGTTTTCGACCGATCGTTCCTATGACAGCTATATGATATAGTGGTCCGATCTTAATAGGACTTTGCATATATATGAGGAGTATAGTAAAACTAACAAATGTCGCATTTGGTTCAGATATCTTGATAAACAAATATTTTTTTTTATACAACAGCTTAATTTTCGACCTTCGTTCATATGGCAGCTATATGATATAGTGGTGCGATCCTTAATGGATTTGCCTATATAATAGGTATATTGTAAAACTAATAAATGCCGAGTTTGGTCAAGATATCTTGATAAACAAAATGTTTTTGATACAACTTAATTTTCTACCGATCGTTCCTATGGCAGCTATATGATATAGTGGTCCGATATTAATAGGATTTTGCATATATATGAGGAGTAGAGTACAACTAATAAATGCCGAGTTTGGTCAAGATATCTTGATAACAAAACAGGTTTTTAATCGAAAACCTAGTTTTCGACCGATCGTTCATATGGCAGCTATATGATATAGTGGTGCGATCCTTATTGGATTTTGCCTATAAATAGGAATATTGTAAAACTAATAATGCCGAGTTTGGACAAGATATCTTAATAAACAAAATGTTTTTTTGATACAACTTAATTTTCTACCTATCGTTCCTATGGCAGCTATATGATATGGTCCGATATTAATAGGAATTTGCATATATATGAGGACGAGTTTGGACAAGATATCTTAATAAACAAATGTTTTTTGATACAACTTAATTTTCTACCTATCGTTCCTAGGGCAGCTATATGATATAGTGGTCCGATATTAATAGAATTTGCATATATATGAGGAGTAGAGTACAACTAATAATGCCGAGTTTGGTCAAGATATCTTGATAACCAAAACAGGTTTTTAATCAAAACCTAGTTTTCGACCGATCGTTCCTATGACACTATATGAATAGTGGTCCGATCTTAATAGGACTTTGCATATATATGAGGAGTATAGTAAAACTAACAATGTCGCATTTGGTTCAGATTCTTGATAACGAAATATTTTTTTTATACAACAGCTTAATTTTCGACCTATCGTTCATATGGCAGCTATATATATAGTGGTGCGATCCTTATGGATTTTGCCTATATAATAGGAATATGTAAAACTAATAAATGCCGAGTTTGGTCAAGATATCTTGATAAACAAAATGTTTTTGATACAACAAAATAATTTTTGACCGATCGTTCCTATGGCAGATATATGATTAGTGGTGCGATCTTAAGAGGATTTTGCCAATATATGAGGATATGTAAAAAATTAAATGCCGAGTTTGGTCAAGATATCTTGAAAAACAAAATGTTTTTCATACAACAACTTAATTTTCGACCGATCGTTCGGCATAATATGATTAAGTGGTCCGATCCTTATAGGATTTTGCCTATATAAGAGTATGGTAAACACTTATTTTTCGACCGTCGTTCCTATTCCAGCTATATGATATAGTGGTCCAATCCTTATGGATTTTGCCTATATAATATAATATACATATAAACATATATAATATAATGATAATAAATGCCGAGTTGGTCAAGATATCTTGATAAACAAAATGTTTTTGATACACTTATTTTCGACCGATCGTTCCTATGGTAGCTATATGATATAGTGGTCCGAATTTAATAGGATTTTGCATGCATATGAGGAGTATAGTATAACTAATAAATTCCGAGATTGGAAGATATCTTGATAGGTAAAAAGTTATTCATACAACTTAATTTTCGCCAGATCGTTCCTATGGCAGCTATATGATATGGTGGTCCGATATTATAGGATTTTGCATATATATGAGAGCATAGTAAAAATAATAAATGCCGAGATTGGTCAAGATATCGTGATAAACAAAATGTTTTTTCATACAATAACTTAATTTCTACGATCGTTCCTAGGGCAGCTATATGATATAGTGGTCCGATCTAATTAGTATTTTGCCTATATAAGAGGAGTATAGTAAACTAATAAATGTCGAGTTTGGTCCAGATATCTTAAAAACAAAATGTTTTTTCATACAACAACTTAATTTTCGAACGATCGTTCTATGCAAGCTGTAGATATAGTGGTCCGATCTTTCAAGGATTTGCCTATGTTATAGGAGTACAGTAAATTTACTAAATGCCGAGTTTGGTCAAGATATCTGATAAACAAATGTTTTTTTATACAACAACATAATTTTGACCGATCGTTCCTATGGCAGGTATATGATAGAGTGGTCCGATATTAATAGATTTTGCATATATATGAGGAGTAGAGTACAACTAATAATGCCGAATTGGTTCAGATATCTTGATAAACGAAATGTTTTTTCATACAACAGCTTAACTTTCGACCGATCGTTCATATGGCAGCATTATGATATAGTGGTGCGATCTTAATAGGACTTTGCATATATATGAGAGTATAGTAAAAACTAACAAATGTCGCATTTGGTTCAGATATCTTGATAAACGAAATATTTTTTTTTATACAACAGCTTAATTTTCGACCTATCGTTCATATGGCAGCTATATGATATAGTGGTGCGATCCTTAATGGATTTTGCCTATATAATAGGAATATTGTAAAACTAATAAATGCCGAGTTTGGTCAAGATATCTATAAACAAAATGTTTTTTGATACAACAAAATAATTTTTGACCGATCGTTCCTATGGCAGATATCTGATATAGTGGTGCGATATTAATAGGATTTTGCATATATATGAAGAGCAGAGTACAAATAATAAATGCAGAGATTGGTCAAGATATCGTGATAACAAAATGTTTTTTCATACAAAACTTATTTTCTACGATCGTTCCTATGGCAGCTATATGATATAGTGGTCCGATATTAATAGGATTTTGCATATATATGAAGAGCAGAGTACAAATAATAAATGCAGAGATTGGTCAAGATATCGTGATAAACAAAATGTTTTTTCATACAATAACTTAATTTTCTACCGATCGTTCCTATGGCAGCTATATGATATAGTGGTCCGATCTAATTAGGATTCTGCCTATATAAGAAGAGTATAGTAAAACTAATAAATGTCGAGTTTGGTCAAGATATCTTAAAAAACAAAATGTTTTTTCATACAACAACTTAATTTTCGAACGATCGTTCTATGGCAGCTGTATGATATAGTGGTCCGATCTTTCAAGGATTTTGCCTATATTATAGGAGTACAGTAAATTTAATAAATGCTGAGTTTGGTCAAAATAACTTGATAAACAAACCGATCGTTCCTATCGCAGCTATTTGATATAGTGGTCCGATCTTAATAGGATTTTGTTATATATGAGGAGTAGTACAACTAATAAATGCCGAGTTTGGTCAAGATATCTTTAAAAAACAAAATGTTTTTCATACAACATAATTTCGACCGATCGTTCCCATGGCAATGATATGATGTAGTGGTCCGATCCTTATAGGATTTTGCCTATATATGAGGAGTATAGTAAACAACTTATTTTTCGACCGATCGTTCCTATGGCAGCTATATGATATAGTGGTCCAATCCTTAATGGATTTTGGCCTATATAATATAAATATACATATAAACATATATATATATAATAAATGCCGAGTTTGGTCAAGATATCTTGATAAACAAAATGTTTTTTGATACAACAACGTAATTTTTGACCGATCGTTCCTATGGCAGGTATATGATAGAGTGGTCCGATATTAATAGGATTTTGCATATATATGAGGAGTAGAGTACAACTAATAAATGCCGAGTTTCGTCAAGATAACTTTATAAACAGAACAGGTTTTTATCAAAAACAAAGTTTTCGACCTTTCGTTCCTATGGCAGCTACATGATATAGTGGTCCGATCTTATTAGAATATTGCCTATAAAATCGGAGTATAGTAAACTAATAAATTCCGAATTTGTAAGATATCTTGAAAAGTAAAATGTTAACTCATACAACAACTTAATTTGCGACCGATCGTTCATATGGCAGCTATACGATATAGTGGTCCGATCTTAATATGAGTAAAGTAAATTTAATATTTTTGGTCAAGATATCTTGATAAGCAAAACAGGTTTTTAATCAAAAACCTAGTATTAGACCGATCGTTCCTATGACAGCTATATGATATAGTGGTCCGATCTTAATAGGACTTTGCATATATATGAGGAGTATAGTAAACTAACAAATGTCGCATTTGGTTCAGATATCTTGATAAATGAAATGTTTTTTTATACAACAGGTTACGTTTCGACCTATCGTTCATATGGCAGCTATATGATATAGTGTGCGATCCTTAATGGATTTTGCCTATATAATAGGTATATTGTGAAACTAATAAATGCCGAGTTTGGTCAACATATCTTGATAAACAAAATGTTTTTTGATACAACTTAATTTTCTACCGATCGTTCCTATGGCAGCTATATGATATAGTGGTCCGATATTAATAGGATTTTGCATATATATGAGGAGTAGAGTACAACTAATAAATGCCGAGTTTGGTCAAGATATCTTGATAAACAAAACAGGTTCTTAATCGAAAACCTAGTTTTCGACGGATCGTTCATATGGCGGCTGTATGATAACGTGGTGCGATCCTTAATGGATTTTGCCTTTAATAGGAATATTGTAAAACTAATAAATGCCGAGTTTGGACAAGATATCTTGATAAACAAAATTTTTTTGATACAACTTAATATTCTAACCTATCGTTCCTATGGCAGCTATATGATATAGTGGTCCGATATTAATAGGATTTTGGATATATATGAGGAGTAGAGTACAACTAATAATGCCGAGTTTGGTCAAGATATCTTGATAAACAAAACAGGTTTTTAATCAAAAACGTAGTTTTCGACCGATCGTTCATATGTTAGCTATATGATATAGTGTACCGATCTCAATAGATTTTGGATATATAATCGGAGTATAGTAAAATTAATAAACGCCGAGTTTGGTCAAGATATCTTGATAAACAAAATGTTTTCTGATACAACTTAATTTTCTACCGATCGTTCCTATGGCAGCTATATGATATAGTGGTCCGAATTTAATAGGATTTTGCATGCATATGAGGAGTATAGTATAACTAATAAATTCCGAGATTGGATAAGATATCTTGAAAGGTAAAAAGTTTATTCATACAACAACTTAATTTTCGCCCGATCGTTCCTATGGCAGTTATATGATATGGTGGTCCGATCTAATAGGATTTTGCATATATATGAAGAGCAGAGTACAAATAATAAATGCCAAGTTTGGTCAAGATGTCTTTATAAACAAAATGTTTTTTTATACAACAACTAATTTTCGACCGATCGTTCCTTTGGCAGATATATGATATAGTGGTGCGATCTTAAGAGGATTTTGCCAATATATGAGGAATATAGTAAAAAAATTAAATGCCGAGTTTGGTCAAGATATCTTGAAAAACAAAATGTTTTTCATACAACAACTTAATTTTCGACCGATCGTTCCCATGGCAATAATATGATTTAGTGGTCCGATCCTTATAGGATTTTGCCTATATATGAGGAGTATAGTAAACAACTTATTTTTCGACCGATCGTTCCTATGGCAGCTATATGATATAGTGGTCCAATCCTTAATGGATTTTGCCTATATAATATAAATATACATATAAACATATATATATATATATATAATAAATGCCGAGTTTGGTCAGATATCTTGATAAACAAAATGTTTTTTGATACAACAACATAATTTTTGACCGATCGTTCCTATGGCAGGTATATGATAGAGTGGTCCGATATTAATAGGATTTTGCATATATATGAGGAGTAGAGTACAACTAATAAATGCCACATTTGGTTCAGATATCTTGATAAACGAAATGTTTTTTCATACAACAGCTTAACTTTCGACCTATCGTTCATATGGCAGCTATATGATATAGTGGTGCGATCCTTAATGGATTTTACCTAATAGGAATATTGTAAAACTAATAAATGCCGAGTTTGGTCAAAATAACTTGATAAACAAACCGATCGTTCCTATCGCAGCTATTTGATATAGTGGTCCTATCTTAATAGGATTTTGTATATATATGAGGAGTAGAGTACAACTAATAAATGCCGAGTTTGGTCAAGATATCTTTAAAAAACAAAATGTTTTTCATACAACATAATTTTCGACCGATCGTTCCCATGGCAATAATATGATGTAGTGGTCCGATCCTTATAGGATTTTGCCTATATATGAGGAGTATAGTAAACAACTTATTTTTCGACCGATCGTTCCTATGGCAGCTATATGATATAGTGGTCCAATCCTTAATGGATTTTGCCTATATAATATAAATATACATATAAACATATATATATATAATAAATGCCGAGTTTGGTCAAGATATCTTGATAAACAAAATGTTTTTGATACAACAACATAATTTTAGACCGATCGTTCCTATGGCAGGTATATGATAGAGTGGTTCGATATTAATAGGATTTTGCATATATATGAGGAGTGGAGTACAACTAATAAATGCCGAGTTTGGTCAAGATAACTTTATAAACAGAACAGGTTTTTATCAAAAACAAAGTTTTCGACCTTTCGTTCCTATGGCAGCTACATGATATAGTGGTCCGATCTTAATAGAATATTGCCTATAAAATCGGAGTATAGTATAACTAATAAATTCCGAATTTGGTTAAGATATCTTGAAAAGTAAAATGTTAATTCATACAACAGCTTAATTTGCGACCGATCGTTCAGCTATACGATATAGTGGTCCGATCTTAATATGATTTTGCTTATATATGGGGAGTAAAGTAAATTTAATAAACGCCGAGTTTGGTCAAGATATCTTGATAAGCAAAACAGGTTTTAATGATATAGTGGTCCGATCTTAATAGGACTTTGCATATATATGAGGAGTATAGTAAAAATAACAAATGTCGCATTTGGTTCAGATATCTTGATAAATGAAATGTTTTTATACAACAGGTTACGTTTCGACCTATCGTTCATATGGCAGCTATATGATATAGTGGTGCGATGGTAAAACTAATAAATGCCGAGTTTGGTCAAGATATCTTGATAAACAAAATGTTTTTTGATACAACTTAATTTTCTACCGATCGTTCCTATGGCAGCTATATGATATAGTGGTCCGATATTAATAGGATTTTGCATATATATGAGGAGTAGAGTACAACTAATAAATGCTGAGTTTGGTCAAAATAACTTGATAAACAAACCGATCGTTCCTATCGCAGCTATTTGATATAGTGGTCCGATCTTAATAGGATTTTGTATATATATGAGGAGTAGAGTACAACTAATAAATGCCGAGTTTGGTCAAGATATCTTTAAAAACAAAATGTTTTTCATACAACATATTTTTCGACCGATCGTTCCCATGGCAATAATATGATGTAGTGGTCCGATCCTTATAGGATTTTGCCTATATATGAGGAGTATAGTAAACAACTTATTTTTCGACCGATCTTTCCTATGGCAGCTATATGATATAGTGGTGCGATCCTTAATGGATTTTGCCTATATAATAGGTATATTGTAAAACTAATAAATGCCGAGTTTGGTCAAGATATCTTGATAAACAAAATGTTTTTTGATACAACTTAATTTTCTACCGATCGTTCCTATGGCAGCTATATGATATAGTGGTCCAATCCTTAATGGATTTTGCCTATATAATATAAATATACATATAAACATATATATATATATAATAAATGCCGAGTTTGGTCAAGATATCTTGATAAACAAAATGTTTTTTGATACAACAACATAATTTTTGACCGATCGTTCCTATGGCAGGTATATGATAGAGTGATCCGATATTAATAGGATTTTGCATATATATGAGGAGTAGAGTACAACTAATAAATGCCACATTTGGTTCAGATATCTTGATAAACGAAATGTTTTTTCATACAACAGCTTAACTTTCGACCTATCGTTCATATGGCAGCTATATGATATAGTGGTGCGATCCTTAATGGATTTTACCTATATAATAGGAATATTGTAAAACTAATAAATGCCGAGTTTGGTCAAAATAACTTGATAAACAAACCGATCGTTCCTATCGCAGCTATTTGATATAGTGGTCCTATCTTAATAGGATTTTGTATATATATGAGGAGTAGAGTACAACTAATAAATGCCGAGTTTGGTCAAGATATCTTTAAAAACAAAATGTTTTTCATACAACATAATTTTCGACCGATCGTTCCCATGGCAATAATATGATGTAGTGGTCCGATCCTTATAGGATTTTGCCTATATATGAGGAGTATAGTAAACAACTTATTTTTCGACCGATCGTTCCTATGGCAGCTATATGATATAGTGGTCCAATCCTTAATGGATTTGCCTATATAATATAAATATACATATAAACATATATATATATAATAAAATGCCGAGTTTGGTCAAGATATCTTGATAAACAAAATGTTTTTGATACAACAACATAATTTTAGACCGATCGTTCCTATGGCAGGTATATGATAGAGTGGTTCGATATTAATAGGATTTTGCATATATATGAGGAGGGGAGTACAACTAATAAATGCCGAGTTTGGTCAAGATAACGTTATAAACAGAACAGGTTTTTATCAAAAACAAAGTTTTCGACCTTTAGTTCCTATGGCAGCTACATGATATAGTGGTCCGATCTTAATAGAATATTGCCTATAAAATCGGAGTATAGTATAACTAATAAATTCCGAATTTGGTTAAGATATCTTGAAAAGTAAAATGTTAATTCATACAACAGCTTAATTTGCGACCGATCGTTCATATGGCAGCTATACGATATAGTGGTCCGATCTTAATATGATTTTGCTTATATATGGGGAGTAAAGTAAATTTAATAAACGCCGAGTTTGGTCAAGATATCTTGATAAGCAAAACAGGTTTTTAATGATATAGTGGTCCGATCTTAATAGGACTTTGCATATATATGAGGAGTATAGTAAAAATAACAAATGTCGCATTTGGTTCAGATATCTTGATAAATGAAATGTTTTTATACAACAGGTTACGTTTCGACCTATCGTTCATATGGCAGCTATATGATATAGTGGTGCGATGGTAAAACTAATAAATGCCGAGTTTGGTCAAGATATCTTGATAAACAAAATGTTTTTTGATACAACTTAATTTTCTACCGATCGTTCCTATGGCAGCTATATGATATAGTGGTCCGATATTAATAGGATTTTGCATATATATGAGGAGTAGAGTACAACTAATAAATGCTGAGTTTGGTCAAAATAACTTGATAAACAAACCGATCGTTCCTATCGCAGCTATTTGATATAGTGGTCCGATCTTAATAGGATTTTGTATATATATGAGGAGTAGAGTACAACTAATAAATGCCGAGTTTGGTCAAGATATCTTTAAAAACAAAATGTTTTTCATACAACATATTTTTCGACCGATCGTTCCCATGGCAAATATGATGTAGTGGTCCGATCCTTATAGGATTTTGCCTATATATGAGGAGTATAGTAAACAACTTTTTTCGACCGATCTTTCCTATGGCAGCTATATGATATAGTGGTGCGATCCTTAATGGATTTTGCCTATATAATAGGTATATTGTAAAACTAATAAATGCCGAGTTTGGTCAAGATATCTTGATAAACAAAATGTTTTTTGATACAACTTAATTTTCTACCGATCGTTCCTATGGCAGCTATATGATATAGTGGTCCAATCCTTAATGGATTTTGCCTATATAATATAAATATACATATAAACATATATATATATATATATAAATGCCGAGTTTGGTCAAGATATCTTGATAAACAAAATGTTTTTTGATACAACAACATAATTTTTGACCGATCGTTCCTATGGCAGGTATATGATAGAGTGGTCCGATATTAATAGGATTTTGCATATATATGAGGAGTAGAGTACAACTAATAAATGCCACATTTGGTTCAGATATCTTGATAAACGAAATGTTTTTTCATACAACAGCTTAACTTTCGACCTATCGTTCATATGGCAGCTATATGATATAGTGGTGCGATCCTTAATGGATTTTACCTATATAATAGGAATATTGTAAAACTAATAAATGCCGAGTTTGGTCAAATAACTTGATAAACAAACCGATCGTTCCTATCGCAGCTATTTGATATAGTGGTCCTATCTTAATAGGATTTTGTATATATATGAGGAGTAGAGTACAACTAATAAATGCCGAGTTTGGTCAAGATATCTTTAAAAACAAAATGTTTTTCATACAACATAATTTTCGACCGATCGTTCCCATGGCAATAATATGATGTAGTGGTCCGATCCTTATAGGATTTTGCCTATATATGAGGAGTATAGTAAACAACTTATTTTTCGACCGATCGTTCCTATGGCAACTATATGATATAGTGGTCCAATCCTTAATGGATTTTGCCTATATAATATAAATATACATATAAACATATATATATATAATAAATGCCGAGTTTGGTCAAGATATCTTGATAAACAAAATGTTTTTTGATACAACAACATAATTTTAGACCGATCGTTCCTATGGCAGGTATATGATAGAGTGGTCCGATATTAATAGGATTTTGCATATATATGAGGAGTAGAGTACAACTAATAAATGCCGAGTTTGGTCAAGATAACTTTATAAACAGAACAGGTTTTTATCAAAAACAAAGTTTTCGACCTTTCGTTCCTATGGCAGCTACATGATATAGTGGTCCGATCTTAATAGAATATTGCCTATAAAATCGGAGTATAGTATAACTAATAAATTCCGAATTTGGTTAAGATATCTTGAAAAGTAAAATGTTAATTCATACAACAGCTTAATTTGCGACCGATCGTTCATATGGCAGCTATACGATATAGTGATCCGATCTTAATATGATTTTGCTTATATATGGGGAGTAAAGTAAATTTAATAAACGCCGAGTTTGGTCAAGATATCTTGATAAGCAAAACAGGTTTTTAATGATATAGTGGACCGATCTTAATAGGACTTTGCATATATATGAGGAGTATAGTAAAAATAACAAATGTCGCATTTGGTTCAGATATCTTGATAAATGAAATGTTTTTATACAACGGGTTACGTTTCGACCTATCGTTCATATGGCAGCTATATGATATAGTGGTGCGATGGTAAAACTAATAAATGCCGAGTTTGGTCAAGATATCTTGATAAACAAAATGTTTTTTGATACAACTTAATTTTCTACCGATCGTTCCTATGGCAGCTATATGATATAGTGGTCCGATATTGATAGGATTTTGCATATATATGAGGAGTAGAGTACAACTAATAAATGCTGAGTTTGGTCAAAATAACTTGATAAACAAACCGATCGTTCCTATCGCAGCTATTTGATATAGTGGTCCGATCTTAATAGGATTTTGTATATATATGAGGAGTAGAGTACAACTAATAAATGCCGAGTTTGGTCAAGATATCTTTAAAAACAAATGTTTTTCATACAACATAATTTTCGACCGATCGTTCCCATGGCAATAATATGATGTAGTGGTCCGATCCTTATAGGATTTTGCCTATATATGAGGAGTATAGTAAACAACTTATTTTCGACCGATCTTCCTATGGCAGCTATATGATATAGTGGTGCGATCCTTAATGGATTTTGCCTATATAATAGGTATATTGTAAAACTAATAAATGCCGAGTTTGGTCAAGATATCTTGATAAACAAAATGTTTTTTGATACAACTTAATTTTCTACCGATCGTTCCTATGGCAACTATATGATATAGTGGTCCGATATTAATAGGATTTTGCATATATATGAGGAGTAGAGTACAGCTAATAAATGCCGAGTTTGGTCAAGATATCTTGATAAAAAAACAGGTTCTTAATCGAAAACCTAGTTTTCGACCGATCGTTCATATGGCAGCTATATGATATAGTGGTGCGATCCTTAATGGATTTTGCCTTTATAATAGGAATATTGTAAAACTAATAAATGCCGAGTTTGGACAAGATATCTTGATAAACAAAATGTTTTTTGATACAACTTAATTTTCTACCTATCGTTCCTATGGCAGCTATATGATATAGTGGTCCGATATTAATAGGATTTTGGATATATATGAGGAGTAGAGTACAACTAATAAATGCCGAGTTTGGTCAAGATATCTTGATAAACAAAACAGGTTTTTAATCAAAAACCTAGTTTTCGACCGATCGTTCATATGTTAGCTATATGATATAGTGTACCGATCTCAATAGACTTTTGCATATATAATCGGAGTATAGTAAAATTAATAAATGCCGAGTTTGGTCAAGATATCTTGAAAAACAAAATGTTTTTTGATACAACTTAATTTTCTACCGATCGTTCCTATGGCAGCTATATGATATAGTGGTCCGAAATTAATAGGATTTTGCAAGCATATGAGGAGTATAGTATAACTAAAAATTTCGAGTTTGGTTAAGATATCTTGAAAAGTAAAATGTTTATTCATACAACAACTTAATTTTTGACCGATCGTTCCTAAGGCAGCTATATTATATGATGGTGCGATCTTAATAGGATTTTGCATATATATGAGGAGTAGAGTACAACTAAAAATGCCGAGTTTGGTCAAGATATCTTTAAAACAAAATGTTTTTCATACAACTTAATTTTCGACCGATCGTTCCGTGGCAATAATTTGATGTAGTGGTCCGATCCTTATAGGATTTTGCCTATATATGAATAGTATAGTAAACAACTTATTTTTCGACCGATCGTTCCTATGGCAGCTATATGATATAGTGGTTTAATCCTTAATGGATTTTGCCTATATAATATAAATATATATATAAACATAAATATATATAATAAATGCCTAGTTTGGTCAAGATATCTTGATAAACAAAATGTTTTTTGATACAACTTAATTTTCTACCGATCGTTCCTATGGCAGGTATATGATATAGTGGTCCGATATTAATAGGATTTTGCATATATATGAGGAGTAGAGTACAACTAATAAATGCCGAGTTTGGTCAAGATATCTTGATAAACAAAACAGGTTCTTAATCGAAAACCTAGTTTTCGACCGATCGTTCATATGGCAGCTATATGATATAGTGGTGCGATCTTAATAGGATTTTGCATATATATGAGGAGTAGAGTACAACTAATAAATGCCGAGCTTGGTCAAGTTATCTTGATAAGCAAAACAAGTTTTTAATCAAAAACCTAGTTTTCGACCGATCGTTCCTATGACAGCTATATTATATAGTGGTCCGATCCAAATAGGATTTTGTCTATATATGAGGAGTACAGTAAAACTAATAAATGCCGAGTTTGATCAAGATATCTTGATAAACAAAATGTTTTTTCATACAACAACTTCATTTTCGACCGATCGTTCTTATGTCAGCTATATTATGTAGTGGTCCGATCTTAATAGCATTTTGTCTATATATGAGGAGTATAGTAAACTAATAAATGACAAGCTTGGTCAAGATATTTTGAAAACAAAATGTTTTTTCATACAAGAACTTAATTTTCGACTGATCGTTCCTATGGCAGCTATATGATATAGTGGTCCGATCCTTATAGGATTTTGCCTATATAATAGGAGTATAGTAAATTTAATAAATGCCGAATTTGGTCAAGATATCTTGATAAGCAAAACAAGTTTTAATCAAAAACCTAGTTTTCGACCGATCGTTCCTATGACAGCTATATTATATAGTGGTCCGATCCTAATAGGATTTTGTCTATATATGAGGAGTACAGTTAAACTAATAAATGCCGAGTTTGATCAAGATATCTTGATAAACAAAATGTTTTTTCATACAACAACTTCATTTTCGACCGATCGTTCTTATGTCAGCTATATTATGTAGTGGTCCGATCTTAATAGGATTTTGTCTATATATGAGGAGTATAGTAAACTAATAAATGACAAGCTTGGTCAAGATATTTTGAAAACAAAATGTTTTTTCATACAAGAACTTAATTTTCGACCGATCGTTCCTATGGCAGCTATATGATATAGTGGTGCGATCTAAATAGGATTTTGCATATATATGAGGAGTAGAGTACAACTAATAAATGCCGAGCTTGGTCAAGTTATCTTGATAAGCAAAACAAGTTTTTAATCAAAAACCTAGTTTTCGACCGATAGTTCCTATGACAGCTATATTATATAGTGGTCCGATCCTAATAGGATTTTGTCTATATATGAGGAGTACAGTTAAACTAATAAATGCCGAGTTTGATCAAGATATCTTGATAAACAAAATGTTTTTTCATACAACAACTTCATTTTCGACCGATCGTTCCTATGGCAGCTTTATGATATAGTGGTCCGATCCTTATAGGATATCGCCTATATAATAGGAGTATAGTAAACTAATAAATGCCGAGTTTGGTCAAGATATCTTGATAAAGAAAATGTTTTTTCATACAACTTAATTTTCGACCGATCGTTCCTATGGCAGCTATATGATATAGTGGTCCGATCCTTATAGGATTTTGCCTATATAATAGGAGTATAGTAAATTTAATAAATGCCGAGTTTGGTCAAGATATCTTGATAAACAAAATGTTTTTTGATTCAACTTAATTTTTGACCGATCGTTCCTATGGCAGCTATATGATATATTGGTCCGATCTTAATATGATTAAGAGAACAACTAATAAATGCCGAGTTTGGTCAAGATATCTTGATAAACAAAACAGGTTTTTAATCAAAAACCTAGTTTTCGACCGATCGTTCCTATGGCAACTATATGTACCGATCTTAATAGGATTTGGTCTATATAATAGGAGTATAGTAAATTTAGGAAATTCCGAGCTTAGTCAAGATATCTTGAAAACTAATAAATGCCGAGCTTGGTCAAGATATATTAAAAACAAAATGTTTTTTAATACAACTTAATTTTCGACCGATCGTTCCTATGGCAGCAATATGATGTAGTAGTCCGATCTTAAGAGGAGTATAGTAAAATTAATAAATGTCGAGTTTGGTCAAGATATCTTGAAAAACAAAATGTTTTTCATACAAAAACTAAATTTAGACCAATCGTTCCCATGGCAGCTATATTTATTTATTTATTTATTTATTTATTTATTTATTTATTAAAGGTCGACAAAACGAGTGTCTTCCTCATTATTCAATATAATATACATTAGAATTTTATGCTAAAAGCCTAGTTAAAGGATACAATTTTCTAAATAGCATCACCGACCGATGGAGGTGTTTTATTTGCCAGTCCGGCCAGCTGTGCCCCTTTTTGTCAGTGACGCTATTAGAGCCTACATCTAAGCAGAAGGTTGTAAGTAGGAAAAAAGTGTTTTCAAGTAACATTAAAATAATCTTAATTTGCTATATTAATAAAGAAAATACAATAAATAGGAAAAATGAAAGTAAGAAGATTGTTAATAAAGTAAAGCAATGTAAGTTAGATAAAGAGTGTTAAGTAGATAGGACAGAGAGAAAAGTAATGGGAAATCACCGACCCGGTGGGGGAAAATTTTTCAGCCTGTCCGGCAGGCTATGCCCCTGCTCATAGCTGGGAATGGTCAGCGACTTCCCGAAGGTATCCTGAAAGCAACGATTTTATTAGGGGTAGAGACAGTTCGGTAGAGAAAACGTGATGCAAACTATTATAATTTTTACATAGCACGCGAAAAGGATTGTGCATAGAGTAGTCTGTTGTGCACGTAGATAGTAAAAAGGGGCGATAATTTCTGGTTGGTCTAGCCGGAACAGAGAATTGAAGACGCCCTAGCAGAAAAGGAGAATCTATGTCGCCAATAATCAACTTATGTAGAAGGACAACACCGAGAATTGTCCTACGGTTGGTTAACGACGGAAGGTTGAGAAGAAGCAGTCTGCTGGAGTAGGACGGCAACCGAAGATTAGGGTCCCAATTTAAACCTCGTAAGGCAAAAAGCAGAAATTGCTTCTGAACAGATTCAATACGATCCTGGCTGTTGTTATACTGTGGAGACCAGATGCAAGAGCAGTATTCAAGGATAGGGCGAACAAGAGAGATGTACAGAAGTTTTGTTATAAAAGGATCGTTAAACTCTTTAGACCATCGTTTAATGAATCGAAGTACACCTTTTGCATCATTAACGATGGTATCTATGTGATGATTGAAACAGAGTTTAGAATCAAAAATTACGCCTAGATCCTTAACTGTTAGTATACATTGCAAAGGGATATTGTCGATTGTATAACTGACAAGATAAGGTGTAGTACGATTAAAAGTCATAAACATACACTTTGAACAGTTTAGATGCAATTGATTGGCCGAACACCATAGTTGCATAGCGTTCAAATCGTCTTGTAGACGAGAATGATGTAGGGGATTAGTGTATGATAGAAAAAGTTTGACATCGTCCGCATACATGAGTACACGGGCATGTGATATGACAGAGGGGAGATCATTTATAAAAAGGGTAAAGAATAAAGGTCCAAGATGTCTACCTTGAGGAACACCAGAAGTAACGTGAACCCGTTTAGAGGTAGTCAGCCTCAGCATTACTCTTTGGGTCCTACCTTTTAAATAAGAATTAATCCAAAGCAGAAGAGACAGGGGGAAACCTATTCGGTCAAGTTTAAAAAGTAAAATGTCATGGTGCACAGAGTCAAACGCCTTACTGAAGTCAGTGTAAATGACATCAGTTTGCATTTTCGAAAGGAAAGCATCGTTTACCAAGGAAGTAAACTCAAGCAGATTGGTCGTAGTTGACCGATTCTTTACGAATCCATGTTGAACAGGGGAAACAACTGATTTGCAGAAATGCTGCAAATTCGAAGTGATTATTTTTTCAAATAATTTAGGAATAGCGGACAGTTTTGCAATGCCCCTGTAATTACGTATATCAGACTTCCCACCTTTCTTGTGAAGAGGAATGATATAAGATTCTTTCCAAAGAGATGGAAAGACAGAAGTTTCAAGGGATAGATTAAAAGCTTTAGCAATGGATAAAGAAGGGAAGAACTACACTCCTTGAGAAGACAACTAGGAATATTGTCCGGCCCAGGAGAGTAAGAAGACTTTAAAGAGTTTATAGCTAATAGGAGAGAGGAGTGTGAAATAATTAGAGGAGGTATATAACTTGCGGAAGAAATAGTATAAGGGTAAGCATTAGTATTAGGACAGACTGAAGAGTAAGTTGATTGGAAAAAATTAGCAAAGAGGTTAGCAGAATCAGTGTCATTGCTAGCTTTATCCAAGCCAAGAAAAAAAGAAGATGGCAAACTTGAAGATTTACGCTTCAAGTTCACAAAATTATAAAACTGTCTCGGATTTCGCGCAAATTGTCTTTTACAACGTGTTAGATAATTCTCATAGCATTGAGAATTAAGAAGAAAGAAGTTCGACTTGGCTATGGAATATTTAGCCAAGTCTGTACACGAACCAGACTTTTAAACTTTTTAAAATATTTGGATTTTACATTTTTTAGATGTGATAATCTGGTAGTAAACCAGGGTGGTTTTGAAAAAGTAGTCGAAGGAATTGACTTAGGAATACACACATCTAAGAGGGAGATTAGGGTGATGTAAAAAAAATTAATAGCTGTATTCATATCAACTGAGTCATATAAGAAAGACCAATCGGTTGAATAAATAAGCTGATTCAGCAAAGAATAATTTCCTTTGCGAAAGCAATAGCGGGGCTTATTGGCTGATGAGCACGAAATGAAAGCAATTTAGCATTGCAATCTCTAAAGTTGGATGATAGACATCCTCAGGAAGAGATAAAGGAGGGGACCTAGACACATTAGAAATAAGGTAGTCGTTAACAAATACAAGGTCAAGTGTTCCAGTCAAATGATTAGAAATTGAATTGATTTCAAACAACGAAAGATCAAGCATGCAGTCTATAAAATCGTGCTGTGCTGAGGGCACTAGATAATTTTTGGCAGTAAATAATGACCAAGAGATGTTGGGCAAATTAAAATCACCCAACACCATAAATAGGTCACTATCACGCACGTGTGAAGAAACTTATTTAATACAAGTAATATGTTTCATATAAACTTGAATATCAGAAGAAGGTGGGACATAAGAGCATGTTACATAGACATTCCGTGTAGGAAAAGACACCTTAACTGAGATAATCTCAGCGTTAGTAGGCGTACTAAAACAGAAAAGTTCAAACTTCCCACCTTTCTTGTGAAGAGGAATGATATAAGATTCTTTCCAAAGAGATGGAAAGACAGAAGTTTCAAGGGATAGATTAAAAAGCTTTAGCAATGGATAAAGAAGGGAAGAACTACACTCCTTGAGAAGACAACTAGGAATATTGTCCGGCCCAGGAGAGTAAGAAGACTTTAAAGAGTTTATAGCTAATACGAGAGAGGAGTGTGAAATAATTAGAGGAGGTATATAACTTGCGGAAGAAATAGTATAAGGGTAAGCATTAGTATTAGGACAGACTGAAGAGTAAGTTGATTGGAAAAAATTAGCAAACAGGTTAGCAGAATCAGTGTCATTGCTAGCTTTATCCAAGCCAAGAAAAAAAGAAGATGGCAAACTTGAAGATTTACGCTTCAAGTTTACAAAATTATAAAACTGTCTCGGATTTCGGGAAAATTGTCTTTTACAACGTATTAGATAATTCTCATAGCATTGAGAATTAAGAAGAAAGAAGTTCGACTTGGCTATGGAATATTTAGCCAAGTCTGTACACGAACCAGACTTTTTAAACTTTTTAAAATATTTGGATTTTACATTTTTTAGATGTGATAATCTGGTAGTAAACCAGGGTGGTTTTGAAAAAGTAGTCGAAGGAATTGACTTAGGAATACACACATCTAAGAGGGAGATTAGGGTGATGTAAAAAAAATTAATAGCTGTATTCATATCAACTGAGTCATATAAGAAAGACCAATCGGTTGAATAAATAAGCTGATTCAGCAAAGAATAATTTCCTTTGCGAAAGCAATAGCGGGGCTTATTGGCTGATGAGCACGAAATGAAAGGATTACAATTTAGCATTGCAATCTCTAAAGTTGGATGATAGACATCCTCAGGAAGAGATAAAGGAGGGGACCTAGACACATTAGAAATAAGGTAGTCGTCAACAAATAAAGGGCAAGTGTTCTAGTCAAATGATTAGAAATTGAATTGATTTGAAACAACGAAAGATCAAGCATGCAGTCTATAAAATCGTGCTGTGCTGAGGGCACTAGATAATTTTTGGCAGTAAATAATGACCAAGAGATGTTGGGCAAATTAAAATCACCCAACACCATAAATAGGTCACTATCACGCACGTGTGAAGAAACTTCTTTAATACAAGTAATATGTTTCATATAAACTTGAATATCAGAAGAAGGAGGGACATAAGAGCATGTTACATAGATATTCCGTGTAGGAAAAGACACTTTAACTGAGACAATGTCAGCGTCATTAGGAGTTAAAACAGAAAAGTTCTGACTGGAGAGTGGCTTTAACGGCAATTAACACCCCACCACCTCGAGTCGGTCGATCATTTCTATACAAAATAAAGTTATTTGATAAAATCTCAAAATCAGATATGGTTGAGTTCAACCATGTTTCTGAAAATGCTATTATATCCGAATTGAAGGAAGTGCTGGCCATGAAAAGATTTTTAAGTTTTGAAATAAGACCTCTAACATTCTGATAATGAATAAAGATTTGGTCAGAAGATGAAGCTAGTTTTTTGGGGCAGAAATGGTACCCTGTATTGAAGGGACTGGAAGGGTGACAGGCTGGTTACGCTATTTAGGCTTGAACTCGTGAACAATCATGTGTGGAGGCCAAAATTTGGAGGCCAAATGATTGGGAACATATCATGTGATACATTTATTTTGAATGATGATATTTCACGAGGGGTGGAGAAATTAAATTTAGTTATTGACACGCTAGCAGAAGATTTGCTAGCAATATAGGCTGCCAATGACTCAGAAGTGGTGTCCAACGAAAGTCGAGACACAAAGACTTGCCTACGAGGGGCAACTACCGTTAAAGTAGGCGCTGATGGGGCTGTAGGTAATACAGGAGTTGGGGGAGCTACCGAGGCACAATGATTGTTTTTAACAATCTGGGCAAGATTGCGCGCAGGTCTACCTTTGCGGCCAGGAGCTGATGGGGCTGAGGCAGTTTGATTAATTGGGACGGGATCAGGTACGGGCTCTACTGGGACTAGTACAGGGGTTGAAACAGGGGTAATTGGACAGTCGCTTGGAGAAGGCGATAAAGACAACATTGGAGATACCTCCAAGTTGCTAGGAAGGGACAAGAAAGTAGTAGGTGTCTGAACAGGCGTAGAGGGCAATTGCAAAAGTTGAGGCTCCAACCGGCGGTTGGTTGGGGACTCAAATTTATATTTGCCAAGCAGCTCGAAACTCGAGTCAAAATTACTCGAGAGCTGCTTAGCCACATTATTTAATTTTAAGAATTGACTTCTCACAGAATTATACATTCTAGAGAAATCAATTTGCTTGTCGATGCATTCTGGGCACGACCAACGCAAGCCACCACAGCCCTTCTTGGCAATAGCAGCGATCTTGTCGCAATCACGCCCAGTGAGACCTGCACATTTAGCATGCATCATATTCTCACACAGCCAGCAATTAACAAATTGCGGCAGTGCAGAATCATCAGCCTGCTTGAACGTGCACGGTTTCTTACAGCACAACATAATTATTTAATGCGTATGCAAATTGCGAGAGCACAGAGCAAAACGAAAACGGTGCACAAGATAGAGCAAAAGCAATAGAAAAAGTTTGCGAGAGCGCGATGCACAAGCAGAAAGTATGCAGCGAACACACGCACAAACAAGTGTATGCACAGGGGAGCACCAAAGAAAAAGAATCAAAGCAGGCAATAACAACAACACGGAACTGATGTCGCGTTTTATAAAATGTAATAATTAACAGACTTACGCTGAACAACAGATAACACTTTGCACAGTTTATTAAAGCTTTTTAAATAAAGCACCGAAAAATGCAAAATTTTGAAATAAAAAGCAGGATAAAAGCGCAAAAATATATAAAAATCTTGGAGCACAAGTAAAACACGTCAATCACTCTCAACTGAGAACTCTCTCTGAGAGTTTTTTTTTTTGCCTATATATGAGGAGTTTAGTAAAACTAATAAATGCCGAGTTTGGTCAAGATATGTTAAAAAGTAATATGTTTTTTCATACAACTTAATTTTCGACCGATCGTTCCTATGGCACCTATATGATATAGCAGTCCAATCTTAATATGATTTTGCTTATATATAAGAATTATAGTAAAACTAATAAATGCCGAGGTTGGTCAAGATATCTTGAAAAAATAAATGTTTTTTTCATACAAAAACTTAATTTTCGACCTATCGTTCCTATGGCAGCTATATGATATACTGGTCCCATCTTAATAGAATTTTGCCTATATATGGGGAGTTTAGTAAACTAATAAATGCCGAGTTTGGTTAAGATATCGTGAAAAGTAAATTGATTATTCATACAACTTATTTTTCGACCGATCGTTCCTATGGAAGCTATATTATATGATGGTGCGATCTTAATAGGATTTTGCATATATATGAGGAGTAGAGAACAACTAATAAATGCCGAGCTTGGTCAAGTTGTCTTGATAAGCAAAACAAGTTTTTAATCAAATACCTAGTTTTCGACCGATCTTTCCGATGGTAGCTATTTAATATAGTGGTCCGATCTTAAATGGATTTTGCCTATATAATAGGAGTATAGTAAAACTAATAAATGCCCAGTTTGGTCAAGATATCTTGAAAACAAAATGTTTTTCATACAAAAACTTAATTTTCGACCGATCGTTCCCATGGCAGCTATATGATATAGTGGTCCGATCTTAATAGGATTTTGCCTATATATGAAGAGTATAGTACAACGAATTAATGCCGAGTTTGGTCAAGATATCTCGAAAAACAAAATGTTTTTCATACAAAAACTTAATTTTCGACCGATCGTTCCTATGGCAGCTATATGATATAGTGGTCCGATCTTAGTAGGCTTGTGCATATATATGAGGGGTAGAGTACAACTAATAAATGCCAAGTTTGGTCAAGATATCTTGATAAACAAAATGTTTTTTGATACAACTTAATTTTCTACCGATCGTTCCTATGGCAGCTTTATGATATAGTGGTCCGAATTTAATAGGATTTTGCATGCATATGAGGAGTATAGTATAACTAATAAATTCCGATTTTGGTTAAGATATCTTGAAAAGTAAATTGATTATTCATACAACTTATTTTTCGACCGATCGTTCCAATGGCAGCTATATTATATGTTGGTGCGATCTTAATAGGATTTTGCATATATATGAGAAGTAGAGTACAATTAATAAATGCCGAGTTTGGTCAAGTTATCTTGATAAAAAAACAGGTTTTTAATCAAAAACCTAGTTTTCGACCGATCGTTCCTATGGCAACTATATGATATAGTGGTCCGATCCTTATAGGATTTTGCCTATATAATAGGAGTATAGAAAAACTAATAAATGTCCAGTTTGGTCAAGATATCTTGATAAACAAAATGTTTTCATACAACAACTAAATTTTCGACCAATCGTTCCTATGGCAGCTATATGATATAGTGGTCCGATCTTAGGAGGCTTGTGCATATATATGAGGGGTAGAGTACAACTAATAAATGCCGAGTTTGGTCAAGATATCTTGATAAACAAATTGTTTTTTGATACAACTTAATTTTCTACGGATCGTTTCTATGGCAGGTATATGATATAGTGGTCCGATCTTAATAGGATTTTGCCTATATATGAAGAGTATAGTACAACGAATTAATGCTGAGTTTGGTCAAGATATCTTGAAAAACAAAATGTTTTTCATACAACAACTTAATTTTCGACCGATCGTTCCCATGGCAGCTATATGATATAGTGGTCCGATCTTAATAGGATTTTGCCTATATATGAAGAGTATAGTACAACGAATTAATGCCGAGTTTGGTCAAGATATCTTGAAAAACAAAATGTTTTTCATACAACAACTTAATTTTCGACCGATCGTTCCTATGGCAGCTATATTATATGATGGTGCGATCTTAATAGGATTTTGCATATATATGAGGAGTAGAGTACAACTAATAAATGCCGAGCTTGGTCAAGTTATCTTGACAAGCAAACAAGTTTTTAATCAAATACCTAGTTTTCGACCGATCTTTCCTATGGTAGCTATATAATATAGTGGTCCGATCTTAAATGGATTTTGCCTATATAATAGGAGTATAGTAAAGCTAATAAATGCCCAGTTTGGTCAAGATATCTTGAGAAACAAAATGTTTTTTCATACAATAACTTAATTTTCAACCGATCGTTCCTATGGCAGCTATATGATATAGTGGTCCGATCTTAGAAGGCTTGTGCATATATATGAGGGGTAGATTACAACTAATAAATTCCGAGTTTGGTCAAGATATCTTGATAAACAAAATGTTTTTTGATACAACTTAATTTTCTACCGATTGTTCCTATGGCAGCTTTATGATATAGTGGTCCGAATTTAATAGGATTTTGCATGCATATGAGGAGTATAGTATAACTAATAAATTCCGAGTTTGGTTAAGATATCTTGAAAAGTAAATTGATTATTCATACAACAACTTATTTTTCGACCGATCGTTCCAATGGCAGCTATATTATATGTTGGTGCGATCTTAATAGGATTTTGCATATATATGCGAAGTAGAGTACAACTAATAAATGCCGAGTTTAATCAAGTTATCTTGATAAAAACAAACAGGTTTTTAATCAAAAACCTAGTTTTCGACCGATCGTTCCTATGGCAACTATATGATATAGTTGTCCGATCTTATAGGATTTTGCCTCTTTAATAGGAGTATAGTAAAACTAATAAATGCCGAGTTTGGTTAAGATATCTTGAGAAACGAAATGTTTTTCATACAACAACTTAATTTTCGACCGATCATTCCTATGGCAGTTATATGATATAGTGGTCCGATCTTAATAGGACTTTGCGTATATATGAGGAGTAAAGTAAAATTAATAAATTCCGAGTATGGTCAAGATATCTTAAAAAACAAAATTTTTTTTCATACAACAACTTAATTTTCGACCGATCGTTCCTATGGCAGCTATATTATACGATGGTGCGATCTTAATCGGATTTTGCATATATATGAGGAGTAGAGTACAACTAATAAATGCCGAGTTTGGTCAAGTTATCTTGATAAACAAAACAAGTTTTTAATCAAAAACCTAGTTTTCGACCGGTCGTTCCTATGGCAACTATATGATATAGTGGTCCGATCCTTATAGGATTTTGCCTATATAATAGGAGTATAGTAAAGCTAATAAATGCCCAGTTTGGTCAAGATATCTTGAGAAACAAAATGTTTTTTGATACAACAACTTAATTTTTGACGGATCATATCTATGGCAGCTATATGATATAGTGGTCCGATCTTAGTAGGATTGCGCATATATATGAGGGGTAGAGTACAACTAATAAATCCCGAGCTTGGTCAAGATATCTTGACCAAACTCGGCATTCATTAGTTTTACTATACTCAAAATCCTATAAGGATCGGACCACTATATCATATAGCTGCCATAGGAACGATCGGTCGAAAATTAAGTTTTATCAAAAAACATTTTTTTTTTATCAAGGTATCTTGACTAAACTCGGCATTTCCTAAATTTACTATTCTCCTATTAATTAAGCAAAATCCTATTCATATCGGTACACTATATCATATAGCTGCTATAGGAACGATCGGTCGAAAAATAGGTTTTTGATTAAAAACCTGTTTTGTTTATCAAGATATCTTGACCAAACTCGGCATTTATTAGTTGTACTCTACTCCTCATATATGTGCAAAATCCTATTAACATCGGACCACCGTATCATATAGCTGCTTTTGTTTTCAAAATATCTTGACCAAGCTCGTTCCTATGGCAGCTATATGATATAAGGGTCCTATCTTAATAGGATTTTGTCTATATATGAAGAGTATAGTAAAACTAATAAATGCCGATCTTAATAGGATTTTGCATATATATGAGAAGTAGAGTACAATTAATAAATGCCGAGTTTGGTCAAGTTATCTTGATAAAAAAACAGGTTTTTAATCAAAAACCTAGTTTTCGACCGATCGTTCCTATGGCAACTATATGATATAGTGGTCCGATCCTTATAGGATTTTGCCTATATAATAGGAGTATAGAAAAACTAATAAATGTCCAGTTTGGTCAAGATATCTTGAGAAACAAAATGTTTTTCATACAACAACTAAATTTTCGACCAATCGTTCCTATGGCAGCTATATGATATAGTGGTCCGATCTTAGGAGGCTTGTGCATATATATGAGGGGTAGAGTACAACTAATAAATGCCGAGTTTGGTCAAGATATCTTGATAAACAAATTGTTTTTTGATACAACTTAATTTTCTACGGATCGTTTCTATGGCAGGTATATGATATAGTGGTCCGATCTTAATAGGATTTTGCCTATATATGAAGAGTATAGTACAACGAATTAATGCTGAGTTTGGTCAAGATATCTTGAAAAACAAAATGTTTTTCATACAACAACTTAATTTTCGACCGATCGTTCCCATGGCAGCTATATGATATAGTGGTCCGATCTTAATAGGATTTTGCCTATATATGAAGAGTATAGTACAACGAATTAATGCCGAGTTTGGTCAAGATATCTTGAAAAACAAAATGTTTTTCATACAACAACTTAATTTTCGACCGATCGTTCCTATGGCAGCTATATTATATGATGGTGCGATCTTAATAGGATTTTGCATATATATGAGGAGTAGAGTACAACTAATAAATGCCGAGCTTGGTCAAGTTATCTTGACAAGCAAAACAAGTTTTTAATCAAATACCTAGTTTTCGACCGATCTTTCCTATGGTAGCTATATAATATAGTGGTCCGATCTTAAATGGATTTTGCCTATATAATAGGAGTATAGTAAAGCTAATAAATGCCCAGTTTGGTCAAGATATCTTGAGAAACAAAATGTTTTTTCATACAATAACTTAATTTTCAACCGATCGTTCCTATGGCAGCTATATGATATAGTGGTCCGATCTTAGAAGGCTTGTGCATATATATGAGGGGTAGATTACAACTAATAAATTCCGAGTTTGGTCAAGATATCTTGATAAACAAAATGTTTTTTGATACAACTTAATTTTCTACCGATTGTTCCTATGGCAGCTTTATGATATAGTGGTCCGAATTTAATAGGATTTTGCATGCATATGAGGAGTATAGTATAACTAATAAATTCCGAGTTTGGTTAAGATATCTTGAAAAGTAAATTGATTATTCATACAACAACTTATTTTTCGACCGATCGTTCCAATGGCAGCTATATTATATGTTGGTGCGATCTTAATAGGATTTTGCATATATATGCGAAGTAGAGTACAACTAATAAATGCCGAGTTTAATCAAGTTATCTTGATAAAAACAAACAGGTTTTTAATCAAAAACCTAGTTTTCGACCGATCGTTCCTATGGCAACTATATGATATAGTTGTCCGATCTTATAGGATTTTGCCTCTTTAATAGGAGTATAGTAAAACTAATAAATGCCGAGTTTGGTTAAGATATCTTGAGAAACGAAATGTTTTTCATACAACAACTTAATTTTCGACCGATCATTCCTATGGCAGTTATATGATATAGTGGTCCGATCTTAATAGGACTTTGCGTATATATGAGGAGTAAAGTAAAATTAATAAATTCCGAGTATGGTCAAGATATCTTAAAAAACAAAATTTTTTTTCATACAACAACTTAATTTTCGACCGATCGTTCCTATGGCAGCTATATTATACGATGGTGCGATCTTAATCGGATTTTGCATATATATGAGGAGTAGAGTACAACTAATAAATGCCGAGTTTGGTCAAGTTATCTTGATAAACAAAACAAGTTTTTAATCAAAAACCTAGTTTTCGACCGGTCGTTCCTATGGCAACTATATGATATAGTGGTCCGATCCTTATAGGATTTTGCCTATATAATAGGAGTATAGTAAAGCTAATAAATGCCCAGTTTGGTCAAGATATCTTGAGAAACAAAATGTTTTTTGATACAACAACTTAATTTTTGACGGATCATATCTATGGCAGCTATATGATATAGTGGTCCGATCTTAGTAGGATTGCGCATATATATGAGGGGTAGAGTACAACTAATAAATCCCGAGCTTGGTCAAGATATCTTGACCAAACTCGGCATTCATTAGTTTTACTATACTCAAAATCCTATAAGGATCGGACCACTATATCATATAGCTGCCATAGGAACGATCGGTCGAAAATTAAGTTTTATCAAAAAACATTTTTTTTTTATCAAGGTATCTTGACTAAACTCGGCATTTCCTAAATTTACTATTCTCCTATTAATTAAGCAAAATCCTATTCATATCGGTACACTATATCATATAGCTGCTATAGGAACGATCGGTCGAAAAATAGGTTTTTGATTAAAAACCTGTTTTGTTTATCAAGATATCTTGACCAAACTCGGCATTTATTAGTTGTACTCTACTCCTCATATATGTGCAAAATCCTATTAACATCGGACCACCGTATCATATAGCTGCTTTTGTTTTCAAAATATCTTGACCAAGCTCGTTCCTATGGCAGCTATATGATATAAGGGTCCTATCTTAATAGGATTTTGTCTATATATGAAGAGTATAGTAAAACTAATAAATGCCGAGCTTGGTCAAGATATTTTGAAAACAAAATATTTCTTTACAACTTAATTTTCGACCGATCGTTCCTACGGCAGCTATGTGATGTAGTGGTCCGATCCTTATAGGATTATGCCTATAAAATAGGAGTATAGTAAAACTAATAAATGCCGAGTTTGGTAAAGATATCTTGAAAAACAAAATGTTTTTTCATACAAGAACTTCATTTTCGACCGATCGTTTCTATGGCAGCTATATGATATAGTGGTCCAAGCCTTATAGGATTTTGCCTATATAATAGGAGTATAGTAAACTACTAAATGCCGAGTTTGGTCAAGATATCTTGATAAACAAAATGTTTTTTCATACAACAACTTAATTTTCGACCGATCGTTCCTATTGCAGCTATATGATATAGTGGTCCGATCTTAATAGGATTTTGCCTATATATGAAGAGTATGTTAAAAGGAATTAATGTCGAGTTTGGTCAAGATATCTTGAAAAACAAAATGTTTTTTGATACAACTTAATTTTCGACCGATCGTTCTTATGGCAGCTATATGATATAGTGGTCCGATCCTTAGGACTTTGCCTATATAATAGGAGTATAGTAAAACTAATAAAGGTCGGGTTTGGTCAAGATATCTTGAAAAACAAAATGTTTTTCATACAAAAACTTAGTTTTCGACCGATCGTTCCTATGGCAGCTATATGATATAGTGGTCCGATTTTAATAGGATTTTGCATATATAATAGGAGTATAGTAAAACTAATAAATGCCGAGTTTGGTCAAGATATCTTGATAAACAAAATGTTTTTTCATACAATAACTTCATTTTCGACCGATCGTTCCAATGGCAGCTATATGATATAGTGGTCCGATCTTAATAGGATTTTGCTTATATATGAAGAATATAGTAAAACGAATTAATGTCGAGTTTGGTCAAGATATCTTGAAAAACAAAATGTTTTTTCAAACAAAAACTTCATTTTCGACCAATCGTTCCCATGGCAGCTATATGATATAGTGGTCCGATCTTACTAGGATTTTGTCTATATTTGACGAGTATAGTAAAACTAATAAATGCCGAGCTTGGTCAAGACATTTTGAAAACAAAATGTTTTTTCATACAACAACTTAATTTTCGACCGATCGTTTCTATGGCAGCTAGTAGTGGTCCGAGCCTTATAGGATTTTGCCTTTATAATAGGAGTATAGTAAACTAATAAATGCCGAGTTGGTCAAGATATCTTTATAAAGAAAATTTTTTTGATTTTGCATTTATATGATTTTGCATTTATATGTTTATATATTAATGCCGAGCTTGGTCAAGATATTTTGAAAACAAAATATTTTTTCATACAGCAACTTAATTTTCGACCGATCGTTCCTATGGCAGCTATATGATATAGTGGTCGGATCCCAATAGGATTTTGTCTATATATGAGGAGTTCAGTAAAACTAGTAAATGCCGAGTTTGGTCAAGATATCTTGAAAAACAAAACGTTTTTTCATACAACATCTTAATTTTCGACCGATCGTTCCCATGGCAGCAATACGATATAGTAGTCCGATCTTAAGAGGAGTATAGTAAAACTGGTAAATGTCGAGTTTGGTCAAGATATCTTGAAAAATAAAATGTTTTTTCATACAAAAACTTAATTTTCGACCGATCTTTCCTATGGCAGCTATATTATATAGTGGTCCGATTTTAATAGGATTTTGCATTTATATGAGGAGTATAGGAAAACTAATAAATGCCGAGCTTGGTCAAGATATTTTGAAAAGAAAATGTTTTTTAATACAACAACTTAATTTTCGACCGATCGTTCCTATGGCAGCAATATGATATAGAAGTCCGATCTTAAGAGGAGTATAGTAAAATTAATAAATGTCGAGTTTGGTCAAGATATCTTGAAACCACAAAATGTTTTTTCATACAACATCTTAATTTTCGACCGATCGTACCCATGGCAGCTATATGATATAGTGGTCCGCTCTAAATAGGATTTTGCCTATATATGAAGAGTATAGTAAAACGAATTAATGTCGAATTTGGTCAAGATATCTTGAAAAACAAAATGTTTTTTGATACAACAACTTAATTTTGGACCGATCGTTCCCATGGCAGCTATATAATATAGTGGTCCGATCCTTATAGGAATTTGCCTATATAATAGGAGTACAGTAAAACTAGTAAATGCCGAGTTTGGTCAAGATATCTTGAAAAACAAAACGTTTTTTCATAAAACATCTTAATTTTCGACCGATCGTTCCCATGGCAGCATACGATATAGTAGTCCGATCTTAAGAGGAGTATAGTAAAACTAATTAATGCCGAGCTTGGTCAAGATATTTTGAAAACAAAATATTTTTTCATACAGCAACTTAATTTTCGACCGATCGTTCCCATGGCAGCTATATGATATAGAGGTCCGATCCTTATAGGACTTTGCCTATACAATAGGAGTATAGTAAAACTAATAAAGGTCGGGTTTGGTCAAGATATTAATGCCGAGTTTGGTCAAGATATCTCGAAAAACAAAATGTTTTCATACAACAACTTAATTTTCGACCGATCGTTCCTATGGCAGCTATATGATATAGTGGTCCGATCTTAGTAGGCTTGTGCATATATATGAGGGGTAGAGTACAACTAATAAATGCCAAGTTTGGTCAAGATATCTTGATAAACAAAATGTTTTTTGATACAACTTAATTTTCTACCGATCGTTCCTATGGTATAGTGGTCCGTTCCTTTATGATATAGTGGTCCGAATTTAATAGGATTTTGCATGCATATGAGGAGTATAGTATAACTAATAAATTCCGAGTTTGGTTAAGATATCTTGAAAAGTAAATTGATTATTCACACAACTTATTTTTCGACCGATCGTTCCAATGGCAGCTATATTATATGTTGGTGCGATCTTAATAGGATTTTGCATATATATGAGAAGTAGAGTACAATTAATAAATGCCGAGTTTGGTCAAGTTATCTTGATAAAAAACAGGTTTTTAATCAAAAACCTAGTTTTCGACCGATCGTTCCTATGGCAACTATGGTCCGATCCTTATAGGATTTTGCCTATATAATAGGAGTATAGTAAAACTAATAAATGTCCAGTTTGGTCAAGATATCTTGAGAAACAAAATGTTTTTCATACAACAACTAAATTTTCGACCAATCGTTCCTATGGCAGCTATATGATATAGTGGTCCGATCTTAGGAGGCTTGTGCATATATATGAGGGGTAGAGTACAACTAATAAATGCCGAGTTTGGTCAAGATATCTTGATAAACAAATTGTTTTTTGATACAACTTAATTTTCTACGGATCGTTCCTATGGCAGGTATATGATATAGTGGTCCGATCTTAATAGGATTTTGCCTATGTATGAAGAGTATAGTACAACGAATTAATGCCGAGTTTGGTCAAGATATCTTGAAAAACAAAATGTTTTTCATACAACAACTTAATTTTCGACCGATCGTTCCCATGGCAGCTATATGATATAGTGGTCCGATCTTAATAGGATTTTGCCTATATATGAAGAGTATAGTACAACGAATTAATGCCGAGTTTGGTCAAGATATCTTGAAAAACAAAATGTTTTTCATACAACAACTTAATTTTCGACCGATCGTTCCTATGGCAGCTATATGATATAGTGGTCCGATCTTAGTAGGCTTGTGCATATATATGAGGAGTAGAGTACAACTAATAATTTCCGAGTTTGGTCAAGTTATCTTGATAAACAAAACAAGTTTTTAATCAAAAACCTAGTTTTCGACCGGTCGTTCCTATGGCAACTATATGATATAGTGGTCCGATCCTTATAGGATTTTGCCTATATAATAGGAGTATAGTAAAGCTAATAAATGCCCAGTTTGGTCAAGATATCTTGAGAAACAAAATGTTTTTTGATACAACAACTTAATTTTTGACGGATCATATCTATGGCAGCTATATGATATAGTGGTCCGATCTTAGTAGGATTGCGCATATATATGAGGGGTAGAGTACAACTAATAAATCCCGAGCTTGGTCAAGATATCTTGACCAAACTCGGCATTCATTAGTTTTACTATACTCAAAATCCTATAAGGATCGGACCACTATATCATATAGCTGCCATAGGAACGATCGGTCGAAAATTAAGTTTTATCAAAAAACATTTTTTTTTTATCAAGGTATCTTGACCAAACTCGGCATTTCCTAAATTTACTATTCTCCTATTAATTAAGCAAAATCCTATTCATATCGGTACACTATATCATATAGCTGCTATAGGAACGATCGGTCGAAAAATAGGTTTTTGATTAAAAACCTGTTTTGTTTATCAAGATATCTTGACCAACTCGGCATTTATTAGTTGTACTCTACTCCTCATATATGTGCAAAATCCTATTAACATCGGACCACCGTATCATATAGCTGCTTTTGTTTTCAAAATATCTTGACCAAGCTCGTTCCTATGGCAGCTATATGATATAAGGGTCCTATCTTAATAGGATTTTGTCTATATATGAAGAGTATAGTAAAACTAATAAATGCCGAGCTTGGTCAAGATATTTTGAAAACAAAATATTTCTTTACAACTTAATTTTCGACCGATCGTTCCTACGGCAGCTATGTGATGTAGTGGTCCGATCCTTATAGGATTATGCCTATAAAATAGGAGTATAGTAAAACTAATAAATGCCGAGTTTGGTAAAGATATCTTGAAAAACAAAATGTTTTTTCATACAACAACTTCATTTTCGACCGATCGTTTCTATGGCAGCTATATGATATAGTGGTCCAAGCCTTATAGGATTTTGCCTATATAATAGGAGTATAGTAAACTAATAAATGCCGAGTTTGGTCAAGATATCTTGATAAACAAAATGTTTTTTCATACAACAACTTAATTTTCGACCGATCGTTCCTATTGCAGCTATATGATATAGTGGTCCGATCTTAATAGGATTTTGCCTATATATGAAGAGTATGTTAAAAGGAATTAATGTCGAGTTTGGTCAAGATATCTTGAAAAACAAAATGTTTTTTGATACAACAACTTAATTTTCGACCGATCGTTCTTATGGCAGCTATATGATATAGTGGTCCGATCCTTAGGACTTTGCCTATATAATAGGAGTATAGTAAAACTAATTAATGCCGAGCTTGGTCAAGATATTTGAAAACAAAATATTTTTTGATACAAAAACTTAGTTTTCGACCGATCGTTCCTATGGCAGCTATATGATATAGTGGTTCGATTTTAATAGGATTTTACATATATATTAGGAGTATAGTAAAACTAATAAATGCCGAGTTTGGTCAAGATATCTTGATAAACAAAATGTTTTTTCATACAATAACTTCATTTTCGACCGATCGTTCCTATGGCAGCTATATGATATAGTGGTTCGATTTTAATAGGATTTTACATATATATTAGGAGTATAGTAAAACTAATAAATGCCGAGTTTGGTCAAGATATCTTGATAAACAAAATGTTTTTTCATACAACAACTTAATTTTCGACCGATCGTTCCTATTGCAGCTATATGATATAGTGGTCCGATCTTAATAGGATTTTGCCTATATATGAAGAGTATGTTAAAAGGAATTAATGTCGAGTTTGGTCAAGATATCTTGAAAAACAAAATGTTTTTTGATACAACAACTTAATTTTCGACCGATCGTTCCCATGGCAGCTATATGATATAGAGGTCCGATCCTTATAGGACTTTGCCTATACAATAGGAGTATAGTAAAACTAATAAAGGTCGGGTTTGGTCAAGATATCTTGAAAAACAAAATGTTTTTTGATACAAAAACTTAGTTTTCGACCGATCGTTCCTATGGCAGCTATATGATATAGTGGTTCGATTTTAATAGGATTTTACATATATATTAGGAGTATAGTAAAACTAATAAATGCCGAGTTTGGTCAAGATATCTTGATAAACAAAATGTTTTTTCATACAATAACTTCATTTTCGACCGATCGTTCCTATGGCAGCTATATGATATAGTGGTCCGATATTAATAGGATTTTGCTTTTATATGAAGAATATAGTAAAACGAATTAATGTCGAGTTTGGTCAAGATATCTTAAAAAACAAAATGTGTTTTCAAACAACAACTTCATTTCCACCGATCGTTCCCATGGCAGCTATATGATATAGTGGTCCGATCTTAATATGATTTTGCCTTATAGGATTTTGCCTATATAATAGGAGTATAGTAAACTAATAAATGCCGAGTTTGGTCAAGATATATTGATACAGAAAATGTTTTTTGATATAACAACTTAATTTTCGACCGATCGATCCTATGGCAGCTATATGATACGGTGGTCCGATCTTAATAGGATTTTGCCTATATAATAGAAGTATAGTAAATTTAATGAATGCCGAGTTTGGTAAAGATATCTTGAAAAACAAAATGTTTTTTTATACAACAACTTAATTTTCGACCGATCATTCCCATGGCAGCTATATGATATAGTGGTCCGATCTTACTAGGATTTTGTCTATATTTGAGGAGTATAGTAAAACTAATAAATGCCGAGCTTGGTCAAGACATTTTGAAAACAAAATGTTTTTTCATACAACTTAATTTTGGACTGATCGTTCCCATGGCAGCTATATGATATAGTGGTCCGATCCTTATAGGATTTTGCCTATATAATAGGAGAATAGTAAAACTAGTAAATGCCGAGTTTGGTCAAGATATCTTGAAAAACAAAAGGTTTTTTCATACAACATCTTAATTTTCGACCGATCGTTCCCATGGCAGCAATACGATATAGTAGTCCGATCTTAAGAGGAGTATAGTAAAACTAATTAATGGCGCGCTTGGTCAAGATATTTTGAAAACAAAATATTTTTCATACAGCAAATTAATTTTCGACCGATCGTTCCCATGGCAGCTATATGATATAGTGGTCGGATCCCAAAAGGATTTTGTCTATATATGCTGCGTACAGTAAATCTAATAAATGCCGAGTTTGGTCAAGATATCTTGAAACACAAAACGTTTTTTATACAACATCTTAATTTTCGACCCATCGTTCCTATTGCAGCTGTATGATATAGTGGTCCGATCCTTACAGGATATTGCCTATATAATAGGAACATAGTAAAACTAATAAATGCCGAGCTTGGTCAAGATATTTTGAAAACAAAATGTTTTTAATACAACAACTTAATTTTCGACCGATCGTTCCTATGGCAGCAATATGATATAGAAGTCCGATCTTAAGAGGAGTATAGTAAAATTAATAAATGTCGAGTTTGGTCAAGATATCTTGAAACAACAAAATGTTTTTTCATACAACATCTTAATTTTCGACCGATCGTTCCCATGGCAGCTATATGATATAGTGAATCCGATCTTAATAGGATTTTACCTATATATGAAGAGTATAGTAAAACGAATTAATGTTGAGTTTGGTCAAGATATCTTGAAAAACAAATGTTTTTTGATACAACAACTTAATTTTGGACCGATCGTTCCCATGGCAGCTATATGATATAGTGGTCCGATCCTTATAGGATTTTGCCTATATATGAAGAGTATAGTAAAACGAATTAATGTCGAGTTTGGTCAAGATATCTTGAAAAACAAATGTTTTTTGATACAACAACTTAATTTTGGACCGATCGGTCCCATGGCAGCTATATGATATAGTGGTCCGATCCTTATAGGATTTTGCCTATATAATAGGAGTGTAGTAAAACTAATAAATGTCGAGTTTGGTCAAGATATCTTGATAAACAAAATGTTTTTTCATACAACAACTTAATTTTCGACCGATCGTTCCCATGGCAGCTACATTATATAGTGGTCCCATCCTTATAGGATTTTGCTATATAATAGAAGTATAGTAAATTTAATGAATGCCGAGTTTGGTCAAGATATCTTGATAAACAAAATGTTTTTGATACAACTTAATTCTCGACCGATCGTTCCCATCGCAGCTATATGATATAGTGGTCTGATCTTAATAGGATTTTGCCAATATGTGAGGAGTATAGTAAAACTTATTATTTGGTCAAGATATCTTGAAAAACAAAATGTTTTTTGATACAACAACTTAAATTTCGACCGATCGTTCCCATGGCAGCTACATGATATAGTGGTCCGATCCTTATAGGATTTTGCCTATATAATAGGAGTATAGTAAAACTAATAAATGCCGACCTTGATCAAGATATTTTGAAAACAAAATGTTTTTTGCTCGGCATTTATTAGTTGTACTCTACTCCTCATATATGTGCAAAATCCTATTAACATCGGACCACCGTATCATATAGCTGCTTTTGTTTTCAAAATATCTTGACCAAGCTCGTTCCTATGGCAGCTATATGATATAAGGGTCCTATCTTAATAGGATTTTGTCTATATATGAAGAGTATAGTAAAACTAATAAATGCCGAGCTTGGTCAAGATAACTTTATAAACAAAACAGGTTTTTAATCAAAAACAAAGTAATTTTAATAAATGCCGAGCTTGGTCAAGATATCTTTATAAACAAAATGTTTTTTGATACAACAACTTAATTTTCGACCGATCGTTCTTATGGCAGCTATATGATATAGTGGTCCGATCCTTAGGACTTTGCCTATATAATAGCAGTATAGTAAAACTAATTAATGCCGAGCTTGGTCAAGATATTTTGAAAACAAAATATTTTTTCATACAGCAACTTAATTTTCGACCGATCGTTCCCATGGCAGCTATATGATATAGAGGTCCGATCCTTATAGGACTTTGCCTATACAATAGGAGTATAGTAAAACTAATAAAGGTCGGGTTTGGTCAAGATATCTTGAAAAACAAATGTTTTTTGATACAAAAACTTAGTTTTCGACCGATCGTTCCTATGGCAGCTATATGATATAGTGGTTCGATTTTAATAGGATTTTACATATATATTAGGAGTATAGTAAAACTAATAAATGCCGAGTTTGGTCAAGATATCTTGATAAACAAAATGTTTTTTCATACAATAACTTCATTTTCGACCGATCGTTCCTATGGCAGCTATATGATATAGTGGTCCGATATTAATAGGATTTTGCTTTTATATGAAGAATATAGTAAAACGAATTAATGTCGAGTTTGGTCAAGATATCTTAAAAAACAAAATGTGTTTTCAAACAACAACTTCATTTCCACCGATCGTTCCCATGGCAGCTATATGATATAGTGGTCCAATCTTAATATGATTTTGTCTATATATGAGGAGTATAGTAAAACTAATAAATGCCGAGCTTGATCAAGATATTTTGAAAAGAAAATGTTTTTCATAAAACAACTTAATTTTCGACCGATCGTTTCTATGGCAGCTATATGATATAGTGGTCCGAGCCTTATAGGATTTTGCCTATATAATAGGAGTATAGTAAACTAATAAATGCCGAGTTTGGTCAAGATATATTGATACAGAAAATGTTTTTTGATATAACAACTTAATTTTCGACCGATCGATCCTATGGCAGCTATATGATACGGTGGTCCGATCTTAATAGGATTTTGCCTATATAATAGAAGTATAGTAAATTTAATGAATGCCGAGTTTGGTAAAGATATCTTGAAAAACAAAATGTTTTTCATACAACAACTTAATTTTCGACCGATCATTCCCATGGCAGCTATATGATATAGTGGTCCGATCTTACTAGGATTTTGTCTATATTTGAGGAGTATAGTAAAACTAATAAATGCCGAGCTTGGTCAAGACATTTTGAAAACAAAATGTTTTTTCATACAACAACTTCATTTTCGACCGATCGTTTCTATGGCAGCTATATGATATAGTGGTCCAAGCCTTATAGGATTTTGCCTATATAATAGGAGTATAGTAAAACTAGTAAATGCCGAGTTGGTCAAGATATCTTGAAAAACAAAACGTTTTTTCATACAAAAACTTAATTTCGACCGATCGTTCCTATGGCAGCTATATGATAAAGTGGTCCGATTTTAATAGGATTTTGCAAATATATGAGGAGTATAGTAAAACTAGTAAATGCCGAGCTTGGTCAAGATATCTTGAAAAACAAAAGGTTTTTTCATACAACATCTTAATTTTCGACCGATCGTTCCCATGGCAGCAATACGATATAGTAGTCCGATCTTAAGAGGAGTATAGTAAAACTAATTAATGGCGCGCTTGGTCAAGATATTTTGAAAACAAAATATTTTTTCATACAGCAAATTAATTTTCGACCGATCGTTCCCATGGCAGCTATATGATATAGTGGTCGGATCCCAAAGGATTTTGTCTATATATGCTGAGTACAGTAAATCTAATAAATGCCGAGTTTGGTCAAGATATCTTGAAACACAAAACGTTTTTTATACAACATCTTAATTTTCGACCCATCGTTCCTATTGCAGCTGTATGATATAGTGGTCCGATCCTTACAGGATATTGCCTATATAATAGGAACATAGTAAAACTAATAAATGCCGAGCTTGGTCAAGATATTTTGAAAACAAAATGTTTTTTAATACAACAACTTAATTTTCGACCGATCGTTCCTATGGCAGCAATATGATATAGAAGTCCGATCTTAAGAGGAGTATAGTAAAATTAATAAATGTCGAGTTTGGTCAAGATATCTTGAAACAACAAAATGTTTTTTCATACAACATCTTAATTTTCGACCGATCGTTCCCATGGCAGCTATATGATATAGTGGTCCGATCTTAATAGGATTTTACCTATATATGAAGAGTATAGTAAAACGAATTAATGTTGAGTTTGGTCAAGATATCTTGAAAACAAAATGTTTTTTGATACAACAACTTAATTTTGGACCGATCGTTCCCATGGCAGCTATATGATATAGTGGTCCGATCCTTATAGGATTTTGCCTATATAATAGGAGTACAGTAAAAACTAGTAAATGCCGAGTTTGGTCAAGATATCTTGAAAAACAAAACGTTTTTTCATACAAAAACTTAATTTTCGACCGATCGTTCCTATGGCAGCTATATGATAAAGTGGTCCGATTTTAATAGGATTTTGCAAATATATGAGGAGTATAGTAAAACTAATAAATGCCGAGCTTGGTCGGGATATTTTGAAAACAAAATCTTTTGTCATACAGCAACTTAATTTTCGACCGATCGTTCCTATGGCTGCTATATGATATAGTGGTCCGATCTTAATAGGATTTTGCCTATATGAAGAGTATAGTAAAACGAATTAATGTCGAGTTTGGTCAAGATATCTTGAAAACAAAATGTTTTTTGATACAACAACTTAATTTTGGACCGATCGTTCCCATGGCAGCTATATGATATAGTGGTCCGATCCTATAGGATTTTGCCTATATAATAGGAGTGTAGTAAAACTAATAAATGTCGAGTTTGGTCAAGATATCTTGATAAACAAAATGTTTTTTCATACAACAACTTAATTTTCGACCGATCGTTCCATGGCAGCTACATTATATAGTGGTCCCATCCTTATAGGATTTTGCTATATAATAGAAGTATAGTAAATTTAATGAATGCCGAGTTTGGTCAAGATATCTTGATAAACAAAATGTTTTTGATACAACTTAATTCTCGACCGATCGTTCCCATCGCAGCTATATGATATAGTGGTCTGATCTTAATAGGATTTTGCCAATATGTGAGGAGTATAGTAAAACTTATTATTTGGTCAAGATATCTTGAAAAACAAAATGTTTTTTGATACAACAACTTAAATTTTGACCGATCGTTCCCATGGCAGCTACATGATATAGTGGTCCGATCCTTATAGGATTTTGCCTATATAATAGGAGTATAGTAAAACTAATAAATGCCGACCTTGATCAAGATATTTTGAAAACAAAATGTTTTTTGATACAACAACTTAAATTTCGACCGATCGTTCCCATGGCAGCTACATGATATAGTGGTCCGATCCTTATAGGATTTTGCCTATATAATAGGAGTATAGTAAAACTAATAAATGCCGACCTTGATCAAGATATTTTAAAACAAAATGTTTTTTCATACAACAACTTAATTTTCGACCGACCGTTTCTATGCAGCTATATGATATAGTGGTCCGAGCCTTTTATGATTTTGCCTATAATAGGAGTATAGTAAACTATTAAATGCCGAGTTTGGTCAAGATATCTTGATACAGAAAATGTTTTTTGATATAACAACTTAATCCTATGGCAGCTATATGATACGGTGGTCCAATCTTAATAGGATTTTGTCTATATATGAGGAGTATAGTAAAACTAATAAATGCCGAGATTGGTCAAGATATTTTGAAAAAAAAATGTTTCTTCATACAACAACTTAATTTTCGACCGATCGTTCCTATGGCAGCTATATGATAAAGTGGTCCGATTTTAATAGGATTTTGCAAATATATGAGGAGTATAGTAAAACTAATAAATGCCGAGCTTGGTCGAGATATTTTGAAAAAAAAATCTTTTGTTATACAGCAACTTAATTTTCGACCGATCGTTCCTATGGCTGCTATATGATATAGTGGTCCGATCTTAATAGGATTTTGTATATATGAAGAGTATAGTAAAACGAATTAATGTCTAGTTTGGTCAAGATATCTTGAAAAACAAAATGTTTTTTGATACAACAACTTAATTTTGGACCGATCGTTCCCATGGCAGCTATATGATATAGTGGTCCGATCCTTATAGGATTTTGCCTATATAATAGGAGTGTAGTAAAACTAATAAATGTCGAGTTTGGTCAAGATATCTTGATAAACAAAATGTTTTTTCATACAACAACTTAATTTTCGACCGATCGTTCCCATGCCAGCTACATTATATAGTGGTCCCATCCTTATAGGATTTTGCTATATAATAGAAGTATAGTAAATTTAATGAATGCCGAGTTTGGTCAAGATATCTTGATAAACAAAATGTTTTTGATACAACTTAATTCTCGACCGATCGTTCCCATGGCAGCTACATGATATAGTGGTCCGATCCTTATAGGATTTTGCCTATATAATAGGAGTATAGTAAAACTAATAAATGCTGAGTTTGGTCAAGATATCTTGATAAACAAAATGTTTTTTCACACAATAACTTCATTTCGACCGATCGTTCCTATGGCTGCTATATGATATAGTGGTCCGATCTTAATAGGATTTTGCATATATATGAAGAGTATAGTTAAACGAATTAATGTCGAGTTTGGTCAAGATATCATGAAAAACAAATGTTTTTGATACAACAACTTAATTTTGGACCGATCGTTCCCATGGCAGCTATATGATATAGAGTGGTCCGATCCTTATAGGATTTTGCCTATATATAGGAGTATAGTAAAACTAATAAATGTCGAGTTTGGTCAAGATATCTTGATAAACAAATGTTTTTTCATACAACAACTTAATTTTCGACCGATCGTTCCCATGGCAGCTACATTATATAGTGGTCCGATCCTTATAGGATTTTGCTATATAATAGAAGTATAGTAATTTAATGAATGCCGAGTTTGGTCAAGATATCTTGATAACAAAATTTTTTTTGATACAACTTAATTCTCGACCGATCGTTCCCATCGCAGCTATATGATATAGTGGTCTGATCTTAATAGGATTTTGCCAATATATGAGGAGTATAGTAAAACTTATTATTTGGTCAAGATATCTTGAAAAAGAAAATGTTTTTTAATACAACTACTTAAATTTCGACCGATCGTTCCCATGGCAACTACATGATATAGTGGTCCGATCCTTATAGGATTTTGCCTATATAATAGGAGTATAGTAAAACTAATAATGCTGAGTTTTGGTCAAGATATTTTGAAAAAAAAATCTTTTGTTATACAGCAACTTAATTTTCGACCGATCGTTCCTATGGTGCTATATGATATAGTGGTCCGATCTTAATAGGATTTTGCCTATATATGAAGAGTATAGTAAAACGAATTAATGTCTAGTTTGGTCAAGATATCTTGAAAAACAAAATGTTTTTTGATACAACAACTTAATTTTGGACCGATCGTTCCCATGGCAGCTATATGATATAGTGGTCCGATCCTTATAGGATTTTGCCTATATAATAGGAGTGTAGTAAAACTAATAAATGTCGAGTTTGGTCAAGATATCTTGATAAACAAAATGTTTTTTTCATACAACAACTTAATTTCGACCGATCGTTCCCATGCCAGCTACATTATATAGTGGTCCCATCCTTATAGGATTTTGCTATATATAGAAGTATAGTAAATTTAATGAATGCCGAGTTTGGTCAAGATATCTTGATAAACAAAATGTTTTGATACAACTAATTCTCGACCGATCGTTCCCATGGCAGCTACATGATATAGTGGTCCGATCCTTATAGGATTTTGCCTATATAATAGGAGTATAGTAAAACTAATAAATGCTGAGTTTGGTCAAGATATCTTGATAAACAAAATGTTTTTTCACACATAACTTCATTTTCGACCGATCGTTCCTATGGCTGCTATATGATATAGTGTCCGATCTTAATAGGATTTTGCATATATATGAGAGTATAGTTAAACGAATTAATGTCGAGTTTGGTCAAGATATCATGAAAAACAAAATGTTTTTTGATACAACAACTTAATTTTGGACCGATCGTTCCCATGGCAGCTATATGATATAGAGTGGTCCGATCCTTATAGGATTTTGCCTATATAATAGGAGTATAGTAAAACTAATAAATGTCGAGTTTGGTCAAGATATCTTGATAAACAAAAGTTTTTTTCATACAACAACTAATTTTCGACCGATCGTTCCCATGGCAGCTACATTATATAGTGGTCCGATCCTTATAGGATTTTGCTATATAATAGAAGTATAGTAAATTTAATGAATGCCGAGTTTGGTCAAGTATCTTGATAAACAAAATTTTTTTTGATACAACTTAATTCTCGACCGATCGTTCCCATCGCAGCTATATGATATAGTGGTCTGATCTTAATAGATTTTGCCAATATATGAGGAGTATAGTAAAACTTATTATTTGGTCAAGATATCTTGAAAAAGAAAATGTTTTTTAATACAACTACTTAAATTTCGACCGATCGTTCCCATGGCAACTACATGATATAGTGGTCCGATCCTTATAGATTTTGCCTATATAATAGGAGTATAGTAAAACTAATAAATGCTGAGTTTGGTCAAGATATCTTGAAAAACAAAATATTTTTTCATACAACAACTTCATTTTCGACCGATCGCTCCCATGGCAGCTATATGATATAGTGGACCGATCTTAATAGGATTTTGTCTATATATGAGGAGTATAGTAAAACTAATAAATGCCGACCTTGATCAAGATATTTTGAAAACAAAATGTTTTTTCATACAACAACTTAATTTTCGACCGACCGTTTCTATGGCAGCTATATGATATAGTGGTCCGAGCCTTTTATGATTTTGCCTATATAATAGGAGTATAGTAAACTATTAAATGCCGAGTTTGGTCAAGATATCTTGATACAGAAAATGTTTTTTGATATAACAACTTAATCCTATGGCAGATATATGATACGGTGGTCCGATCTTAATAGGATTTTGCCTATATAATAGAAGTATAGTAAATTTTATAAATGTCGAGTTTGGTCAAGATATCTTGAAAAACAAAATGTTTTTTTATACAACAACTTAATTTTCGACCGATCATTCCCATAGCAGCTATGATATAGTGGTCCAATCTTAATAGGATTTTGGCATATATATGAGGAGTATAGTAAAACTAATAAATGCCGAGATTGGTCAAGATATTTTGAAAACAAAATGTTTCTTCATATAACACAACTTAATTTCGATCGATCGTTTCTAATGCAGCTATTGATATAGTGGTCCGAGCCTTATAGGATATTGCCTATATAATAGGAGTATAGTAAACTAATTAATGCCGAGTTTGGTCAAGATATCTTGATAAAGAAAATGTTTTTTGATATAACAACTTAATATTCGACCGATCGTTCCTATGGCAGCTATATGATATAATGGTCCGATTTTATAGGATTTTGCATATATATGAAAAACAAAATGTTTTTTCATACAAAAACTTAATTTTCGACCGATCGTTCCTATGGCAGCTATATTATATATTGGTCCGATTTTAATACGATTATGCATATATGAGGAGTATAGTTAAACTAATAAATGCCGAGCTTGGTCAAGATATTTTGAAAACAAAATGTTTTTTCATACAGCAACTTAATTTTCGACCGATCGTTCCTATGACGGCTATATGATATAGTGGTCCGATCTTAATAGGATTTTGCCTATATATGAAGAGTATAGTAAAAACAATTAAAGTCGAGTTTGGTCAAGATATCTTGAAAAACAAAATGTTTTTTGATACAACAACTTAATTTTCGACCGATCGTTCCTATGGCAGCAATACGATATATTGGTCCGATTTTAATACGATGTTGCATATATATGAGGAGTATAGTAAAACTAATAAATGCCGAGCTTGGTCAAGATATTTGAAAACAAAATGTTTTTTTCATACAGCAACTTAATTTTCGACCGATCGTTCCCATGGGCTACATGATATAGTGGTCCGATCCTTATAGGATTTTGCCTATATAATAGAAGTATAGTAAATTTTTATGAATGCCGAGTTTGGTCAAGACATCTTGATAAACAAAATGTTTTTTCATACAACAACTTAATTTTCGACCGATCATTCCCATGGCAGCTATATGATATAGTGGTCCGATCTTAATAGATTTTGCCAATATATGAGGAGTATAGTAAAACCTATTAATGTCGAGTTTGGTCAAGATATCTTGAAAAACAAAATGTTTTTTGATACAACAACTTAATTTTGGACCGATCGTTCCCATGGCAGCTATATGATATAGTGGTCCGATCCTTATAGGATTTTGCCTATATAATAGGAGTACAGTAAAACTATTAAATGCCGAGTTTGGTCAAGATATCTTGAAAAACAAAACGTTTTTTCATACAACATCTTAACTTTCGACCGATCGTTCCCATGGCAGCATACGATATAGTAGTTCGATCTTAAGAGGAGTATAGTAAACTAATTAATGCCGAGCTTGGTCAAGATATTTTGAAAACAAAATATTTTTTCATACAGCAACTTAATTTTCGACCGATCGTTCCCATGGCAGCTATAGATATAGTGGTCCGATCCTTATAGGACTGTGCCTATATAATAGGAGTATAGTAAAACTAATAAATGCTGAGTTTGGTCAAGATATCTTGATAAACAAAATGCTTTTTCATACAACAACTTAATTTTCGACCGATCGTTCCTATGGCAGCTATATGATATAGTGGTCCGATCATAATAGGATTTTGCTTATATATGAAGAATATAGTAAACGAATTAATGTCGAGTTTGGTCAAGATATCTTGAAAACAAATATTTTTTCATACAACAACTTCATTTTCGACCGACCGCTCGCTCCATGGCAGCTATATGATATAGTGGACCGATCTTAATAGGATTTTTCTATATATGAGGAGTATAGTAAAACTAATAAATGCCGACCTTGATCAAGATATTTTGAACAAAAATGTTTTTTCATACCAAACTTAATTTTCGACCGACCGTTTCTATGGCAGCTATATGATATAGTGGTCCGAGCCTTTATGATTTTGCCTATATAATAGGAGTATAGTAAACTATTAAATGCCGAGTTTGGTCAAGATATCTTGATACGAAAATGTTTTTTGATATAACAACTTAATCCTATGGCAGATATATGATCACGGTGGTCCGATCTTATAGATTTTGCCTATATAATAAGTATAGTAAATTTTATAAATGTCGAGTTTGGTCAAGATATCTTGAAAAACAAAATGTTTTTTTTATAAACAACTTAATTTTCGACCGATCATTCCCATAGCAGCTATGATATAGTGTCCAATCTTAATAGGATTTTGTCTATATATGAGGAGTATAGTAAAACTAATAATGCCGAGATTGGTCAAGATATTTTTGAAAACAAAATGTTTCTTCATACAACAACTTAATTTTCGATCGATCGTTTCCTAATGCAGCTATATGATATAGTGGTCCGAGCTTATAGGATATTGCCTATATAATGGAGTATAGTAAACTAATAATGCCGAGTTTGGTCAAGATATCTTGATAAAGAAAATGTTTTTTGGTATAACAACTTAATATTCGACCGATCGTTCCTATGGCAGCTATATGATATATGGTCCGATTTTAATAGGATTTTGCATATATATGAAAAACAAAATGTTTTTTCATACAAAACTTAATTTTCGACCGATCGTTCCTATGGCAGCTATATTATATATTGGTCCGATTTTAATACGATTATGCATATATGGGAGTATAGTTAAACTACGAAAATGCCGAGTTGGTCAAGATATTTTGAAAACAAATGTTTTTTTCATACAGCAACTTAATTTTCGACCGATCGTTCCTATGACGGCTATATGATATAGTGGTCCGATCTATAGGATTTTGCCTATATAAGAGTATAGTAAAAACAATTAAAGTCGAGTTGGTCAAGATATCTTGAAAAACAAAATGTTTTTTGATACAACAACTTAATTTTCGACCGATCGTTCCTATGGCAGCAATACGATATATTGGTCCGATTTTAATACGATTTTGCATATATATGAGGAGTATAGTAAAACTAATAAATGCCGAGCTTGGTCAAGATATTTTGAAAACAAATGTTTTTTCATACAGCAACTTAATTTTTCGACCGATCGTTCCCATGGCAGCTACATGATATAGGGTCCGATCCTTATAGGATTTTGCCTATATAATAGAAGTATAGTAATTTTTATGAATGCCGAGTTTGGTCAAGATATCTTGATAAACAAATGTTTTTTCATACAACAACTTAATTTTCGACCGATCATTCCCATGGCAGCTATATGAATAGTGGTCCGATCTTAATAGGATTTTGCCAATATTGAGGAGTATAGTAAAACCTATTAATGTCGAGTTTGGTCAAGATATCTTGAAAAACAAAATGTTTTTTGATACAACAACTTATTTTGGACCGATCGTTCCCATGGCAGCTATATATATAGTGGTCCGATCCTTATAGGATTTTGCCTATATAATAGTACAGTAAAACTAGTAAATGCCGATTTGGTCAAGATATCTTGAAAAAAAAACAAAACGTTTTTTCATACAACATCTTAACTTTTCGACCGATCGTTCCCATGGCAGCAATACGATATAGTAGTTCGATCTTAAGAGGAGTATAGTAAAACTAATTAATGCCGAGCTTGGTCAAGATATTTTGAAAACAAATATTTTTTCATACAGCCACTTAATTTTCGACCGATCGTTCCCATGGCAGCTATATGATATAGTGGTCCGATCCTTATAGGACTTTGCCTATATAATAGGAGTATAGTAAAACTAATAACGGTCGGGGTTGGTCAAGATATCTTGAAAAACAAAATGTTTTTTCATACAAAAACTTAGTTACGACCGATCGTTCCTATGGCAGCTATATGATATAGTGGTTCGATTTTAATAGGATTTTTGCATATATAATAGGAGTATAGTAAACTAAAAATGCCGAGTTTGGTCAAGATATCTTGATAAACAAAATGTTTTTTCATACAATAACTTCATTTTCGACCGATCGTTCCTATGGCAGCTATATGATATAGTGGTCCGATCTTAATAGGATTTTGCTTATATATGAAGAATATAGTAAACGAATTAATGTCGAGTTTGGTCAAGATATCTTAAAAACAAAATGTTTTTTCAAACAACAACTTCATTTTCGACCGATCGTTCCCATGGCAGCTATATGATATAGTGGTCCGATCTTAATATGATTTTGTCTATATATGAGGAGTATAGTAAAACTAATAAATGCCGAGCTTGATCAAGATATTTTGAAAAGAAAATGTTTTTCATACAACAACTTAATTTTCGACCGATCGTTTCTATGGCAGTATAGATATAGTGGTCCGAGCCTTATAGGATTTTGCCTATATAATAGGAGTATAGTAAACTAATAAATGCCGAGTTTGGTCAAGATATATTGATACAGAAAATGTTTTTTGATATAACAACTTAATTTTCGACCGATCGATCCTATGGCAGCTATATGATACGGTGGTCCGATCTTATAGGATTTTGACTATATAATAGAAGTATAGTAATTTAATGAATGCCGAGTTTGGTAAAGATACTTGAAAAACAAAATGTTTTTTCATACAACAACTTAATTTTCGACCGATCATTCCCATGGCAGCTATATGATATAGTGGTCCGATCTACTAGGATTTTGTCTATATTTGAGGAGTATAGTAAAACTAATAAATGCCGAGCTTGGTCAAGACATTTTGAAACAAATATTTTTTCATACAACAACTTAATTTTCGACCGATCGTTTCTATGGCAGCTAGTAGTGGTCCGAGCCTTTTAGGATTTTTGCCTATATAATAGGAGTATAGTAACTAATAAATGCCGAGTTTGGTCAAGATATCTTGATAAAGAAAATGTTTTTTGATTTTGCATTTTATGATTTGCATTTATATGAGGAATAAGTAAAACTAATTAATGCCGAGCTTGGTCAAGATATTTTGAAAACAAAATATTTTTTCATACAGCAACTTAATTTTCGACCGATCGTTCCTATGGCAGCTATATGATATAGTGGTCGGATCCCAATAGGATTTTGTCTATTTATGAGGAGTACAGTAAAACTAGTAATGCCGAGTTTGGTACAGATATCTTGAAAAACAAAACGTTTTTCATACAACATCTTAATTTTCGACCGATCGTTCCCATGGCGCAATACGATATAGTAGTCCGATCTTAAGAGGAGTATAGTAAAACTAATAACGGTCGGGTTTGGTCAAGATATCTTGAAAACAAAATGTTTTTCATACAAAAACTTAGTTTTCGACCGATCGTTCCTATGGCAGCATATGATATAGTGGTTCGATTTTAATAGGATTTTGCATATATAATAGGAGTATAGTAAAACTAATAAATGCCGAGTTTGGTCAAGATATCTTGATAAACAAAATGTTTTTTCATACAATAACTTCATTTTTCGACCGATCGTTCCTATGGCAGCTATATGATATAGTGGTCCGATCTTAATAGGATTTTGCTTATATATGAAGAATATAGTAAAACGAATTAATGTCGAGTTTGGTCAAGATATCTTAAAAACAAATGTTTTTTCAAACAACAACTTCATTTTCGACCGATCATTCCCATGGCAGCTATATGATATAGTGGTCCGATCTTAATATGATTTTGTCTATATATGAGGAGTATAGTAAAACTAATAAATGCCGATCTTGATCAAGATATTTTGAAAAGAAAAATATTTTTTCATACAACAACTTAATTTTCGACCGATCGTTTCTATGGCAGCTATATGATATAGTGGTCCGAGCCTTATAGGATTTTGCCTATATAATAGGAGTATAGTAAACTAATAAATGCGAGTTTGGTCAAGATATATTGATACAGAAAATGTTTTTTGATATACAACTTAATTTTCGACCGATCGATCCTATGGCAGCTATGATACGGTGGTCCGATCTTAATAGAATTTGCCTATATATAGAAGTATAGTAAATTAATGAATGCCGAGCTTGGTAAAGATATCTTGAAAAACAAAATGTTTTTTCATACAACAACTTAATTTTCGACCGATCATTCCCATGGCAGCTATATGATATAGTGGTCCGATCTTACTAGGATTTTGTCTATATTGAGGAGTATAGTAAAACTAATAAATGCCGAGCTTGGTCCAGACATTTTGAAACAAAATGTTTTTTCATACAACAACTTATATTCGACCGATCGTTTCTATGGCAGCTAGTAGTGGTCCGAGCCTTATAGGATTTTGCCTATATAATAGAGTATAGTAAACTAATAAATGCCGAGTTTGGTCAGATATCTTGATAAGAAAATGTTTTTTTGATTTTGCATTTATATGATTTGCATTTATATGAGGATTATAGTAAAACTAATTTAATGAGGAGGTTGGTCAAGATATTTTGAAACAAAATATTTTTTCATACAGCAACTTATTTTCGACCGATCGTTCCTATGGCAGCTATATGATATAGTGGTCGGATCCCAATAGGATTTTGTCTATTTATGAGGAGTACAGTAAAACTAGTAAATGCCGATTTGGTCAAGATATCTTGAAAACAAAACGTTTTTTCATACAAATCTTAATTTCGACCGATCGCTCCCATGGCAGCAATACGATATAGTAGTCCGATCTTAAGAGGAGTATAGTAAAACTAATAAATGTCGAGTTTGGTCAAGATATCTTGAAAAAAAATGTTTTTTCATACAAACTTAATTTTCGACCGATCGTTCCTATGGCAGCTATATGATATAGTGGTCCGATTTTAATAGGATTTTGCATTTATATGAGGAGTATAGTAAAACTAATAATTGCCGAGCTTGGTCAAGATATTTTAAAACAAAATGTTTTTTAATACAACACTTAATTTTCGACCGATCGTTCCTATGGCAGCAATATGATATAGAAGTCCGATCTTAAGAGGAGTATAGTAAAATTATAAATGTCGAGTTTGGTCATGATATCTGAAACAACAAAGTGTTTTTTCATACAACATCTTAATTTTCGACCGATCGTACCCATGGCAGCTATATGATATAGTGGTCCGATCTTAATAGGATTTTGCCTATATATGAAGAGTATAGTAAAACGAATTAATGTCGAGTTTGGTCAAGATATCTTGAAAAACAAAATGTTTTTTCATACAACAACTTATTTTCGACCGATCGTTCCTATGGCAGCTATATGATATAGTGGTCCGATCATAATTGGATTTTGCTTATATATGAAGAATATGTAAAACGAATTAATGTCGAGTTTGGTCAAGATATCTTGAAAAACAAAATATTTTTTCATACAACAACTTCATTTTCGACCGATCGTTCCCATGGCAGCTACATTATATAGTGGTCCGATCCTTATAGGATTTTGCTATATAATAGAAGTATAGTAAATTAATGAATGCCGAGTTTGGTCAAGATATCTTGATAAACAAAATGTTTTTTGATACAACTTAATTCTCGACCGATCGTTCCCATCGCAGCTTATGATATATGGTCTGATCTTAATAGGATTTTGCCAATATATGAGAGTATAGTAAAACTTATTATTTGGTCAAGATATCTTGAAAAAGAAAATGTTTTTAATACAACAACTTAAATTTCGACCGATCGTTCCCATGGCAACTACATGATATAGTGGTCCGATCCTTATAGGATTTTGCCTATATAATAGGAGTATAGTAAAACTAATAAATGCTGAGTTTGGTCAAGATATCTTGATAAACAAAATGTTTTTCATACAACAACTTCATTTTCGACCGATCGTTCCTATGGCAGCTATATGATATAGTGGTCCGATCATAATAGGATTTTGCTTATATATGAAGAATATAGTAAAACGAATTAATGTCGAGTTTGGTCAAGATATCTTGAAAACCAAAATGTTTTTTCATACAACAACTTAATTTTCGACGATCGTTCCTATGGCAGCTATATGATATAGTGGTCCGATCTATAGGATTTTGCTTATATATGAAGAATATAGTAAAACGAATAATGTCGAGTTTGGTCAAGATATCTTGAAAAAACAAATATTTTTTCATACAACACTTCATTTTCGACCGATCGTTCCCATGGCAGCTACATTATATAGTGGTCCGATCCTTATAGGATTTTGCTATATAATAGAAGTATAGTAAATTAATGAATGCCGAGTTTGGTCAAGATATCTTGATAACAAAATGTTTTTTGATACAACTTAATTCTCGACCGATCGTCCCATCGCAGCTATGTGATATAATGGTCTGATCTTAATAGGATTTTGCCAATATATGAGGAGTATAGTAAAACTTATTATTTTGTCAAGATATCTTGAAAAAGAAAATGTTTTTTAATACAACACTTAAATTTCGACCGATCGTTCCCATGGCAACTACATGATATAGTGGTCCGATCCTTATAGGTTGCCTATATATAGGAGTATAGTAAAACTAATAATGCTGAGTTTGGTCAAGATATCTTGATAAACAAAATGTTTTTTCATACAACACTTCATTTTCGACCGATCGGTCCTATGGCGCTATATGATATGTGGTCCAATCTTAATAGGATTTTGTCTATATATGAGGAGTTAGTAAAACTAATAAATGCCGAGATTTGTCAAGATATTTTGAAAACAAAATGTTTTTCATACAACATCTTAATTTTCGACCGATCGTTCCCATGGCAGCAATACGATATAGTAGTCCGATCTTAAGAGGAGTATAGTAAAACTAATAAATGTCGAGTTTGGTCAGATATCTTGAAAAATAAAATGTTTTTTTCATACAAAACTTAATTTTCGACCGATCGTTCCTATGGCAGCTATATGATATAGTGGTCCGATTTAATAGGATTTTGCATTTATATGAGGAGTATAGTAAAACTAATAAATGCCGAGCTTGGTCAAGATATTTGAAAACTAAATGTTTTTTCATACAGCAACTTAATTTTCGACCGATCGTTCCCATGGCAGCTACATGATATAGTGGTCCGATCCTTATAGGATTTTGCCTATATAATAGAAGTATAGTAAATTTTTATGAATGCCGAGTTTGGTCAAGATATCTTGATAAACAAAATGTTTTTTGATACAACTTAATTCTCGCCGATCGTTCCCATCGCAAGCTATATGATATAGTCGTCTGATCTTAATAGGATTTTGCCAATATATGAGGAGTATAGTTAAACCTATTAATGTCGATTTTGGTCAAGATATCTTGAAAAACAAAATGTTTTTTTCATACAACATCTTAATTTTCGGACCGATCGTTCCCATGGCAGCATACGATATAGTAGTCCGATCTTAAGAGGAGTATAGTAAAACTAATTAATGCCGAGCTTGGTCAAGATATTTTGAAAACAAAATTTTTTTTCATACAGCAACTTAATTTTCGACCGATCGTTCCCATGGCAGCTATATGATATAGTGGTCCGATCCTTATAGGACTTTGCCTATATAATAGGAATATAGTAAAACTAATAACGGTCGGGTTGGTCAAGATATCTTGAAAACAAAATGTTTTTTCATGCAAAAACTTAGTTTTCGACCGATCGTTCCTATGGCAGCTGTATGATATAGTGGTTCGATTTTAATAGGATTTTGCATATATAATAGGAGTATAGTAAAACTAATAATGCCGATTTGGTCAATATCTTGATAACAAAATGTTTTTTCATACAATACTTCATTTTCGACCGATCGTTCCTATGGCGCTATATGATATAGTGGTCCGATCTTAATAGGATTTTGCTTATATATGAGAATATAGTAAAACGAATTAATGTCGAGTTTGGTCAAGATATCTTAAAAAAACAAAATGTTTTTTCAAACAACAACTTCATTTTCGACCGATCGTTCCCATGGCAGCTATATGAGATAGTGGTCCGATCTTAATATGATTTTGTCTATATATGAGGAGTATAGTAAAACTAAAATGCCGAGCTTGATCAAGATATTTTGAAAAGAAAATGTTTTTTCATACAACTTATTTTCGACCGATCGTTTCTATGGCAGCTATTTGATATAGTGGTCCGAGCCTTATAGGATTTTGCCTATATAATAGGAGTATAGTAAACTAATAAATGCCGAGTTTGGTCAACATATATTGATACAGAAAATGTTTTTTTTGATATAACAACTAATTTTCGTCCGATCGATCCTATGGCAGCTATATGATACGGTGGTCCGATCTTAATAGGATTTTCCTATATAATAGAAGTATAGTAAATTTATGAATGCCGAGTTTGGTAAAGATATCTTGAAAAACAAATGTTTTTTCATACAACAACTTATTTTCGACCGATCATTCCCATGGCAGCTATATGATAGTGGTCCGATCTTACTAGGATTTTGTCTATATTTGAGGAGTATAGTAAAACTAATAAATGCCGAGCTTGGTCAAGACATTTGTGAAACAAAATATTTTTTTCATACAACAACTTAATTTTCGACCGATCGTTCTATGGCAGCTATATGATATAGTGGTCCGATCATAATAGGATTTCGCTTATATATGAAGAATATAGTAAACGAATTAATGTCGAGTTTGGTCAGATATCTTGAAAAACAAAATATGTTTTTCATACAACAACTTCATTTTCGACCGATCGTTCCCATGGCAGCTACATTATATAGTGGTCCGATCCTTTATAGGATTTTGCTAATAATAGAAGTATAGTAATTTAATGAATGCCGAGTTTGGTCAAGATATTTGATAAACAAATGTTTTTTGATACAACTTAATTCTCGACCGATCGTTCCCATCGCGCTATATGATATAATGGTCTGATCTTAATAGGATTTTGCCAATATATGAGGAGTATAGTAAAACTTATTATTTGGTCAAGATATCTTGAAAAGAAAATGTTTTTTAATACAACTTAAATTTCGACCGATCGTTCCCATGGCAACTACATGATATAGTGGTCCGATCCTTATAGGATTTTGCCTATATATAGGAGTATAGTAAAACTAATAAATGCTGAGTTTGGTCAAGATATCTTGATAAACAAAATGTTTTTTCATACAACAACTTCATTTTCGACCGATCGTTCCTATGGCAGCTATATGATATAGTGGTCCGATCATAATAGGATTTTGCTTATATATGAAGAATATAGTAAAACGAATTAATGTCGAGTTTGGTCAAGATATCTTGAAAAACAAAATGTTTTTTCATACAACAACTTAATTTTCGACCGATCGTTCCTATGGCAGCTATATGATATAGTGGTCCGATCATAATAGGATTTTGCTTATATATGAAGAATATAGTAAAACGAATTAATGTCGAGTTTGGTCAAGATATCTTGAAAAACAAAATATTTTTCATACAACAACTTCATTTTCGACCGATCGTTCCATTGCAGCTACATTATATAGTGGTCCGATCCTTATAGGATTTTGCTATATAATAGAAGTATAGTAAATTTAATGAATGCCGAGTTTGGTCAAGATATCTTGATAACAAAATGTTTTTTTGATACAACTTAATTCTCGACCGATCGTTCCCATCGCAGCTATGTGATATAATGGTCTGATCTTAATAGGATTTTGCCATATATGAGGAGTATAGTAAAACTTATTATTTGGTCAAGATATCTTGAAAAAGAAAATGTTTTTTAATACAACAACTTAAATTTCGACCGATCGTTCCCATGGCAACTACATGATATAGTGGTCCGATCCTTATAGGATTTTGCCTATATAATAGGAGTATAGTAAAACTAATAAATGCCGAGTTTGGTCAAGATATCTTGATAAACAAAATGTTTTTTCATACAACAACTTCAATTTCGACCGATCGTTCCTATGGCAGCTATATGATATAGTGGTCCGATCATAATAGGATTTTGCTTATATATGAAGAATATAGTAAACGAATTAATGTCGATTTGGTCAAGATATCTTGAAAAACAAAATATTTTTTCATACAACAACTTCATTTTCGACCGATCGCTCCCATGGCAGCTATATGATATAGTGGTCCGATCTTAATAGGATTTTGTCTATATTGAGGAGTATAGTAAAACTAATAAATGCCGACCTTGATCAAGATATTTTGAAAACAAAATGTTTTTCATACAACAACTTAATTTTCGACCGACCGTTTCTATGGCAGCTATATGATATAGTGGTCCGAGCCTTTTATGATTTTGCCTATATAATAGGAGTATAGTAAACTATTAAATGCCGAGTTTGGTCAAGATATCTTGATACAGAAAATGTTTTTTGATATAACAACTTAATCCTATGGCAGCTATATGATACGGTGGTCCGATCTTAATAGGATTTTGCCTATATATAGAAGTATAGTAAATTTTATAAATGTCGAGTTTGGTCAAGATATCTTGAAAAACAAAATGTTTTTGTATACAACAACTTAATTTTCGACCGATCATTCCCATAGCAGCTATGATATAGTGGTCCAATCTTAATAGGATTTTGTCTATATATGAGGGAGTATAGTAAAACTAATAATGCCGAGATTGGTCAAGATATTTTGAAAACAAAATGTTTCTTCATACAACAACTTAATTTTCGATCGATCGTTTCTAATGCAGCTATATGATATAGTGGTCCGAGCCTTAGAGGATATTGCCTATATAATAGGAGTATAGTAAACTAATTAATGCCGAGTTTGGTCAAGATATCTTGATAAAGAAAATGTTTTTTGATATAACACTTAATTTTCGACCGATCGTTCCTATGGCAGCTATATGATATAATGGTCCGATTTTAATAGGATTTTGCATATATATGAAAAACAAAATGTTTTTCATACAAAAACTTAATTTTCGACCGATCGTTCCTATGGCAGCTATATGATATATTGCTCCGATTTTAATACGATTATGCATATATGAGGAGTATAGTAAAACTAATAAATGCCGAGCTTGGTCAAGATATTTTGAAAACAAATGTTTTTTCATACAGCAACTTAATTTTCGACCGATCGTTCCTATGACGGCTATATGATATAGTGGTCCGATCTTAATAGGATTTGCCTATATATGAAGAGTATAGTAATAACAATTAAAGTCGAGTTTGGTCAAGATATCTTGAAAAACAAAATGTTCTTTGATACAACAACTTAATTTTCGACCGATCGTTCCTATGGCAGCAATACGATATATTGGTCCGATTTTAATACGATGTTGCATATATATGAGGAGTATAGTAAAACTAATAAATGCCGAGCTGGTCAAAGATATTTTGAAAACTAAATGTTTTTCATACAGCAACTTAATTTTCGACCGATCGTTCCCATGGCAGCTACATGATATAGTGGTCCGATCCTTATAGGATTTTGCCTATATAATAGAAGTATAGTAAATTTTTATGAATGCCGAGTTTGGTCAAGATATCTTGATAAACAAAATGTTTTTTGATACAACTTAATTCTCGACCGATCGTTCCCATCGCAGCTATATGATATAGTGGTCTGATCTTAATAGGATTTTGCCAATATATGAGGAGTATAGTAAAACCTATTAATGTCGAGTTTGGTCAAGATATCTTGAAAAACAAAATGTTTTTTGATACAACAACTTAATTTTGGACCGATCGTTCCCATGGCAGCTATATGATATAGTGGTCCGATCCTTATAGGATTTTGCCTATATAATAAGAGTACAGTAAAACTAGTAAATGCCGAGTTTGGTCAAGATATCTTGAAAAACAAAACGTTTTTTCATACAACATCTTAATTTTCGACCGATCGTTCCCATGGCAGCAATACGATATAGTAGTCCGATCTTAAGAGGAGTATAGTAAAACTAATTAATGCCGAGCTTGGTCAAGATATTTTGAAAACAAAATTTTTTTTCATACAGCAACTTAATTTTCGACCGATCGTTCCCATGGCAGCTATATGATATAGTGGTCCGATCCTTATAGGACTTTGCCTATATAATAGGAGTATAGTAAAACTAATAACGGTCGGGTTTGGTCAAGATATCTTGAAAAACAAAATGTTTTTTCATGCAAAAACTTAGTTTTCGACCGATCGTTCCTATGGCAGCTATATGATATAGTGGTTCGATTTAATAGGATTTTGCATATATAATAGGAGTATAGTAAAACTAATAAATGCCGAGTTTGGTCAAGATATCTTGATAAACAAAATGTTTTTTCATACAATAACTTCATTTTCGACCGAACGTTCCTATGGCAGCTATATGATATAGTGGTCCGATCTTAATAGGATTTTGCTTATATATGAAGAATATAGTAAAACGAATTAATGTCGAGTTTGGTCAAGATATCTTAAAAAACAAAATGTTTTTTCAAACAACAACTTCATTTTCGACCGATCGTTCCCATGGCAGCTATATGATATAGTGGTCCGATCTTAATATGATTTTGTCTATATATGAGGAGTATAGTAAAACTAATAAATGCCGAGCTTGATCAAGATATTTTGAAAAGAAAATGTTTTTTCATACAACAACTTAATTTTCGACCGATCGTTTCTATGGCAGCTATTTGATATAGTGGTCCGAGCCTTATAGGATTTTGCCTATATAATAGGAGTATAGTAAACTAATAAATGCCGAGTTTGGTCAAGATATATTGATACAGAAAATGTTTTTTGATATAACAACTTAATTTTCGACCGATCGATCCTATGGCAGCTATATGATACGGTGGTCCGATCTTAATAGGATTTTCCTATATAATAGAAGTATAGTAAATTTAATGAATGCCGAGTTTGGTAAAGATATCTTGAAAAACAAAATGTTTTTTCATACAACAACTTAATTTTCGACCGATCATTCCCATGGCAGCTATATGATATAGTGGTCCGATCTTACTAGGATTTTGTCTATATTTGAGGAGTATAGTAAAACTAATAAATGCCGAGCTTGGTCAAGACATTTTGAAAACAAAATATTTTTTCATACAACAACTTAATTTCGACCGATCGTTTCTATGGCAGCTAGTAGTGGTCCGAGCCTTATAGGATTTTGCCTATATAATAGGAGTATAGTAAACTAATAAATGCCGAGTTTGGTCAAGATATCTTGATAAAGAAAATGTTTTTTGATTTTGCATTTATATGATTTTGCATTTATATGAGGAGTATAGTAAAACTAATTAATGCCGAGCTTGGTCAAGATATTTTGAAAACAAAATATTTTTTCATACAGCAACTTAATTTTCGACCGATCGTTCCTATGGCAGCTATATGATTAGTGGTCGGATCCCAATAGGATTTTGTCTATTTATAAGGAGTACAGTAAAACTAGTAAATGCCGAGTTTGGTCAAGATATCTTGAAAAACAAAACGTTTTTTCATACAACATCTTAATTTTCGACCGATCGTTCCCATGGCAGCAATACGATATAGTAGTCCGATCTTAAGAGGAGAATAGTAAAACTAATAACGGTCGGGTTTGGTCAAGATATCTTGAAAAAACAAAATGTTTTTTCATACAAAAACTTAGTTTTCGACCGATCGTTCCTATGGCAGCTATATGATATAGTGGTTCGATTTTAATAGGATTTTGCATATATAATAGGAGTATAGTAAAACTAATAATGCCGAGTTTGGTCAAGATATCTTGATAAACAAAATGTTTTTTCATACAATAACTTCATTTTCGACCGATCGTTCCTATGGCAGCTATATGATATAGTGGTCCGATCTTAATAGGATTTTGCTTATATATGAAGAATATAGTAAAACGAATTAATGTCGAGTTTGGTCAAGATATCTTAAAAAACAAAATGTTTTTTTCAAACAACAACTTCATTTTCGACCGATCGTTCCCATGGCAGCTATATGATATAGTGGTCCGATCTTAATATGATTTTGTCTATATATGAGGAGTATAGTAAAACTAATAATGCCGAGCTTGATCAAGATATTTGAAAAGAAAATGTTTTTTCATACAACAACTTAATTTTCGACCGATCGTTTCTATGGCAGCTATATGATATAGTGGTCCGATCTTACTAGGATCTTGTCTATATTTGAGGAGTATAGTAAACTAATAAATGCCGAGCTTGGTCAAGATATCTTGAAAACAAAATGTTTTTTCATACAACTTTATTTTCGACCGATCGTTCCCATGGCAGCTATATGATATAGTGGTCCGATCTTAATAGGATTTTGTCTATATATGAGCAGTATAGTAAAACTAATAAATGCCGAGCTTGGTGAAGATATTTTGATATGAGGAGTATAGTAAAACTAATAAATGCCGAGCTTGATCAAGATATTTTGAAAAGAAAATGTTTTTTCATACAACAACTTAATTTTCGACCGATCGTTCCTATGGCAGCTATATGATATAGTGGTCCGATCTTAATAGGATTTTGCTTATATATGAAGAATATAGTAAAACGAATTAATGTCGAGTTTGGTCAAGATATCTTAAAAAACAAATGTTTTTTCAAACAACAACTTCATTTTCGACCGATCGTTCCCATGGCAGCTATATGATATAGTGGTCCGATCTTAATATGATTTTGTCTATATATGAGGAGTATAGTAAAACTAATAAATGCCGAGCTTGATCAAGATATTTTGAAAAGAAAATGTTTTTTCATACAACAACTTAATTTTCGACCGATCGTTTCTATGGCAGCTATTTGATATAGTGGTCCGAGCCTTATAGGATTTTGCCTATATAATAGGAGTATAGTAAACTAATAATGCCGAGTTTGGTCAAGATATATTGATACAGAAAATGTTTTTTGATATAACAACTTAATTTTCGACCGATCGATCCTATGGCAGCTATATGATACGGTGGTCCGATCTTAATAGGATTTTTCCTATATAATAGAAGTATAGTAAATTTAATGAATGCCGAGTTTGGTAAAGATATCTTGAAAAACAAAATGTTTTTTCATACAACAACTTAATTTTCGACCGATCATTCCCTGGCAGCTATATGATATAGTGGTCCGATCTTACTAGGATCTTGTCTATATTTGAGGAGTATAGTAAAACTAATAAATGCCGAGCTTGGTCCAGACATTTTGAAAACAAAATGTTTTTTTCATACAACAACTTAATTTTCGACCGATCGTTTCTATGGCAGCTAGTAGTGGTCCGAGCCTTATAGGATTTTGCCTTATAATAGGAGTATAGTAAACTAATAAATGCCGAGTTTGGTCAAGATATCTTGATAAAGAAAATGTTTTTTGATTTTGCATTTATATGATTTTGCATTTATATGAGGAGTATAGTAAAACTAATTAATGCCGAGCTTGGTCAAGATATTTTGAAAACAAAATATTTTTTCATACAGCAACTTAATTTTCGACCGATCGTTCCTATGGCAGCTATATGATATAGTGGTCGGATCCCATATGATTTTGTCTATTTATGAGGAGTACAGTAAAACTAGTAAATGCCGAGTTTGGTCAAGATATCTTGAAAAACAAAACGTTTTTTCATACAACATCTTAATTTTCGACCGATCGTTCCCATGGCAGCAATACGATATAGTAGTCCGATCTTAAGAGGAGTATAGTAAAACTAATAAATGTCGAGTTTGGTCAAGATATCTTGAAAAATAAAATGTTTTTTCATAAAAAAACTTAATTTTCGACCGATCGTTCCTATGGCAGCTATATGATATAGTGGTCCGATCTTAATAGGATTTTGCCTATATATGAAGAGTATAGTAAAACGAATTAATGTCGAGTTTGGTCAAGATATCTTGAAAAACAAATTTTTTTGATACAACAACTTAATTTTGGACCGATCGTTCCCATGGCAGCTATATGATATAGTGGTCCGATCCTTATAGGACTTTGCCTATATAATAGGAGTACAGTAAAACTAGTAAATGCCGAGTTTGGTCAAGATATCTTGAAAAACAAAACGTTTTTCATACAACATCTTAATTTTCGACACATCGTTCCTATTGCAGCTGTATGATATAGTGGTCCGATCCTTACAGGATATTGCCTATATAATAGGAACATAGTAAAACTAATAAATGCCGAGCTTGGTCAAGATATTTTGAAAACAAAATGTTTTTTAATACAACTTAATTTTCGACCGATCGTTCCTATGGCAGCAATATGATATAGAAGTCCGATCTTAAGAGGAGTATAGTAAAATTAATAAATGTCGAGATTGGTCAAGATATCTTGAAACAACAAAATGTTTTTTCATACAACATCTTAATTTTCGACCGATCGTTCCCATGGCAGCTATATGATATAGTGGTCCGATCTTAATAGGATTTTGCCTATATATGAAGAGTATAGTAAAACGAATTAATGTCGAGTTTGGTCAAGATATCTTGAAAAACAAAATGTTTTTTGATACAACAACTTAATTTTGACCGATCGTTCCCATGGCAGCTATATGATATAGTGGTCCGATCCTTATAGGATTTTGCCTATATAATAGGAGTACAGTAAAACTAGTAAATGCCGAGTTTGGTCAAGATATCTTGAAAAACAAAACGTTTTTTCATACAAAAACTTATTTTCGACCGATCGTTCCTATGGCAGCTATATGATAAAGTGGTCCGATTTTAATAGGATTTTGCAAATATATGATGAGTATAGTAAAACTAATAAATGCCGAGCTTGGTCGAGATATTTGAAAACAAAATGTTTTGTCATACAGCAACTTAATTTTCTATGGCTGCTATATGATATAGTGGTCCGATCTTAATAGGATTTTGCCTATATATGAAGAGTATAGTAAAACGAATTAATGTCGAGTTTGGTCAAGATATATTGATACAGAAAATGTTTTTTGATATAACAACTTAATTTTCGACCGATCGATCCTATGGCAGCTATATGATACGGTGGTCCGATCTTAATAGGATTTTTCCTATATATAGAAGTATAGTAAATTTAATGAATGCCGAGTTTGGTAAAGATATCTTGAAAAACAAAATGTTTTTTCATACAACAACTTAATTTTCGACCGATCGAAATATTTTTTCATACAGCAACTTAATTTTCGACCGATCGTTCCTATGGCAGCTATATGATATAGTGGTCGGATCCCAATAGGATTTTATCTATTTATGAGGAGTACAGTAAAACTAGTAAATGCCGAGTTTGGTCAAGATATCTTGAAAAACAAAATGTTTTTTCATACAACAACCTAATTTTCGACCTATCGTTCCCATGGCAGCTGTATGATATAGAGGTCCGATCTTAATAGGAATTTGTCTATATATGAGGAGTATAGTAAAACTATTAAATGCCGAGCTTGGTCAAGATATTTTGAAAACAAAATGTTTTTCATACAACAACTTAATTTTCGACCGATCGTTCTATATGATATAATGTACCGATCTTAATAGGATTTTGTCTATATATGAGGAGTATAGTAAAACTAATAAATGCCGAGCTTGGTCAAGATATCTTGAAAAACAAAATGTTTTTTCATACAACTTTATTTTCGACCGATCGTTCCCATGGCAGCTATATGATATAGTGGTCCGATCTTAATAGGATTTTGTCTATATATGAGCAGTATAGTAAAACTAATAAATGCCGAGCTTGGTGAAGATATTTTGATATGAGGAGTATAGTAAAACTAATAAATGCCGAGCTTGATCAAGATATTTTGAAAAGAAAATGTTTTTTCATACAACAACTTAATTTTCGACCGATCGTTTCTATGGCAGCTATATGATATAGTGGTCCGAGCCTTATAGGATTTTGCCTATATAATAGGAGTATAGTAAACTAATAAATGCCGAGTTTGGTCAAGATATATTGATACAGAAAATGTTTTTTCATACAACAACTTAATTTTCGACCGATCATTCCCATGGCAGCTATATGATATAGTGGTCCGATCTTACTAGGATTTTGTCTATATTTGACGAGTATAGTAAAACTAATAAATGCCGAGCTTGGTCAAGACATTTTGAAAACAAAATGTTTTTTCATACAACAACTTAATTTTCGACCGATCGTTTCTATGGCAGATAGTAGTGGTCCGAGCCTTATAGGATTTTGCCTTTATAATAGGAGTATAGTAAACTAATAAATGCCGAGTTTGGTCAAGATATCTTTATAAAGAAAATTTTTTTTGATTTTGCATTTATATGATTTTGCATTTATATGTTTATATATTAATGCCGAGCTTGGTCAAGATATTTTGAAAACAAAATATTTTTTCATACAGCAACTTAATTTTCGACCGATCGTTCCTATGGCAGCTATATGATATAGTGGTCGGATCCCAATAGGATTTTGTCTATATATGAGGAGTTCAGTAAAACTAGTAAATGCCGAGTTTGGTCAAGATATCTTGAAAAACAAAACGTTTTTTCATACAACATCTTAATTTTCGACCGATCGTTCCCATGGCAGCAATACGATATAGTAGTCCGATCTTAAGAGGAGTATAGTAAAACTAGTAAATGTCGAGTTTGGTCAAGATATCTTGAAAAATAAAATGTTTTTTCATACAAAAACTTAATTTTCGACCGATCGTTCCTATGGCAGCTATATTATATAGTGGTCCGATTTTAATAGGATTTTGCATTTATATGAGGAGTATAGGAAAACTAATAAATGCCGAGCTTGGTCAAGATATTTTGAAAGAAAATGTTTTTTTATACAACAACTTAATTTTCGACCGATCGTTCCTATGGCAGCAATATGATATAGAAGTCCGATCTTAAGAGGAGTATAGTAAAATTAATAAATGTCGAGTTTGGTCAAGATATCTTGAAACCACAAAATGTTTTTTCATACAACATCTTAATTTTCGACCGATCGTACCCATGGCAGCTATATGATATAGTGGTCCGCTCTAAATAGGATTTTGCCTATATATGAAGAGTATAGTAAAACGAATTAATGTCGAATTTGGTCAAGATATCTTGAAAAACAAAATGTTTTTTGATACAACAACTTAATTTTGGACCGATCGTTCCCATGGCAGCTATATAATATAGTGGTCCGATCCTTATAGGAATTTGCCTATATAATAGGAGTACAGTAAAACTAGTAAATGCCGAGATTGGTCAAGATATCTTGAAAAACAAAATGTTTTTTCATAAAACATCTTAATTTTCGACCGATCGTTCCCATGGCAGCATACGATATAGTAGTCCGATCTTAAGAGGAGTATAGTAAAACTAATTAATGCCGAGCTTGGTCAAGATATTTTGAAAACAAAATATTTTTTCATACAGCAACTTAATTTTCGACCGATCGTTCCCATGGCAGCTATATGATATAGAGGTCCGATCCTTATAGGACTTTGCCTATACAATAGGAGTATAGTAAAACTAATAAAGGTCGGGTTTGGTCAAGATATTAATGCCGAGTTTGGTCAAGATATCTCGAAAAACAAAATGTTTTTCATACAACAACTTAATTTTCGACCGATCGTTCCTATGGCAGCTATATGATATAGTGGTCCGATCTTAGTAGGCTTGTGCATATATATGAGGGGTAGAGTACAACTAATAAATGCCAAGTTTGGTCAAGATATCTTGATAAACAAAATGTTTTTTGATACAACTTAATTTTCTACCGATCGTTCCTATGGTATAGTGGTCCGTTCCTTTATGATATAGTGGTCCGAATTTAATAGGATTTTGCATGCATATGAGGAGTATAGTAAAATTAATAAATGTCGAGTTTGGTCAAGATATCTTGAAACCACAAAATGTTTTTTCATACAACATCTTAATTTTCGACCGATCGTACCCATGGCAGCTATATGATATAGTGGTCCGCTCTAAATAGGATTTTGCCTATATATGAAGAGTATAGTAAAACGAATTAATGTCGAATTTGGTCAAGATATCTTGAAAAACAAAATGTTTTTGATACAACAACTTATTTTTCGACCGATCGTTCCAATGGCAGCTATATTATATGTTGGTGCGATCTTAATAGGATTTTGCATATATATGAGAAGTAGAGTACAATTAATAAATGCCGAGTTTGGTCAAGTTATCTTGATAAAAAACAGGTTTTTAATCAAAAACCTAGTTTTCGACCGATCGTTCCTATGGCAACTATGGTCCGATCCTTATAGGATTTTGCCTATATAATAGGAGTATAGTAAAACTAATAAATGTCCAGTTTGGTCAAGATATCTTGAGAAACAAAATGTTTTTCATACAACAACTAAATTTTCGACCAATCGTTCCTATGGCAGCTATATGATATAGTGGTCCGATCTTAGGAGGCTTGTGCATATATATGAGGGGTAGAGTACAACTAATAAATGCCGAGTTTGGTCAAGATATCTTGATAAACAAATTGTTTTTGATACAACTTAATTTTCTACGGATCGTTCCTATGGCAGGTATATGATATAGTGGTCCGATCTTAATAGGATTTTGCCTATGTATGAAGAGTATAGTACAACGAATTAATGCCGAGTTTGGTCAAGATATCTTGAAAAACAAAATGTTTTTCATACAACAACTTAATTTTCGACCGATCGTTCCCATGGCAGCTATATGATATAGTGGTCCGATCTTAATAGGATTTTGCCTATATATGAAGAGTATAGTACAACGAATTAATGCCGAGTTTGGTCAAGATATCTTGAAAACAAAATGTTTTTCATACAACAACTTAATTTTCGACCGATCGTTCCTATGGCAGCTATATGATATAGTGGTCCGATCTTAGTAGGCTTGTGCATATATATGAGGAGTAGAGTACAACTAATAATTTCCGAGTTTGGTCAAGTTATCTTGATAAACAAAACAAGTTTTTAATCAAAACCTAGTTTTCGACCGGTCGTTCCTATGGCAACTATATGATATAGTGGTCCGATCCTTATAGGATTTTGCCTATATAATAGGAGTATAGTAAAGCTAATAAATGCCCAGTTTGGTCAAGATATCTTGAGAAATGCCGAGTTTGGTCAAGATACCTTGATAAAAAAAAAATGTTTTTTGATACAACAACTTAATTTTTGACGGATCATATCTATGGCAGCTATATGATATAGTGGTCCGATCTTAGTAGGATTGCGCATATATATGAGGGGTAGAGTACAACTAATAAATCCCGAGCTTGGTCAAGATATATTGACCAAACTCGGCATTCATTAGTTTTACTATACTCAAAATCCTATAAGGATCGGACCACTATATCATATAGCTGCCATAGGAACGATCGGTCGAAAATTAAGTTTTATCAAAAAACATTTTTTTTTTATCAAGGTATCTTGACCAAACTCGGCATTTCCTAAATTTACTATTCTCCTATTAATTAAGCAAAATCCTATTCATATCGGTACACTATATCATATAGCTGCTATAGGAACGATCGGTCGAAAAATAGGTTTTGATTAAAAACCTGTTTTGCTTATCAAGATATCTTGACCAAACTCGGCATTTATTAGTTGTACTCTACTCCTCATATATGTGCAAAATCCTATTAACATCGGACCACCGTATCATATAGCTGCTTTTGTTTTCAAAATATCTTGACCAAGCTCGTTCCTATGGCAGCTATATGATATAAGGGTCCTATCTTAATAGGATTTTGTCTATATATGAAGAGTATAGTAAAACTAATAAATGCCGAGCTTGGTCAAGATATTTTGAAAACAAAATATTTCTTTACAACTTAATTTTCGACCGATCGTTCCTACGGCAGCTATGTGATGTAGTGGTCCGATCCTTATAGGATTATGCCTATAAAATAGGAGTATAGTAAAACTAATAAATGCCGAGTTTGGTAAAAATATCTTGATAAACAAAATGTTTTTTCATACAACAACTTAATTTTCGACCGATCGTTCCCATGGCAGCTATATGATATAGAGGTCCGATCCTTATAGGACTTTGCCTATATAATAGGAGTATAGTAAAACTAATTAATGCCGAGCTTGGTCAAGATATTTTGAAAACAAAATATTTTTTCATACAGCAACTTAATTTTCGACCGATCGTTCCCATGGCAGCTATATGATATAAGGGTCCTATCTTAATAGGATTTTGTCTATATATGAAGAATATAGTAAAACGAATTAATGTCGAGTTTGGTCAAGATATCTTGAAAAACAAAATGTTTTTTGATACAACAACTTAATTTTCGACCGATCGTTCTTATGGCAGCTATATGATATAGTGGTCCGATCCTTAGGACTTTGCCTATATAATAGGAGTATAGTAAAACTAATTAATGCCGAGCTTGGTCAAGATATTTTGAAAACAAAATATTTTTTCATACAGCAACTTAATTTTCGACCGATCGTTCCCATGGCAGCTATATGATATAGAGGTCCGATCCTTATAGGACTTTGCCTATACAATAGGAGTATAGTAAAACTAATAAAGGTCGGGTTTGGTCAAGATATCTTGAAAAACAAAATGTTTTTGATACAAAAACTTAGTTTTCGACCGATCGTTCCTATGGCAGCTATATGATATAGTGGTTCGATTTTAATAGGATTTTACATATATATTAGGAGTATAGTAAAACTAATAAATGCCGAGTTTGGTCAAGATATCTTGATAAACAAAATGTTTTTTCATACAATAACTTCATTTTCGACCGATCGTTCCTATGGCAGCTATATGATATAGTGGTCCGATATTAATAGGATTTTGCTTTTATATGAAGAATATAGTAAAACGAATTAATGTCGAGTTTGGTCAAGATATCTTAAAAAACAAAATGTGTTTTCAAACAACAACTTCATTTCCACCGATCGTTCCCATGGCAGCTATATGATATAGTGGTCCGATCTTAATATGATTTTGTCTATATATGAGGAGTATAGTAAAACTAATAAATGCCGAGCTTGATCAAGATATTTTGAAAAGAAAATGTTTTTTCATACAACAACTTAATTTTCGACCGATCGTTTCTATGGCAGCTATATGATATAGTGGTCCGAGCCTTATAGGATTTTGCCTATATAATAGGAGTATAGTAAACTAATAAATGCCGAGTTTGGTCAAGATATATTGATACAGAAAATGTTTTTTGATATAACAACTTAATTTTCGACCGATCGATCCTATGGCAGCTATATGATACGGTGGTCCGATCTTAATAGGATTTTGCCTATATAATAGAAGTATAGTAAATTTAATGAATGCCGAGTTTGGTAAAGATATCTTGAAAAACAAAATGTTTTTTCATACAACAACTTAATTTTCGACCGATCATTCCCATGGCAGCTATATGATATAGTGGTCCGATCTTACTAGGATTTTGTCTATATTTGAGGAGTATAGTAAAACTAATAAATGCCGAGCTTGGTCAAGACATTTTGAAAACAAAATGTTTTTTCATACAACTTAATTTTGGACTGATCGTTCCCATGGCAGCTATATGATATAGTGGTCCGATCCTTATAGGATTTTGCCTATATAATAGGAGTATAGTAAAACTAGTAAATGCCGAGTTTGGTCAAGATATCTTGAAAAACAAAAGGTTTTTTTCATACATCTTAATTTTCGACCGATCGTTCCCATGGCAGCAATACGATATAGTAGTCCGATCTTAAGAGGAGTATAGTAAAACTAATTAATGGCGCGCTTGGTCAAGATATTTTGAAAACAAAATATTTTTTCATACAGCAAATTAATTTTCGACCGATCGTTCCCATGGCAGCTATATGATATAGTGGTCGGATCCCAAAAGGATTTTGTCTATATATGCTGAGTACAGTAAATCTAATAAATGCCGAGTTTGGTCAAGATATCTTGAAACACAAAACGTTTTTTATACAACATCTTAATTTTCGACCCATCGTTCCTATTGCAGCTGTATGATATAGTGGTCCGATCCTTACAGGATATTGCCTATATAATAGGAACATAGTAAAGCTAATAAATGCCGAGCTTGGTCAAGATATTTTGAAAACAAAATATTTTTTCATACAGCAAATTAATTTTCGACCGATCGTTCCCATGGCAGCTATATGATATAGTGGTCGGATCCCAAAAGGATTTTGTCTATATATGCTGAGTACAGTAAATCTAATAAATGTCGAGTTTGGTCAAGATATCTTGAAAAATAAAATGTTTTTTCATACAAAAACTTAATTTTCGACCGATCGTTCCTATGGCAGCTATATTATATAGTGGTCCGATTTTAATAGGATTTTGCATTTATATGAGGAGTATAGGAAAACTAATAAATGCCGAGCTTGGTCAAGATATTTTGAAAAGAAAATGTTTTTTAATACAACAACTTAATTTTCGACCGATCGTTCCTATGGCAGCAATATGATATAGAAGTCCGATCTTAAGAGGAGTATAGTAAAATTAATAAATGTCGAGTTTGGTCAAGATATCTTGAAACAACAAAATGTTTTTTCATACAACATCTTAATTTTCGACCGATCGTTCCCATGGCAGCTATATGATATAGTGGTCCGATCTTAATAGGATTTTACCTATATATGAAGAGTATAGTAAAACGAATTAATGTTGAGTTTGGTCAAGATATCTTGAAAAACAAAATGTTTTTTGATACAACAACTTAATTTTGGACCGATCGTTCCCATGGCAGCTATATGATATAGTGGTCCGATCCTTATAGGATTTTGCCTATATAATAGGAGTACAGTAAAACTAGTAAATGCCGAGTTTGGTCAAGATATCTTGAAAAACAAAACGTTTTTTCATACAAAAACTTAATTTTCGACCGATCGTTCCTATGGCAGCTATATGATAAAGTGGTCCGATTTTAATAGGATTTTGCAATATATGAGGAGTATAGTAAAACTAATAAATGCCGAGCTTGGTCGAGATATTTTGAAAACAAAATCTTTTGTCATACAGCAACTTAATTTTCGACCGATCGTTCCTATGGCTGCTATATGATATAGTGGTCCGATCTTAATAGGATTTTGCCTATATATGAAGAGTATAGTAAAACGAATTAAATTCGAGTTTGGTCAAGATATCTTGAAAAACAAAATGTTTTTTGATACAACAACTTAATTTTGGACCGATCGTTCCCATGGCAGCTATATGATATAGTGGTCCGATCCTTATAGGATTTTGCCTATATAATAGGAGTGTAGTAAAACTAATAAATGTCGAGTTTGGTCAAGATATCTTGATAAACAAAATGTTTTTTCATACAACAACTTAATTTTCGACCGATCGTTCCCATGGCAGCTACATTATATAGTGGTCCCATCCTTATAGGATTTTGCTATATAATAGAAGTATAGTAAATTTATTGAATGCCGAGTTTGGTCAAGATATCTTGATAAACAAATGTTTTTGATACAACTTAATTCTCGACCGATCGTTCCCATCGCAGCTATATGATATAGTGGTCTGATCTTAATAGGATTTTGCCAATATGTGAGGAGTATAGTAAAACTTATTATTTGGTCAAGATATCTTGAAAAACACAATGTTTTTTGATACAACAACTTAAATTTCGACCGATCGTTCCCATGGCAGCTACATGATATAGTGGTCCGATCCTTATAGGATTTTGCCTATATAATAGGAGTATAGTAAAACTAATAAATGCCGACCTTGATCAAGATATTTTGAAAACAAAATGTTTTTTGATACAACAACTTAAATTTCGACCGATCGTTCCCATGGCAGCTACATGATATAGTGGTCCGATCCTTATAGGATTTTGCCTATATAATAGGAGTATAGTAAAACTAATAAATGCCGACCTTGATCAAGATATTTTTAAAACAAAATGTTTTTTCATACAACAACTTAATTTTCGACCGACCGTTTCTATGGCAGCTATATGATATAGTGGTCCGAGCCTTTTATGATTTTGCCTATATAATAGGAGTATAGTAAACTATTAAATGCCGAGTTTGGTCAAGATATCTTGATACAGAAAATGTTTTTTGATATAACAACTTAATCCTATGGCAGCTATATGATACGGTGGTCCAATCTTAATAGGATTTTGTCTATATATGAGGAGTATAGTAAACTAATAAATGCCGAGATTGGTCAAGATATTTTGAAAAAAAATGTTTCTTCATACAACAACTTAATTTTCGACCGATCGTTCCTATGGCAGCTATATGATAAAGTGGTCCGATTTTAATAGGATTTTGCAAATATATGAGGAGTATAGTAAAACTAATAAATGCCGAGCTTGGTCGAGATATTTTGAAAACAAAATCTTTTGTCATACAGCAACTTAATTTTCGACCGATCGTTCCTATGGCTGCTATATGATATAGTGGTCCGATCCTTATAGGATTTTGCCTATATAATAGGAGTATAGTAAAGCTAATAAATGCCCAGTTTGGTCAAGATATCTTGAGAAACAAAATGTTTTTTGATACAACAACTTAATTTTTGACGGATCATATCTATGGCAGCTATATGATATAGTGGTCCGATCTTAGTTGGATTGCGCATATATATGAGGGGTAAAGTACAACTAATAAATCCCGAGCTTGGTCAAGATATCTTGACCAAACTCGGCATTCATTAGTTTTACTATACTCAAAATCCTATAAGGGTCGGACCACTATATCATATAGCTGCCATAGGAACGATCGGTCGAAAATTAAGTTTTATCAAAAAACATTTTTTTTTTATCAAGGTATCTTGACCAAACTCGGCATTTCCTAAATTTACTATTCTCCTATTAATTAAGCAAAATCCTATTCATATCGGTACACTATATCATATAGCTGCTATAGGAACGATCGGTCGAAAAATAGGTTTTTGATTAAAAACCTGTTTTGTTTATCAAGATATCTTGACCAAACTCGGCATTTATTAGTTGTACTCTACTCCTCATATATGTGCAAAATCCTATTAACATCGGACCACCGTATCATATAGCTGCTTTTGTTTTCAAAATATCTTGACCAAGCTCGTTCCTATGGCAGCTATATGATATAAGGGTCCTATCTTAATAGGATTTTGTCTATATATGAAGAGTATAGTAAAACTAATAAATGCCGAGCTTGGTCAAGATAACTTTATAAACAAAACAGGTTTTTAATCAAACAAAATAATTTTAATAAATGCCGAGCTTGGTCAAGATATCTTTATAAACAAAATGTTTTTTGATACAACAACTTAATTTTCGACCGATCGTTCTTATGGCAGCTATATGATATAGTGGTCCGATCCTTAGGACTTTGCCTATATAATAGGAGTATAGTAAAACTAATTAATGCCGAGCTTGGTCAAGATATTTTGAAAACAAATATTTTTTCATACAGCAACTTAATTTTCGACCGATCGTTCCCATGGCAGCTATATGATATAGAGGTCCGATCCTTATAGGACTTTGCCTATACAATAGGAGTATAGTAAAACTAATAAAGGTCGGGTTTGGTCAAGATATCTTGATAAACAAAATGTTTTTGATACAACTTAATTCTCGACCGATCGTTCCCATCGCAGCTATATGATATAGTGGTCTGATCTTAATAGGATTTTGCCAATATGTGAGGAGTATAGTAAAACTTATTATTTGGTCAAGATATCTTGAAAAACAAAATGTTTTTTGATACAACAACTTAAATTTCGACCGATCGTTCCCATGGCAGCTACATGATATAGTGGTCCGATCCTTATAGGATTTTGCCTATATAATAGGAGTATAGTAAAACTAATAAATGCCGACCTTGATCAAGATATTTTGAAAACAAAATGTTTTTTGATACAACAACTTAAATTTCGACCGATCGTTCCCATGGCAGCTACATGATATAGTGGTCCGATCCTTATAGGATTTTGCCTATATAATAGGAGTATAGTAAAACTAATAAATGCCGACCTTGATCAAGATATTTTTAAAACAAAATGTTTTTTCATACAACAACTTAATTTTCGACCGACCGTTTCTATGGCAGCTATATGATATAGTGGTCCGAGCCTTTTATGATTTTGCCTATATAATAGGAGTATAGTAAACTATTAAATGCCGAGTTTGGTCAAGATATCTTGATACAGAAAATGTTTTTTGATATAACAACTTAATCTTATGGCAGCTATATGATACGGTGGTCCAATCTTAATAGGATTTTGTCTATATATGAGGAGTATAGTAAAACTAATAAATGCCGAGATTGGTCAAGATATTTTGAAAAAAAAATGTTTCTTCATACAACAACTTAATTTTCGACCGATCGTTCCTATGGCAGCTATATGATAAAGTGGTCCGATTTTAATAGGATTTTGCAAATATATGAGGAGTATAGTAAAACTAATAAATGCCGAGCTTGGTCAAGATATCTTGATAAACAAAATGTTTTTTCATACAACAACTTAATTTTCGACCGATCGTTCCCATGCCAGCTACATTATATAGTGGTCCCATCCTTATAGGATTTTGCTATATAATAGAAGTATAGTAAATTTAATGAATGCCGAGTTTGGTCAAGATATCTTGATAAACAAAATGTTTTTGATACAACTTAATTCTCGACCGATCGTTCCCATGGCAGCTACATGATATAGTGGTCCGATCCTTATAGGATTTTGCCTATATAATAGGAGTATAGTAAAACTAATAAATGCTGAGTTTGGTCAAGATATCTTGATAAACAAAATGTTTTTTCACACAATAACTTCATTTTCGACCGATCGTTCCTATGGCTGCTATATGATATAGTGGTCCGATCTTAATAGGATTTTGCATATATATGAAGAGTATAGTTAAACGAATTAATGTCGAGTTTGGTCAAGATATCATGAAAAACAAAATGTTTTTTGATACAACAACTTAATTTTGGACCGATCGTTCCCATGGCAGCTATATGATATAGAGTGGTCCGATCCTTATAGGATTTTGCCTATTTAATAGGAGTATAGTAAAACTAATAAATGTCGAGTTTGGTCAAGATATCTTGATAAACAAAATGTTTTTTCATACAACAACTTAATTTTCGACCGATCGTTCGCATGGCAGCTACATTATATAGTGGTCCGATCCTTATAGGATTTTGCTATATAATAGAAGTATAGTAAATTTAATGAATGCCGAGTTTGGTCAAGATATCTTGATAAACAAAATTTTTTTTGATACAACTTAATTCTCGACCGATCGTTCCCATCGCAGCTATATGATATAGTGGTCTGATCTTAATAGGATTTTGCCAATATATGAGGAGTATAGTAAAACTTATTATTTGGTCAAGATATCTTGAAAAAGAAAATGTTTTTTAATACAACAACTTAAATTTCGACCGATCGTTCCCATGGCAACTACATGATATAGTGGTCCGATCCTTATAGGATTTTGCCTATATAATAGGAGTATAGTAAAACTAATAAATGCTGAGTTTGGTCAAGATATCTTGATAAACAAAATGCTTTTTCATACAACAACTTAATTTTCGACCGATCGTTCCTATGGCAGCTATATGATATAGTGGTCCGATCATAATAGGATTTTGCTTATATATGAAGAATATAGTAAAACGAATTAATGTCGAGTTTGGTCAAGATATCTTGAAAAACAAAATATTTTTTCATACAACAACTTCATTTTCGACCGATCGCTCCCATGGCAGCTATATGATATAGTGGACCGATCTTAATAGGATTTTGTCTATATATGAGGAGTATAGTAAAACTAATAAATGCCGACCTTGATCAAGATATTTTGAAAACAAAATGTTTTTTCATACAACAACTTAATTTTCGACCGACCGTTTCTATGGCAGCTATATGATATAGTGGTCCGAGCCTTTTATGATTTTGCCTATATAATAGGAGTATAGTAAACTATTAAATGCCGAGTTTGGTCAAGATATCTTGATACAGAAAATGTTTTTTGATATAACAACTTAATCCTATGGCAGATATATGATACGGTGGTCCGATCTTAATAGGATTTTGCCTATATAATAGAAGTATAGTAAATTTTATAAATGTCGAGTTTGGTCAAGATATCTTGAAAAACAAAATGTTTTTTTATACAACTTAATTTTCGACCGATCATTCCCATAGCAGCTATGATATAGTGGTCCAATCTTAATAGGATTTTGTCTATATATGAGGAGTATAGTAAAACTAATAAATGCCGAGATTGGTCAAGATATTTTGAAAACAAAATGTTTCTTCATACAACAACTTAATTTTCGATCGATCGTTTCTAATGCAGCTATATGATATAGTGGTCCGAGCCTTATAGGATATTGCCTATATAATAGGACTATAGTAAACTAATTAATGCCGAGTTTGGTCAAGATATCTTGATAAAGAAAATGTTTTTTGATATAACAACTTAATATTCGACCGATCGTTCCTATGGCAGCTATATGATATAATGGTCCGATTTTAATAGGATTTTGCATATATATGAAAAACAAAATGTTTTTTCATACAAAAACTTAATTTTCGACCGATCGTTCCTATGGCAGCTATATGATATATTGGTCCGATTTTAATACGATTATGCATATATGAGGAGTATAGTTAAACTAATAAATGCCGAGCTTGGTCAAGATATTTTGAAAACAAAATGTTTTTTCATACAGCAACTTAATTTTCGACCGATCGTTCCTATGACGGCTATATGATATAGTGGTCCGATCTTAATAGGATTTTGCCTATATATGAAGAGTATAGTAAAAACAATTAAAGTCGAGTTTGGTCAAGATATCTTGAAAAACAAAATGTTTTTTGATACAACAACTTAATTTTCGACCGATCGTTCCTATGGCAGCAATACGATATATTGGTCCGATTTTAATACGATGTTGCATATATATGAGGAGTATAGTAAAACTAATAAATGCCGAGCTTGGTCAAGATATTTTGAAAACAAAATGTTTTTTCATACAGCAACTTAATTTTCGACCGATCGTTCCCATGGCAGCTACATGATATAGTGGTCCGATCCTTATAGGATTTTGCCTATATAATAGAAGTATAGTAAATTTTTATGAATGCCGAGTTTGGTCAAGATATCTTGATAAACAAAATGTTTTTTGATACAACTTAATTCTCGACCGATCGTTCCCATCGCAGCTATATGATATAGTGGTCTGATCTTATTAGGATTTTGCCAATATATTAGGAGTATAGTAAAACCTATTAATGTCGAGTTTGGTCAAGATATCTTGAAAAACAAAATGTTTTTTGATACAACAACTTAATTTTGGACCGATCGTTCCCATGGCAGCTATATGATATAGTGGTCCGATCCTTATAGGATTTTGCCTATATAATAGGAGTACAGTAAAACTAGTAAATGCCGAGTTTGGTCAAGATATCTTGAAAAACAAAACGTTTTTTCATACAACATCTTAATTTTCGACCGATCGTTCCCATGGCAGCAATACGATATAGTAGTTCGATCTTAAGAGGAGTATAGTAAAACTAATTAATGCCGAGCTTGGTCAAGATATTTTGAAAACAAAATATTTTTTCATACAGCAACTTAATTTTCGACCGATCGTTCCCATGGCAGCTATATGATATAGTGGTCCGATCCTTATAGGACTTTGCCTATATAATAGGAGTATAGTAAAACTAATAACGGTCGGGTTTGGTCAAGATATCTTGAAAAACAAAATGTTTTTTCATACAAAAACTTAGTTTACGACCGATCGTTCCTATGGCAGCTATATGATATAGTGGTTCGATTTTAATAGGATTTTGCATATATAATAGGAGTATAGTAAAACTAATAAATGCCGAGTTTGGTCAAGATATCTTGATAAACAAAATGTTTTTTCATACAATAACTTCATTTTCGACCGATCGTTCCTATGGCAGCTATATGATATAGTGGTCCGATCTTAATAGGATTTTGCTTATATATGAAGAATATAGTAAAACGAATTAATGTCGAGTTTGGTCAAGATATCTTAAAAAACAAAATGTTTTTTTCAAACAACTTCATTTTCGACCGATCGTTCCCATGGCAGCTATATGATATAGTGGTCCGATCTTAATATGATTTTGTCTATATATGAGGAGTATAGTAAAACTAATAAATGCCGAGCTTGATCAAGATATTTTGAAAAGAAAATGTTTTTTCATACAACAACTTAATTTTCGACCGATCGTTTCTATGGCAGCTATATGATATAGTGGTCCGAGCCTTATAGGATTTTGCCTATATAATAGGAGTATAGTAAACTAATAAATGCCGAGTTTGGTCAAGATATATTGATACAGAAAATGTTTTTTGATATAACAACTTAATTTTCGACCGATCGATCCTATGGCAGCTATATGATACGGTGGTCCGATCTTAATAGGATTTTGACTATATAATAGAAGTATAGTAAATTTAATGAATGCCGAGTTTGGTAAAGATATCTTGAAAAACAAAATGTTTTTTCATACAACAACTTAATTTTCGACCGATCATTCCCATGGCAGCTATATGATATAGTGGTCCGATCTTACTAGGATTTTGTCTATATTTGAGGAGTATAGTAAAACTAATAAATGCCGAGCTTGGTCAAGACATTTTGAAAACAAAATATTTTTTCATACAACTTAATTTTCGACCGATCTTTTTTATGGCAGCTAGTAGTGGTCCGAGCCTTTTAGGATTTTGCCTATATAATAGGAGTATAGTAAACTAATAAATGCCGAGTTTGGTCAAGATATCTTGATAAAGAAAATGTTTTTTGATTTTGCATTTATATGATTTTGCATTTATATGAGGAGTATAGTAAAACTAATTAATGCCGAGCTTGGTCAAGATATTTTGAAAACAAAATATTTTTTCATACAGCAACTTAATTTTCGACCGATCGTTCCTATGGCAGCTATATGATATAGTGGTCGGATCCCAATAGGATTTTGTCTATTTATGAGGAGTACAGTAAAACTAGTAAATGCCGAGTTTGGTCAAGATATCTTGAAAAACAAAACGTTTTTTCATACAACATCTTAATTTTCGACCGATCGTTCCCATGGCAGCAATACGATATAGTAGTCCGATCTTAAGAGGAGTATAGTAAAACTAATAACGGTCGGGTTTGGTCAAGATATCTTGAAAAACAAAATGTTTTTTCATACAAAAACTTAGTTTTCGACCGATCGTTCCTATGGCAGCTATATGATATAGTGGTTCGATTTTAATAGGATTTTGCATATATAATAGGAGTATAGTATAACTAATAAATGCCGAGTTTGGTCAAGATATCTTGATAAACAAAATGTTTTTTCATACAATAACTTCATTTTCGACCGATCGTTCCTATGGCAGCTATATGATATAGTGGTCCGATCTTAATAGGATTTTGCTTATATATGAAGAATATAGTAAAACGAATTAATGTCGAGTTTGGTCAAGATATCTTAAAAAACAAAATGTTTTTTCAAACAACAACTTCATTTTCGACCGATCATTCCCATGGCAGCTATATGATATAGTGGTCCGATCTTAATATGATTTTGTCTATATATGAGGAGTATAGTAAAACTAATAAATGCCGAGCTTGATCAAGATATTTTGAAAAGAAAATGTTTTTTCATACAACAACTTAATTTTCGACCGATCGTTTCTATGGCAGCTATATGATATAGTGGTCCGAGCCTTATAGGATTTTGCCTATATAATAGGAGTATAGTAAACTAATAAATGCCGAGTTTGGTCAAGATATATTGATACAGAAAATGTTTTTTGATATAACAACTTAATTTTCGACCGATCGATCCTATGGCAGCTATATGATACGGTGGTCCGATCTTAATAGGATTTTGCCTATATAATAGAAGTATAGTAAATTTAATGAATGCCGAGCTTGGTAAAGATATCTTGAAAAACAAAATGTTTTTTCATACAACAACTTAATTTTCGACCGATCATTCCCATGGCAGCTATATGATATAGTGGTCCGATCTTACTAGGATTTGTCTATATTTGAGGAGTATAGTAAAACTAATAAATGCCGAGCTTGGTCCAGACATTTTGAAAACAAAATGTTTTTTCATACAACAACTTATATTTCGACCGATCGTTTCTATGGCAGCTAGTAGTGGTCCGAGCCTTATAGGATTTTGCCTATATAATAGGAGTATAGTAAACTAATAAATGCCGAGTTTGGTCAAGATATCTTGATAAAGAAAATGTTTTTTGATTTTGCATTTATATGATTTTGCATTTATATGAGGAGTATAGTAAAACTAATTAATGAGGAGCTTGGTCAAGATATTTTGAAAACAAAATATTTTTTCATACAGCAACTTAATTTTCGACCGATCGTTCCTATGGCAGCTATATGATATAGTGGTCGGATCCCAATAGGATTTTGTCTATTTATGAGGAGTACAGTAAAACTAGTAAATGCCGAGTTTGGTCAAGATATCTTGAAAAACAAAACGTTTTTTCATACAACATCTTAATTTTCGACCGATCGTTCCCATGGCAGCAATACGATATAGTAGTCCGATCTTAAGAGGAGTATAGTAAAGCTAATAAATGTCGAGTTTGGTCAAGATATCTTGAAAAATAAAATGTTTTTTCATACAAAAACTTAATTTTCGACCGATCGTTCCTATGGCAGCTATATGATATAGTGGTCCGATTTTAATAGGATTTTGCATTTATATGAGGAGTATAGTAAAACTAATAATTGCCGAGCTTGGTCAAGATATTTTGAAAACAAAATGTTTTTTAATACAACAACTTAATTTTCGACCGATCGTTCCTATGGCAGCAATATGATATAGAAGTCCGATCTTAAGAGGAGTATAGTAAAATTAATAAATGTCGAGTTTGGTCATGATATCTTGAAACAACAAAGTGTTTTTTCATACAACATCTTAATTTTCGACCGATCGTACCCATGGCAGCTATATGATATAGTGGTCCGATCTTAATAGGATTTTGCCTATATATGAAGCGTATAGTAAAACGAATTAATGTCGAGTTTGGTCAAGATATCTTGAAAAACAAAATGTTTTTTCATACAACAACTTAATTTTCGACCGATCGTTCCTATGGCAGCTATATGATATAGTGGTCCGATCATAATAGGATTTTGCTTATATATGAAGAATATAGTAAAACGAATTAATGTCGAGTTTGGTCAAGATATCTTGAAAAACAAAATATTTTTCATACAACAACTTCATTTTCGACCGATCGTTCCCATGGCAGCTACATTATATAGTGGTCCGATCCTTATAGGATTTTGCTATATAATAGAAGTATAGTAAATTTAATGAATGCCGAGTTTGGTCAAGATATCTTGATAAACAAAATGTTTTTTGATACAACTTAATTCTCGACCGATCGTTCCCATCGCAGCTATATGATATAATGGTCTGATCTTAATAGGATTTTGCCAATATATGAGGAGTATAGTAAAACTTATTATTTGGTCAAGATATCTTGAAAAAGAAAATGTTTTTTAATACAACAACTTAAATTTCGACCGATCGTTCCCATGGCAACTACATGATATAGTGGTCCGATCCTTATAGGATTTTGCCTATATAATAGGAGTATAGTAAAACTAATAAATGCTGAGTTTGGTCAAGATATCTTGATAAACAAAATGTTTTTCATACAACAACTTCATTTTCGACCGATCGTTCCTATGGCAGCTATATGATATAGTGGTCCGATCATAATAGGATTTTGCTTATATATGAAGAATATAGTAAAACGAATTAATGTCGAGTTTGGTCAAGATATCTTGAAAAACAAAATGTTTTTTCATACAACAACTTAATTTTCGACCGATCGTTCCTATGGCAGCTATATGATATAGTGGTCCGATCATAATAGGATTTTGCTTATATATGAAGAATATAGTAAAACGAATTAATGTCGAGTTTGGTCAAGATATCTTGAAAAACAAAATATTTTTTCATACAACAACTTCATTTTCGACCGATCGTTCCCATGGCAGCTACATTATATAGTGGTCCGATCCTTATAGGATTTTGCTATATAATAGAAGTATAGTAAATTTAATGAATGCCGAGTTTGGTCAAGATATCTTGATAAACAAAATGTTTTTTGATACAACTTAATTCTCGACCGATCGTTCCCATCGCAGCTATGTGATATAATGGTCTGATCTTAATAGGATTTTGCCAATATATGAGGAGTATAGTAAAACTTATTATTTGGTCAAGATATCTTGAAAAAGAAAATGTTTTTTAATACAACAACTTAAATTTCGACCGATCGTTCCCATGGCAACTACATGATATAGTGGTCCGATCCTTATAGGATTTTGCCTATATAATAGGAGTATAGTAAAACTAATAAATGCTGAGTTTGGTCAAGATATCTTGATAAACAAAATGTTTTTTCATACAACAACTTCATTTTCGACCGATCGTTCCTATGGCAGCTATATGATATAGTGGTCCAATCTTAATAGGATTTTGTCTATATATGAGGAGTATAGTAAAACTAATAAATGCCGAGATTTGTCAAGATATTTTGAAAACAAAATGTTTTTTCATACAACATCTTAATTTTCGACCGATCGTTCCCATGGCAGCAATACGATATAGTAGTCCGATCTTAAGAGGAGTATAGTAAAACTAATAAATGTCGAGTTTGGTCAAGATATCTTGAAAAATAAAATGTTTTTTCATACAAAAACTTAATTTTCGACCGATCGTTCCTATGGCAGCTATATGATATAGTGGTCCGATTTTAATAGGATTTTGCATTTATATGAGGAGTATAGTAAAACTAATAAATGCCGAGCTTGGTCAAAATATTTTGAAAACTAAATGTTTTTTCATACAGCAACTTAATTTTCGACCGATCGTTCCCATGGCAGCTACATGATATAGTGGTCCGATCCTTATAGGATTTTGCCTATATAATAGAAGTATAGTAAATTTTTATTAATGCCGAGTTTGGTCAAGATATCTTGATAAACAAAATGTTTTTTGATACAACTTAATTCTCGACCGATCGTTCCCATCGCAGCTATATGATATAGTGGTCTGATCTTAATAGGATTTTGCCAATATATGAGGAGTATAGTAAAACCTATTAATGTCGAGTTTGGTCAAGATATCTTGAAAAAAAAAATGTTTTTTGATACAACAACTTAATTTTGGACCGATCGTTCCCATGGCAGCTATATGATATAGTGGTCCGATCCTTATAGGATTTTGCCTATATAATAAGAGTACAGTAAAACTAGTAAATGCCGAGTTTGGTCAAGATATCTTGAAAAACAAAACGTTTTTTCATACAACATCTTAATTTTCGACCGATCGTTCCCATGGCAGCAATACGATATAGTAGTCCGATCTTAAGAGGAGTATAGTAAAACTAATTAATGCCGAGCTTGGTCAAGACATTTTGAAAACAAAATTTTTTTTCATACAGCAACTTAATTTTCGACCGATCGTTCCCATGGCAGCTATATGATATAGTGGTCCGATCCTTATAGGACTTTGCCTATATAATAGGAGTATAGTAAAACTAATAACGGTCGGGTTTGGTCAAGATATCTTGAAAAACAAAATGTTTTTTCATGCAAAACTTAGTTTTCGACCGATCGTTCCTATGGCAGCTGTATGATATAGTGGTTCGATTTTAATAGGATTTTGCATATATAATAGGAGTATAGTAAAACTAATAAATGCCGAGTTTGGTCAAGATATCTTGATAAACAAAATGTTTTTTCATACAATAACTTCATTTTCGAACGATCGTTCCTATGGCAGCTATATGATATAGTGGTCCGATCTTAATAGGATTTTGCTTATATATGAAGAATATAGTAAAACGAATTAATGTCGAGTTTGGTCAAGATATCTTAAAAAACAAAATGTTTTTTCAAACAACAACTTCATTTTCGACCAATCGTTCCCATGGCAGCTATATGATATAGTGGTCCGATCTTAATATGATTTTGTCTATATATGAGGAGTATAGTAAAACTAATAAATGCCGAGCTTGATCAAGATATTTTGAAAAGAAAATGTTTTTTCATACAACAACTTAATTTTCGACCGATCGTTTCTATGGCAGCTATTTGATATAGTGGTCCGAGCCTTATAGGATTTTGCCTATATAATAGGAGTATAGTAAACTAATAAATGCCGAGTTTGGTCAACATATATTGATACAGAAAATGTTTTTTGATATAACAACTTAATTTTCGACCGATCGATCCTATGGCAGCTATATGATACGGTGGTCCGATCTTAATAGGATTTTTCCTATATAATAGAAGTATAGTAAATTTAATGAATGCCGAGTTTGGTAAAGATATCTTGAAAAACAAAATGTTTTTTCATACAACAACTTAATTTTCGACCGATCATTCCCATGGCAGCTATATGATATAGTGGTCCGATCTTACTAGGATTTTGTCTATATTTGAGGAGTATAGTAAAACTAATAAATGCCGAGCTTGGTCAAGACATTTTGAAAACAAAATATTTTTTCATACAACAACTTAATTTTCGACCGATCGTTCCTATGGCAGCTATATGATATAGTGGTCCGATCATAATAGGATTTTGCTTATATATGAAGAATATAGTAAAACGAATTAATGTCAAGTTTGGTCAAGATATCTTGAAAAACAAAATATTTTTTCATACAACAACTTCATTTTCGACCGATCGTTCCCATGGCAGCTACATTATATAGTGGTCCGATCCTTATAGGATTTTGCTATATAATAGAAGTATAGTAAATTTAATGAATGCCGAGTTTGGTCAAGATATCTTGATAAACAAAATGTTTTTTGATACAACTTAATTCTCGACCGATCGTTCCCATCGCAGCTATATGATATAATGGTCTGATCTTAATAGGATTTTGCCAATATATGAGGAGTATAGTAAAACTTATTATTTGGTCAAGATATCTTGAAAAAGAAAATGTTTTTTAATACAACAACTTAAATTTCGACCGATCGTTCCCATGGCAACTACATGATATAGTGGTCCGATCCTTATAGGATTTTGCCTATATAATAGGAGTATAGTAAAACTAATAAATGCTGAGTTTGGTCAAGATATCTTGATAAACAAAAAGTTTTTTCATACAACAACTTCATTTTCGACCGATCGTTCCTATGGCAGCTATATGATATAGTGGTCCGATCATAATAGGATTTTGCTTATATATGAGAATATAGTAAAACGAATTAATGTCGAGTTTGGTCAAGATATCTTGAAAAACAAAATGTTTTTTCATACAACAACTTAATTTTCGACCGATCGTTCCTATGGCAGCTATATGATATAGTGGTCCGATCATAATAGGATTTTGCTTATATATGAAGAATATAGTAAAACGAATTAATGTCGAGTTTGGTCAAGATATCTTAAAAAACAAAATATTTTTTCATACAACAACTTCATTTTCGACCGATCGTTCCCATGGCAGCTACATTATATAGTGGTCCGATCCTTATAGGATTTTGCTATATAATAGAAGTATAGTAAATTTAATGAATGCCGAGTTTGGTCAAGATATCTTGATAAACAAAATGTTTTTTGATACAACTTAATTCTCGACCGATCGTTCCCATCGCAGCTATGTGATATAATGGTCTGATCTTAATAGGATTTTGCCAATATATGAGGAGTATAGTAAAACTTATTATTTGGTCAAGATATCTTGAAAAAGAAAATGTTTTTTAATACAACAACTTAAATTTCGACCGATCGTTCCCATGGCAACTACATGATATAGTGGTCCGATCCTTATAGGATTTTGCCTATATAATAGGAGTATAGTAAAACTAATAAATGCCGAGTTTGGTCAAGATATCTTGATAAACAAAATGTTTTTTCATACAACAACTTCATTTTCGACCGATCGTTCCTATGGCAGCTATATGATATAGTGGTCCGATCATAATAGGATTTTGCTTATATATGAAGAATATAGTAAAACGAATTAATGTCGAGTTTGGTCAAGATATCTTGAAAAACAAAATATTTTTTCATACAACAACTTCATTTTCGACCGATCGCTCCCATGGCAGCTATATGATATAGTGGTCCGATCTTAATAGGATTTTGTCTATATATGAGGAGTATAGTAAAACTAATAAATGCCGACCTTGATCAAGATATTTTGAAAACAAATGTTTTTTCATACAACAACTTAATTTTCGACCGACCGTTTCTATGGCAGCTATATGATATAGTGGTCCGAGCCTTTTATGATTTTGCCTATATAATAGGAGTATAGTAAACTATTAAATGCCGAGTTTGGTCAAGATATCTTGATACAGAAAATGTTTTTTGATATAACAACTTAATCCTATGGCAGCTATATGATACGGTGGTCCGATCTTAATAGGATTTTGCCTATATAATAGAAGTATAGTAAATTTTATAAATGTCGAGTTTGGTCAAGATATCTTGAAAAACAAAATGTTTTTGTATACAACAACTTAATTTTCGACCGATCATTCCCATAGCAGCTATGATATAGTGGTCCAATCTTAAAAAATTTTGTCTATATATGAGGAGTATAGTAAAACTAATAAATGCCGAGATTGGTCAAGATATTTTGAAAACAAAATGTTTCTTCATACAACAACTTAATTTTCGATCGATCGTTTCTAATGCAGCTATATGATATAGTGGTCCGAGCCTTATAGGATATTGCCTATATAATAGGAGTATAGTAAACTAATTAATGCCGAGTTTGGTCAAGATATCTTGATAAAGAAAATGTTTTTTGATACAACTTAATTCTCGACCGATCGTTCCCATCGCAGCTATATGATATAGTGGTCTGATCTTAATAGGATTTTGCCAATATATGAGGAGTATAGTAAAACCTATTAATGTCGAGTTTGGTCAAGATATCTTGAAAAACAAAATGTTTTTTGATACAACAACTTAATTTTGGACCGATCGTTCCCATGGCAGCTATATGATATAGTGGTCCGATCCTTATAGGATTTTGCCTATATAATAAGAGTATAGTAAAACTAGTAAATGCCGAGTTTGGTCAAGATATCTTGAAAAACAAAACGTTTTTTCATACAACATCTTAATTTTCGACCGATCGTTCCCATGGCAGCAATACGATATAGTAGTCCGATCTTAAGAGGAGTATAGTAAAACTAATTAATGCCGAGCTTGGTCAAGATATTTTGAAAACAAAATTTTTTTTCATACAGCAACTTAATTTTCGACCGATCGTTCCCATGGCAGCTATATGATATAGTGGTCCGATCCTTATAGGACTTTGCCTATATAATAGGAGTATAGTAAAACTAATAACGGTCGGGTTTGGTCAAGATATCTTGAAAAACAAAATGTTTTTTCATGCAAAAACTTAGTTTTCGACCGATCGTTCCTATGGCAGCTATATGATATAGTGGTTCGATTTTAATAGGATTTTGCATATATAATAGGAGTATAGTAAAACTAATAAATGCCGAGTTTGGTCAAGATATCTTGATAAACAAAATGTTTTTTCATACAATAACTTCATTTTCGACCGATCGTTCCTATGGCAGCTATATGATATAGTGGTCCGATCTTAATAGGATTTTGCTTATATATGAAGAATATAGTAAAACGAATTAATGTCGAGTTTGGTCAAGATATTTTAAAAAACAAAATGTTTTTTCAAACAACAACTTCATTTTCGACCGATCGTTCCCATGGCAGCTATATGATATAGTGGTCCGATCTTAATATGATTTTGTCTATATATGAGGAGTATAGTAAAACTAATAAATGCCGAGCTTGATCAAGATATTTTGAAAAGAAAATGTTTTTTCATACAACAACTTAATTTTCGACCGATCGTTTCTATGGCAGCTATTTGATATAGTGGTCCGAGCCTTATAGGATTTTGCCTATATAATAGGAGTATAGTAAACTAATAAATGCCGAGTTTGGTCAAGATATATTGATACAGAAAATGTTTTTTGATATAACAACTTAATTTTCGACCGATCGATCCTATGGCAGCTATATGATACGGTGGTCCGATCTTAATAGGATTTTTCCTATATAATAGAAGTATAGTAAATTTAATGAATGCCGAGTTTGGTAAAGATATCTTGAAAAACAAAATGTTTTTTCATACAACAACTTAATTTTCGACCGATCATTCCCATGGCAGCTATATGATATAGTGGTCCGATCTTACTAGGATTTTGTCTATATTTGAGGAGTATAGTAAAACTAATAAATGCCGAGCTTGGTCAAGACATTTTGAAAACAAAATATTTTTTCATACAACAACTTAATTTTCGACCGATCGTTTCTATGGCAGCTAGTAGTGGTCCGAGCCTTATAGGATTTTGCCTATATAATAGGAGTATAGTAAACTAATAAATGCCGAGTTTGGTCAAGATATCTTGATAAAGAAAATTTTTTTGATTTTGCATTTATATGATTTTGCATTATATGAGGAGTATAGTAAAACTAATTAATGCCGAGCTTGGTCAAGATATTTTGAAAACAAAATATTTTTTCATACAGCAACTTAATTTTCGACCGATCGTTCCTATGGCAGCTATATGATATAGTGGTCGGATCCCAATAGGATTTTGTCTATTTATAAGGAGTACAGTAAAACTAGTAAATGCCGAGTTTGGTCAAGATATCTTGAAAAACAAAACGTTTTTTCATACATCTTAATTTTCGACCGATCGTTCCCATGGCAGCAATACGATATAGTAGTCCGATCTTAAGAGGAGTATAGTAAACTAATAACGGTCGGGTTTGGTCAAGATATCTTGAAAAACAAAATGTTTTTTTCATACAAAAACTTAGTTTTCGACCGATCGTTCCTATGGCAGCTATATGATATAGTGGTTCGATTTTAATAGGATTTTGCATATATAATAGGAGTATAGTAAAACTAATAAATGCCGAGTTTGGTCAAGATATCTTGATAAACAAAATGTTTTTTCATACAATAACTTCATTTTCGACCGATCGTTCCTATGGCAGCTATATGATATAGTGGTCCGATCTTAATAGGATTTTGCTTATATATGAAGAATATAGTAAAACGAATTAATGTCGAGTTTGGTCAAGATATCTTAAAAAACAAAATGTTTTTTCAAACAACAACTTCATTTTCGACCGATCGTTCCCATGGCAGCTATATGATATAGTGGTCCGATCTTAATATGATTTTGTCTATATATGAGGAGTATAGTAAAACTAATAAATGCCGAGCTTGATCAAGATATTTTGAAAAGAAAATGTTTTTTCATACAACAACTTAAATTTCGACCGATCGTTTCTATGGCAGCTATATGATATAGTGGTCCGAGCCTTATAGGATTTTGCCTATATAATAGGAGTATAGTAAACTAATAAATGCCGAGTTTGGTCAAGATATATTGATACAGAAAATTTTTTGATATAACAACTTAATTTTCGACCGATCGATCCTATGGCAGCTATATGATACGGTGGTCCGATCTTAATAGGATTTTGCCTATATATAGAAGTATAGTAAATTTAATGAATGCCGAGTTTGGTAAAGATATCTTGAAAAACAAAATGTTTTTTCATACAACAACTTAATTTTCGACCGATCATTCCCATGGCAGCTATATGATATAGTGGTCCGATCTTACTAGGATCTTGTCTATATTGAGGAGTATAGTAAAACTAATAAATGCCGAGCTTGGTCCAGACATTTTGAAAACAAAATGTTTTTTCATACAACAACTTATATTTCGACCGATCGTTTCTATGGCAGCTAGTAGTGGTCCGAGCCTTATAGGATTTTGCCTATATAATAGGAGTATAGTAAACTAATAAATGCCGAGTTTGGTCAAGATATCTTGATAAAGAAAATGTTTTTTGATTTGCATTTATATGATTTTGCATTTATATGAGGAGTATAGTAAAACTAATTAATGAGGAGCTTGGTCAAGATATTTTGAAAACAAAATATTTTTTCATACAGCAACTTAATTTTCGACCGATCGTTCCTATGGCAGCTATATGATATAGTGGTCGGATCCCAATATGATTTTGTCTATTTATGAGGAGTACAGAAAACTAGTAAATGCCGAGTTTGGTCAAGATATCTTGAAAAACAAAACGTTTTTTCATACAACATCTTAATTTTCGACCGATCGTTCCCATGGCAGCAATACGATATAGTAGTCCGATCTTAAGAGGAGTATAGTAAAACTAATAAATGTCGAGTTTGGTCAAGATATCTTGAAAAATAAAATGTTTTTTCATAAAAAAACTTAATTTTCGACCGATCGTTCCTATGGCAGCTATATGATATAGTGGTCCGATCTTAATAGGATTTTGCCTATATATGAAGAGTATAGTAAAACGAATTAATGTCGAGTTTGGTCAAGATATCTTGAAAAACAAATTTTTTTGATACAACAACTTAATTTTGGACCGATCGTTCCCATGGCAGCTATATGATATAGTGGTCCGATCCTTATAGGACTTTGCCTATATAATAGGAGTACAGTAAAACTAGTAAATGCCGAGTTTGGTCAAGATATCTTGAAAAACAAAACGTTTTTTTCATACAACATCTTAATTTTCGACCCATCGTTCCTATTGCAGCTGTATGATATAGTGGTCCGATCCTTACAGGATATTGCCTATATAATAGGAACATAGTAAAACTAATAAATGCCGAGCTTGGTCAAGATATTTGAAAACAAAATGTTTTTTAATACAACAACTTAATTTTCGACCGATCGTTCCTATGGCAGCAATATGATATAGAAGTCCGATCTTAAGAGGAGTATAGTAAAATTAATAAATGTCGAGATTGGTCAAGATATCTTGAAACAACAAAATGTTTTTTCATACAACATCTTAATTTTCGACCGATCGTTCCCATGGCAGCTATATGATATAGTGGTCCGATCTTAATAGGATTTTGCCTATATATGAAGAGTATAGTAAAACGAATTAATGTCGAGTTTGGTCAAGATATCTTGGAAAACAAAATGTTTTTTGATACAACAACTTAATTTTGGACCGATCGTTCCCATGGCAGCTATATGATATAGTGGTCCGATCCTTATAGGATTTTGCCTATATAATAGGAGTACAGTAAAACTAGTAAATGCCGAGTTTGGTCAAGATATCTTGAAAAACAAAACGTTTTTTCATACAAAAACTTAATTTTCGACCGATCGTTCCTATGGCAGCTATATGATAAAGTGGTCCGATTTTAATAGGATTTTGCAAATATATGATGAGTATAGTAAAACTAATAAATGCCGAGCTTGGTCGAGATATTTTGAAAACAAAATGTTTTGTCATACAGCAACTTAATTTTCTATGGCTGCTATATGATATAGTGGTCCGATCTTAATAGGATTTTGCCTATATATGAAGAGTATAGTAAAACGAATTAATGTCGAGTTTGGTCAAGATATATTGATACAGAAAATGTTTTTTGATATAACAACTTAATTTTCGACCGATCGATCCTATGGCAGCTATATGATACGGTGGTCCGATCTTAATAGGATTTTTCCTATATATAGAAGTATAGTAAATTTAATGAATGCCGAGTTTGGTAAAGATATCTTGAAAAACAAAATGTTTTTTCATACAACAACTTAATTTTCGACCGATCATTCCCATGGCAGCTATATGATTAGTGGTCCGATCTTACTAGGATCTTGTCTATATTTGAGGAGTATAGTAAAACTAATAAATGCCGAGCTTGGTCCAGACATTTTGAAAACAAAATGTTTTTCATACAACAACTTATATTTCGACCGATCGTTTCTATGGCAGCTAGTAGTGGTCCGAGCCTTATAGGATTTTGCCTATATAATAGGAGTATAGTAAACTAATAAATGCCGAGTTTGGTCAAGATATCTTGATAAAGAAAATGTTTTTTGATTTTGCATTTATATGATTTTGCATTTATATGAGGAGTATAGTAAAACTAATTAATGAGGAGCTTGGTCAAGATATTTTGAAAACAAAATATGTTTTCATACAGCAACTTAATTTTCGACCGATCGTTCCTATGGCAGCTATATGATATAGTGGTCGGATCCCAATATGATTTTGTCTATTTATGAGGAGTACAGTAAAACTAGTAAATGCCGAGTTGGTCAAGATATCTTGAAAAACAAAACGTTTTTTCATACAACATCTTAATTTTCGACCGATCGTTCCCATGGCAGCAATACGATATAGTAGTCCGATCTTAAGAGGAGTATAGTAAAACTAATAAATGTCGAGTTTGGTCAAGATATCTTGAAAAATAAAATGTTTTTTCATAAAAAAACTTAATTTTCGACCGATCGTTCCTATGGCAGCTATATGATATAGTGGTCCGATCTTAATAGGATTTTGCCTATATATGAAGAGTATAGTAAAACGAATTAATGTCGAGTTTGGTCAAGATATCTTGAAAAACAAAATTTTTTTGATACAACAACTTAATTTTGGACCGATCGTTCCCATGGCAGCTATATGATATAGTGGTCCGATCCTTATAGGACTTTGCCTATATAATAGGAGTACAGTAAAACTAGTAAATGCCGAGTTTGGTCAAGATATCTTGAAAAACAAAACGTTTTTTCATACAACATCTTAATTTTCGACCCATCGTTCCTATTGCAGCTGTATGATATAGTGGTCCGATCCTTACAGGATATTGCCTATATAATAGGAACATAGTAAAACTAATAAATGCCGAGCTTGGTCAGATATTTTGAAAACAAAATGTTTTTAATACAACAACTTAATTTTCGACCGATCGTTCCTATGGCAGCAATATGATAGAAGTCCGATCTTAAGAGGAGTATAGTAAAATTAATAAATGTCGAGATTGGTCAAGATATCTTGAAACAACAAAATGTTTTTTCATACAACATCTTAATTTTCGACCGATCGTTCCCATGGCAGCTATATGATATAGTGGTCCGATCTTAATAGGATTTTGCCTATATATGAAGAGTATAGTAAAACGAATTAATGTCGAGTTTGGTCAAGATATCTTGAAAACAAAATGTTTTTTGATACAACAACTTAATTTTGGACCGATCGTTCCCATGGCAGCTATATGATATAGTGGTCCGATCCTTATAGGATTTTGCATATATAATAGAGTACAGTAAAACTAGTAATGCCGAGTTTGGTCAAGATATCTTGAAAAACAAAACGTTTTTTCATACAAAAACTTAATTTTCGACCGATCGTTCCTATGGCAGCTATATGATAAAGGGTCCGATTAATAGGATTTTGCAAATATATGATGAGTATAGTAAAACTAATAAATGCCGAGCTTGGTCGAGATATTTTGAAAACAAAATGTTTTGTCATACAGCAACTTAATTTTCTATGCTGCTATATGATATAGTGGTCCGATCTTAATAGGATTTTGCCTATATATGAAGAGTATAGTAAAACGAATTAATGTCGAGTTTGGTCAAGATATATTGATACAGAAAATGTTTTTTGATATAACAACTTAATTTCGACCGATCGATCCTATGGCAGCTATATGATACGGTGGTCCGATCTTAATAGGATTTTTCCTATATAATAGAAGTATAGTAAATTTAATGAATGCCGAGTTTGGTAAAGATATCTTGAAAAACAAAATGTTTTTTCATACAACAACTTAATTTTCGACCGATCATTCCCATGGCAGCTATATGATATAGTGGTCCGATCTTACTAGGATTTTGTCTATATTTGAGGAGTATAGTAAAACTAATAAATGCCGAGCTTGGTCAAGACCTTTTGAAAACAAAATATTTTTCATACAACAACTTATTTTCGACCGATCGTTTCTATGGCAGCTAGTAGTGGTCCGAGCCTTATAGGATTTTGCCTATAATAATAGGAGTATAGTAAACTAATAAATGCCGAGTTTGGTCAAGATATCTTGATAAAGAAAATGTTTTTTGATTTTGCATTATATGATTTTGCATTTATATGAGGAGTATAGTAAAACTAATTAATGCCGAGCTTGGTCAGATATTTTGAAAACAAAATATTTTTTCATACAGCAACTTAATTTTCGACCGATCGTTCCTATGGCAGCTATATGATATAGTGGTCGGATCCCAATAGGATTTTGTCTATTTATGAGGAGTACAGTAAAACTAGTAAATGCCGAGTTTGGTCAAGATATCTTGAAAAACAAAATGTTTTTTCATACAACAACCTAATTTTCGACCTATCGTTCCCATGGCAGCTATATGATATAGAGGTCCGATCTTAATAGGAATTTGTCTATATATGGGAGTATAGTAAAACTATTAAATGCCGAGCTTGGTCAAGATATTTTGAAAACAAATGTTTTTCATACGTCAACTTAATTTTCGACCGATCGTTTCTATGGCAGCTTTAGTGGTCCAAGCCTTATAGGATTTTGCCTATATAATAGGAGTATAGTTAAACTAATAAATGCCGAGTTTGGTCAAGATATCTTGATAAACAAAACAGGTTTTTTAGTCAAAACCTAGTTTTTGACCGATCGTATCTATGGCAGCTATATGATATAGTGTACCGATATTAATAGAATTTTGTCTATAAATCGGAGTATAGTTAACTTAATAAATGCCGAGTTGGGTCAAGATATCTTGATAAACAAAATGTTTTTTCATACAAATTAATTTCGACCGATCGTTCCTATGGCAGCTCTATGATAAGGTGGTCCGATCTTAATAGGATTTTGCATATATATGAGGAGTAGAGTACAACTAATAAATGCCGAGTTTGGTCGAGATTTCTACATAAATAAAACGCGTTTTTAATCAAAAACTTAGTTTTCGACCGATCGTTTCCTATGGAAGCTACATGATATAGTGTACCGATCTTAATAGGAGTTTGCCTAAATAATAGGAGTATAGTAAAACTAATAAATGCCAAGTTTGGTCAAGATATCTTGATAAACAAAACAGGTTTTTTAGTCAAAAACCTAGTTTTGACCGATCGTATCTATGGCAGCTATATGATATAGTGTACCGATCTTAATAGAATTTTGTCTATATAATCGGAGTATAGTTAACTTAATAAATGCCGAGTTGGGTCAAGATATCTGATAAACAAAATGTTTTTTCATACAAATTAATTTTCGACCGATCGTCCCTATGGCAGCTATATGTACCGATCTCAATAGGATTTTGTCTATATAATAGGAGTATAGTAATTTAGGAAATGCCGAGTTTGGTCATGATATCTTGAAAAGTAAAATGTTTATTCATACAACAACTTAATTTTCGACCGATCGTTCCTATGGCAGCTATATGATATAGTGGTCCGATCGTAATAGGATTTTGCATATATATGAGGAGTAAAGTAAAACTAATAAATGCCGAGTTGGTCAAGATATCTTGAAAAATAAAATGTTTTTTCATACAACATCCTAAATTTCGACCGATCTTTGCTATGGCAGCTATATGATATATGGTCCGATCTTAATAGAAATTCCCCTATATATGAGGAGTATAGTAAAACTAATAAATGCCGAGATTGGTCAAGATACCTTGATAAACCAAATGTTATTTGATACAACAACTTATTTTTCGACCGATCGTTCCTATGGCAGTTATATGATATAGTCGTCCGATCTTAAAAGGATTTTGTCTATATATGAGGAGTATAGTTTAACGAATTAATGCCGAGCTTGGTCAAGATATTTTGAAAACAAAATGTTTCTTTACAACTTAATTTTCGACCGATCGTTCCTATGGCAGCTATGTGATATAGTGGTCCGATCCTAATAGGATTTTGTCTATATATGAGGAGTATAGTAAAACTAATAAATGCCGAGCTTGGTTAAGATATTTTGAAAACAAAATTTTTTTCATACAACTTAATTTTCGACCGATCGTTCTATGGCAGCTATATGATATAGTCGTCCGAGCCTTATAGGATTTTGCCTATATAATGGAGTATAGTAAAATTAATAAATGCCGAGTTTGGTCAAGATATCTTGATAAAGAAAATGTTTTTTGATATAACAACTTAATTTTCGACCGATCGTTCCTATGGCAGCTATATGATACGGTGGTCCGATCTTAATAGGATTTTGCATATATATGAGGAGAAGAGTACAACTAATAAATGCCGAGTTTGGTCGAGATATACAGATAAATAAACAGGTTTTTAATCAAAAACTTCGTTTTCGACCGATCGTTCCTATGGCAGCTATATGATATAATGTACCGATCTTAATAGGATTTTGTCTATATATGAGGAGTATAGTAAAACTAATAAATGCCGAGCTTGGTCAAGATATCTTGAAAAACAAAATGTTTTTTCATACAACTTTATTTTCGACCGATCGTTCCCATGGCAGCTATATGATATAGTGGTCCGATCTTAATAGGATTTGTCTATATATGAGCAGTATAGTAAAACTAATAAATGCCGAGCTTGGTGAAGATATTTTGAAAACAAAATGTTTTTTCAAACAACAACTTAATTTTCGACCGATCGTTCCCATGGCAGCTATATGATATAGTGGTCCGATCTTAATAGGATTTTGTCTATATATGAGGAGTATAGTAAAACTAATAAATGCCGAGCTTGGTGAAGATATTTTGAAAACAAAATGTTTTTCATACAACAACTTAATTTTCGGCCGATCGTTTCTATGGCAGCTATATGATATAGTCGTCCGAGCCTTACAGGATTTTGCCTATATAATAGGGGTATAGCAAAATTAATAAGTGCCGAGCTTGGTCAAGATATTTTGAAAACAAAATGTGTGTTTCATACAACAACTTATTGATGGCTCTGGCGACCTTTCCATATTTCAATATTATTTGTTGGCTGGGTCGAGGTCCGTGTTTGTTAAAACAAACAATGAAAACAATTTTATTTTAATTTTCTTACGATATATTTCGGTTGCACATCGGCAAACCGTCTTCAGGGCACTAACACCAAGATACAAAAAACAATTAACAATTATAATACAATAAATTAAACATTATTTCGAACATTTTACATACATTATTTTACACGTCTGCGCTTTTTGACGTGGAGATTGTTACTGAGGTTGTTTGGCTGTTTAAGAGGTGTCTGTACAAGTGAGCGCAATTTTCTGTGTCTGTCTTGTAGTTTAGTCGTTTGTTGGTTGGTGTGTTAATTATGTGTAGCATTTCCAATGTGTGTCGCTTGTTATAGTGTTGTTCTTGTTGTAAGATTGTTGTTTCATCAAAATTTGGTGTGTGGTTGCTTTTTATACAATGGGTCATAAGTGCTGTTTTCTGTATATTATTTTGATGTCTTAGTTTGAAGTCCGATTTATGTTGACTAATCCTTGTTTTTAGCTTCGATTTCGTTGTACCTATGTAGACACTATTGCACTTGTTGTTGTTTTCCCCGCCACATGGTATTTGGTAAACGACGTTGCTTTTGTCGATCATCGGGATTTTCGACTTTATCTTGTTGAAGAATTTTTGTAATGTATTCGCTCTCCCAATCAGCAAGAAAGATTTTCCTCTCTTGAAATACATCGCAGACGGTAAGGAGCTAGTGCAAACATAAAAGAAAAGGAAACACAAGAGTCGGCGCGCACAAAATTCTCTTTGTTAGTCAAAGAGCATAAAAACCAAGAACAACCAAAACAGTAGGGATCGAGCAATACTGGACACAGTGGAACAGCCACGAAAACTACTGAAAGAAAATATAAATATTAAAATTCTATCGTCGGATAAGGGCAACAAAACCGTAGCAATGGATGAGGATGAATATAAAAATAAAATGACAAATATTTTAGACGACTTATGCGCGTATAGAACACTGAGACTGGATCCGACATCAAGAGTACAGACAAAGAATAACACCTTCGTAGCACAATTATTCAAGATGGTCTTATTTCAAAGGACGAAAGAAACAAGATGACTACACAACAGCGGTACCTCCGAGGATATATGGACTACCAAAAATACACAAGGAAGAACACCACTGAGACCAATATATTTTTCCATTGGATCTCCATCTTACGGGCTGTGCAAATGTATAACACAAATATAAAAAAATCTGACAATGGACTCTAGGTACAACATCAAAACGCGGTAGATTTTAAAGACAGAGTCAACAACTCCCATATTAGAGAAGAGAACATTAGTATCTTTTGACGTAGTAACCGTACCAATAGAATTAGGCACTGACACAATAAGACAAAAATGGACCAAATTAGAAGAGCCACGAATATACCGAAACAACTATTTATGGACATAGTTAGATTTTGCATACAGGAAAACAGATATTTCAAATACGAGACAAAATACACACAACTTAAAGGAATGCCATGGATCACCGGCTTCCCCGTATCGCAGATATATTAATGGAAGAAACTGTTGGACAAGATTACAGATAAATTAAAAAATAAAACCAAGATCTTGACCAAATATGTAGATGACCTTTTGCCAAACAAACAAAGATAGAACGTGAAAATTCTAAAAGAATGAATTCCTTCCACAAACAGATAAATTTACAATGGAATAGAAAAGGACGAGACTTATTGTAAGCAGAATGGCAACACACTCAAAATAAATGGTATAGGAAACCCATAGCCTCCGGACGAATACTCAACTTCAATTCAAACCACCCAAAGAGTATGATAATCAATACAGCACTAGGCTGTATGAATAGAATGATGAAAAATCGGCCACATTATACCACAAAAAAATCAAAAAACTCTTGACCAAAATGACTTCCCCCAAATATAATCAAACATTATTACATTATAAAGAAAAAAGCCAACGGAACCTGCTAAATTATACAAATCACTAATATATGTACCACGACTATGCAGAACGCCTCAAACTCAGACTGTATAACAAACAAGATTAAAAGCCACACAAACCGACGAATACTTACAAAAATTCTTCAACAAGATAAAGTCGAAAATCCCCGATGATCGACAAAAGCACGTCGTTTACAAATACCATGTGGCGGGGAAAACAACAACAAGTGCAATAGTGTCTACATAGGAAAAACAATCGAAGCTAAAACAAGGTTAGTCAACATAAATCGGACTTCAAACTAAGACATCAAAATAATATACAGAAAACAGCACTTATGACCCATTGTACCAAAGCAACCACACACCAAATTTTGATGAACAACAATCTTACAACAAGAACACACTATAACTAGCGACACACATTGGAAATGCTACACATAATTAACACACAACCAACAAACGACTAAACTACAAGACAGACACAGAAAATTGCGCTCACTTGTACAGACACCTCTTAAACAGCCAAACAACCTCAGTAACAATCTCCCCGTCAAAAAGCGCAGACGTGTAAAATAATGTATGTAAAATGTTCGAAATAATGTTTAATTTATTGTATAATTGGTAATTGTTTTTTGTATCTTGTGTTAGTGCCCTGAAGACGGTTTGCCAATGTGCAACCGAAATATATCGTAAGAAAATAAAATAAAATTGTTTTCATTGTTGGTTTTAACAAACACGGACCTCGAGCCAGCCAACAAATAAATACAACACTTAATATTCGACCGATCGAAAGCTATATGAGCAGCTATATGAGCCTTATAGGATTTTGTCTATATAATAGGAGTATAGTAAAACTAATAAATGCCGAGTTTGGTCAAGATATCTTCATAAAGAAAAATGTTTTTTGATATGACAACTTAAGTTTTCGACCGATCGTTCCTATGGCATTATATGATACTGTTCCGATCTTAATAGGATTTGCATATATATGGAGTTTAGAGTAAAAACTAAAATGCCCAGTTTGGTCAAGATATCTGAAAAATATAAAAATGTTTCTTTACAACTTAATTTCGACCGATCGTTCCCTATGCAGCTATGTGATATAGTGGTCGGTCCTTATAGGATTATGCCTATATAATAGAGTATAGTAAAACTAATAAATGCCGAGTTGGTAAAGATAACTTGATAAACAAAATGTTTTTTGATACAACAACCTACTTTTCCACCGATCGTTTTATGGCAGCTATCTGATATAGTGGTCCGAGCCTTATAGGATTTGCCTATATAATAGGGGTTTAGCAGCAAAATAATAAATGCCGAGCTTGGTCAAGAAATTTTGAAAAACAAAATGTTTTTCACATACACTTAATTTTCGACCGATCGAAAGCTATATGAGCACCTATATGAGCCTTATAGATTTTTGTCTATATAATAGGAGTATAGTAAACTATTAAATGCCGAGTTTGGTCGAGATAACCAGATAAATAATACAGGTTTTCATCAAAAACTTAGTTTTCGACCGACATGATATCTGAAAGTAAAATGTTTATTCATACAACTTAATTTTCGACCGATCGTCCTTTGGCAGCTATATGATATAGTGGTCCGATCTTAATAGGCTTCTGCTTATATATGAGGAGTAAAGTAAAACTAAATAAATGCCCAGTTTGGTCAAGATATCTTGAAAAATATAAGGTTTCTTTACAACTTAATTTTCGACCGATCGTTCCTATGGCAGCTATGTGATATAGTGTACCGATCCTATAGGATTATGCCTATTAATAGGAGTATAGTAAACTAATAAATGCCGAGTTTGGTAAAGATATCTTGATAAACAAAATGTTTTTTGATACAGCAACCTACTTTTCGACCGATCGTTTCTATGGCAGCTATCTGATATAGTGGTCCGACTTAATAGGACTTTGGCTATATATGAGGAGTATAGTAACATTAATAAATGCCGAGTTTGTCAAGATACCTTGATAAACCAAATGTCATTTGAAAACACACACTTAATTTTCGACCGATCGTTCCTATGGCAGCTATATGATATAGTGGTCCGATCTAAATAGTATTTTGTCTATATATGAGGAGTATAGTGAAACTTATTAATGCCGAGCTTGGTCAAGATATTTTGAAAACAAAATGTTTTTTCATACAACACTTAATTTTCGACCGATCGTTTCTATGGCAGCTATTTGATATAGTCGTCCGAGCCTTATAGATTTTGCCTACATAATAGGGTATAGTAAAATAAATAAATTCCGAGGTTTGGTCAAGATATCTAAAGAAGATAAAGAAAATGTTTTTTGATATACAACACTTAATTTTCGACCGATCGTTCCTATGGCAGCTATATGATACAGTGGTCCGATCTTAATAGGATTTTGCATATATATGAGGAGAAGAGTACAACTAATAAATGCCGAGTTTGGTCGAGATATCCAGATAAATAAAACAGGTTTTAATCAAAAACTTAGTTTTCGACCGACATGATATCTTGAAAAGTAAAATGTTTATTCATACAAATTAATTTTCGACTGATCTTTCCTATGGCAGCTATATGATATAGTGGTCCGATCTTAATAGGATTTTCTATATAATGAGGAGTAAAGTAAAACTATAAATGCCGATTTGGTCAATACTTGAAAATAAGATGTTCCTTACAACTTAATTTTCGACCGATCGTCCTATGGCAGTCTATGTGATATAGTGGTCCGATCCCTATTGGATTATGCCTATATAATAGGAGTATAGTAAAACTAATAAATGCCGAGTTTGGTAAAGATATCTTGATAAACAAATGTTTTCTTGATACAACAACCTACTTTTCGACCGATCGTTTCTATGGCGCTATATGATATAGTGGTCCGAATTTAATAGGAATTTGCCTATATATGAAGAGTATAGGAACACTAATAAATGCCGAGTTTGGTCAAATATACCTTGATAACCAAATGTTTTTGATACAACAACTTATTTTCAACCGATTGTTCCTATGGCAGCTATATGATACACTGGTCCGATCTTAATAGGATTTGGTCTATATATGAGGAGTATAGTGAAACTAATAAATGCCGAGCTGGTCGACATATTTTGAAAACAAAATGTTTCTTTACAACTTAATTTTCGACCGATCGTCCTATGGCAGCTATGTGAATAGTGGTCCGATCCTTATCGGATTATGCCTATATACAACTAGTATAGTAAAACTAATAAATGCCGAGTTTGGTAAAGATATCTTGATAAACAAATGTTTTTTAATACAACAACCTACTTTTCGACCGATCGTTGCCATGGCAGCTATATGATTTAGTGGTCCGATCTTATAGGATTTTGCCTATTATGAAGAGTATAGTAAAACTAATAAATGCTGACTTTGGTCAGATATCTTGAAAAACAAATGTTTTTTCATACAACTTAATTTTCAAACGATCGTTCCTATGGCAGCTATATGATATAGTGGTCCGATCTTAATAGGATTTTGCCTATATGAGATTAGAGTAAAGTAATTAATGCCGACTTTGTCCAAAATATCTTTAAAACAAATGTTTATTCGTACAATAACTTACTTTTCGACCTAATCGTTCAAGCAATGCAGCTATATGATATAGTGGTCCGATCCTTCTAGGATTTTGCCAATATATGAGGAGTATAGTAAAACTAATAAATGCCTAGTTTGGTCAGGATTTTGAAAAACAAAATGTTTTTCATACAACAACTTAATTTCGACCGATGGTTCCTATGTTAGCTATATGATATAGTGGTCCGATCTTAATAGGATTTTGTATATATGAGGAGTACAGTAAAACTAATAAATGCCGAGCTTGGTGAATATATTTGAAAACAAAATTTTTCTCATACAACAACTTAATTTCGACCGAACGTTTCTATGGCAGCTATATGATATAGTGTCCGATCTTAATAGGATTTTGCCTAGATTGAAGAGTATAGTAAAGCGAATAAATGCCTTGTTTGGTCAGATATCTTGAAAACCAAATGTTTTTTTATACAAAAACTTAATTTTCGACCGAATCGTTCCTATAGCAGCTACATGGTATAGTGGTCCGATCTTAATAGGATTTTGCCTATATATGAATAGTATAGTAAAACGAATAAATGCCTTGTTTGGTCAAGATATTTGAACAACAAATGTTTTCTCATACAACTTAATTTTCGACGATCGTTCCTATGGCAGCTATATATATATAGTGGTCCGATCTTAATAGGATTTTGCATATATATGAGGAGAAGAGTACAACTAATAAATTCCGAGTTTGGTCGAGATATCCAGATACAAAAAAAGAGTTTTTAATCAAAAACTTAGTTTTCGACGATCGTTCCTATGGCAGCTTTGATATAGTGTACCCGATCTTAATAGGATTTTGTCTTATATGAGGAGTATACTAAAACTAATAAATGCCGAGTTTGGTCAACATATCTTGATAAACAAAACAGGTTTTTAATCAAAACCTAGTTTTTTCATACAACTTAATTTTCAACCGATCTTCCTTATGGCAGCAATATGTAACGATCCTAATAGGATTTTGTCTATAATAGGAATATAGTAAATTTAGGAAATGCCGAGTTGGTCATGGTAATGAAAAGTAAAATGTTTATTCATAACAACTTATTTTCGACCGATCGTTCCATGGCAGCTATATGATATAGTGGTCCGATCTTAATAGGATTTTGTCTATAATATGAGGAGTATAGTAAAACTAATAAATGCGAGCTTGGTCAAGATATGTTGAAAACAAAATGTTTTTTCGTACAACAACTTAATTTTCGACCAATCGTTTCTATGGCAGCGATAGATATAGTGGTCCGATCATAATAGGATTTTGTCTATATGAGGAGTATAGTAAAACTAAAAATGCCAAGCTTGGTCAAGATATCTTGAAAAACAAATGTTTTTTTCATACACTTAATTTTCGACCGATTGTTCCCATGGCAGCTATTGATATAGTGGTCCGATTTAATAGGATTTTGCTTATATATGAGGAGTAAAGTAAAATCTAATAAATGTTGAGTTTTGTCAATATCTGGAAATACAAGATGTATTTTCATACAACTTCATTTTCGACCGATCGTTCCTATGGCAGTTATATGATATAGTGGTCCGACCTTATAGGATTGGCCTATATAATAGGAGTATAGTAAATCTTGTAAATGCCGAGTTTGGTAAAGATATCTGATCAACAAAATGTTTTTTAATACAACTTAATTTTTGACCGATCGTTCCTATGGCAGCTATATGATATTGTTGGTCCGATCTTTATAATTTTTGCATATATATGAGAGTAGAGTACAACTAATAAATGCCGAGTTGGTCAAGATATCTTGATAAACAGAACAGATCAAAAACCAAGTTTTCGGGGATCATCCTATGGCAGCTATGTGATAAAGTGTGCCGAGTTTGGTCAAGATTCTTGATAAACAAAATGTTTTTTTAATACAACTATTTTTGACCGATCGTTCCATGGCAGCTATATGATATATTGGTCGATCTTTATAGGATTTTGCATATATATGAGAGTAGAGTACAACTAATAAATGCCGAGTTTGGTCAAGATATCTTGATATAAAAACAGGTTGTTAGTCAAAAACCTAGTTTTTTCATACAACTTTATTTTGACCGATCGTTCTATGGCAGCTATATGAACCGATCTAATAGGATTTTGTGTCTATAAATAGGAGTATAGTAAATTAGGAAATGCCAGGTTTTGTCAAGATATCTCAAAAGTAAAATGTTATTCATACAACAAACTTAATTTTCGACCGATCGTTCCTATGGCAGCTAATGATATAGTGGTCCGATCCTTATAGGATTTTGCTATATAATAGGAGTATAGTAAACTAATAATGCCGAGTTTGGTAAAGATATCTTGATAAACAAATGTTTGATACAACAATTTATTTTCGACCGATCGTTCCCATGGCAGCTATATGATATAGTGGTCCGATCTTAATAGGATATTACCTATATATATGGAGAATATAGTAAAACTAATAAATGCCTTGTTCGATCAAGATATCATGAAAAACAAAAGTTTTTTCATACAACTTAATTTTCGACCCGTCGTTCCTATGGCAGCTATATGATATAGTGGTCCGATCTTAATAGGATTTTGCATATAGTGGAGTAGAGTACAACTAATAAATGCCGACTTAGGTCGAGATATCCAGATAAACAAAACAGGTTTTAAATCAAAAACTAGTTTTCGACCGATCGTTCCTATGGCAGCTATATGATATAGTGTATCGATCTTAATAGGATTTGCCTATATAATAGTAGTATAGTAGATTAGGAAATGCCGAGTTTGGTCAGGATATCCTGATAAACAAAATGTTTTTGATAAACTAATTTTCGACCGATCGTTCCTATGGCAGTTATATGATATAGGGGTCTGATCCTTATAGGATTTTGAGTATATAATAAAACCTATAATAAAACTAATAAATGCCGAGTTTGGTCAAGATATCTTGATAAACAAAACAGGTTTTTAACCAAAAACCTAGTTTTTTCATAACTTAATTTTCGACCGATCGTCCCTATGGCAGCTATATGTACCGATCTGAATAGGATTTGTCTATATAAAAGGAGTATAGTAAATTTAGGAAATGGCGAGTTTGCTCAAGATATCTTGAAAAGTAAAATGTTTATTCAACTTAATTTTCGACCGATCGTTCCTATGGCAGCTATATGATATAGTGGTCCGATACTTATAGGATTTTGCTTATATAATAGGAGTATAGTAAAACTAGTAAATGCCGAGTTTGGTAAAGATATCTTGATAAAGAAAATGTTTTTTCGATATAACAACCTAATTTCGACCGATCGTTCCTATAGCAGCTATATATAACGATAGTCCGATCGTAATAGGATTTTGCATATATATGAGAAGTAGAGTACAATAATAAATGCCGAGTTGGTCAGATATCTTGATAAACAAAATGTTTTTCATTCAACTTAATTTTTCGACCGATCGTTTCTATGGCAGCTATTGATATAGTGGTCCGAGCCTTATGGGATGTTTCCTATATAATAGGAGTATAGTAAACCTTATAAATGGCGAGTTTGGTCAAGATATCTTGATAAAGAAAATGTTTTTTGATATAACAAACTTAATTTCGACCGATCGTCCTATGGCAGCTATATGACACGGTAGCCGATCTAAATAGGATTTTGCATATATATGAGGAGTAGAGTACAACTAAAAATGCCGAGTTTGGTCAAGATATCTGATAAAGAAAATGTTTTTCGATATACAACCTAATTTCGACCGATCGTTCCTATAGCAGCTATATGATACGATAGTCCGATCTTAATAGATTTTGCATATATATGAGAAGTAGAGTACAACTAAAATGCCGAGTTTGGTCAAGATATTGATAAACAAAATGTTTTTTCATTCAACTTAATTTTCGACCGATCGTTTCTATGGCAGCTATATGATCTAGTGGTCCAGCCTTATGGGATGTTCCTATATAATAGGAGTATAGTAAAACTTATAAATGGCGAGTTTGGTCAAGATATCTTGATAAAGACAATTTTTTTGATATAACAACTTAATTTTCGACCGATCGTTCCTATGGCAGCTATATGACACGGTAGTCCGATCTAAATAGGATTTGCATATATATGAGTAGTAGAGTACAACTAATAAATGCGAGTTTGGTCATGATATCTTGAAAAATAAAATGTTTTTTCATACAACAACTTTATTTTCGACCGATCGTTTCTATGACAGCTATATGATATAGTGATCCGAGCCTTATAGGATTTTGCCTATATAATGTTTTTTCATACAACAACTTAATTTTCGACCGATCGTTTCTATTGCAGCTATATGATACAGTGGTCCGAGCCTTATAGGATTTAGCTTATATAATAGGAGTAAAGTAATTTTAATAAATGCCGAGTTTGGTTAAGATATCTTGATAAACAAATGTTTTTTGATATAACAAATTAATTTTCGACCGATCGTTCCTATATGATACGGGGTCCGATCTTAATAGGATTCCCATATATATGAGGAGTAGAGTACAACTATAAATACCGAGTTTGATCAAATATCTTATAAAGAAAATGTTTTTTTTGATATAACAACTTAATTTCGACCGATCGTTCCTATGGCAGTTTAATGATACGGTGGTCCGATCTTAATAGATTTTGCATATATAAGAGAGCAAGTAAAAAATAATAAATGCCGAGATTGGTCAAGATACTTGATATACAAAATGTTTTTGATGCAACTTAATTTCAGCTATATGATATAGTAGTCCGAGCCTTATAGGATTTAGCTTATATAATAGGAGTATAGTAATTTTAATAAATGCCGAGTTTGGTTAAGATATCTTGATAAAACAAAATGTTTTTTGATACAACACTTACTTTTCGACCGATCGTTCCTATGGCAGCTATATGACATAGTGGTCCGATCTTACTAAAAAATTCCCCTATATATGAGGAGTATAGTAAACTAACAAATGCCGAGTTAGTCAAGATATCTTGAATAAACAAAATGTTTTCGATACAATAACTTACTTTTCGACCGATCGTTCCCATGGCAGCTATATGATAGTGGTCCGCTCTTGATAGGATTTTGCATATATAGAGAGTATAGTAAACTAATAATGCCGAGTTTGGTCAAGATATCTTGAAAAGTAAAATGTTTATTCATACAACTTATTTTTCGACCGATCGTTTCTATGGCAGCTATATGATATAGGAGTATAGTTAAACTAATAAATGCCGATTTTGGTCAAGATATCTTGATAAACAAAATGTTTTTTCATACAACAACTTAATTTTCGACCGATCGTTTCTATTGCAGCTATATGATATAGTGGTCCGAGCCTTATGGGATGTTCCCTATATAATAGGAAAGTAAAACTAATATATGCCGAGTTTGGTCAAGATATCTTGATAAACAAAATGCTTTGATACAACAAAATTTTCGACCGATCGTTCCTATGGCAGCTATATGATATAGTAGTCCGATCCTTATAGGATTTTGCTTATATAATAGGAGTAAAGTAATTTTAATAAATGCCGAGTTTGGTTAAGATATCGTGATAAAAAAATGTTTTTGATACAACAACTTACTTTTCGACCGATCGTTCCTATGCAGCTATATGATATAGCGGTCCGCTCTTGATAGGTTTTGCCTATCTATGAAAGAGTATAGTAAACTAATAAATGCCGAGCTTTTTCAAGATATTTTGAAACAAAATGTTTCTTTACAACTAATTTTCGACCGATCGTTCTATGGCAGCTATATGATATAGTGGTCCGAGCCTTTTAGGAATTTGCCTATATAATAGGAGTATAGTAAAACTAATAAATGCCGAGTTTAGTCAAGATATCTTGATAAGCAAAACAGGATTTAATCAAAACCTAGTTTTTTCTTACAACTTAATTTTCGACCGATCATCCCTATGGCAGCTATATGTACCGATCTTAATAGGATTTTGTCTATATATAGGAGTATAGTAAATTTAGGAAATGCCGCGTTTGGTCAAGATATCTTGAAAAGTAAAATGTTTATTCATACAACTGTAATTTTCGACCGATTGTTTCTATGGCAGCTATATGATATAGTGTCCGATCTTAATAGGATTTGCTTATATATGAGGAGTAAAGTAAAACTAATAAATGCCAAGTTTGGTCAAGATATCATGAAAAACAAAATGTTTTTTTATACAACTTAATTTTCGACCGATCGTTCCTATGCAGCTATATGATATAGTGGTCCGAGCCTTATAGGACATTAGCTTAATATAACAGGAGTAAAGTAATTTTAATAAATGTCGAGTTTGGTTAAGATATCTTGATAAGAAAATGTTTTTTTGATATAACAACTTAATTTTCGACTGATCGTTTCCTATGGCAGCTATATGATACGGTAGTCCGATCTAAATAGATTTTGCATATATATGAGTAGTAGAGTACAACTAATAAATGCCGAGTTTGGTCATGATATCTTGATAAAGAAATGTTTTGATATAACAACTTAATTTTCGACCGATCGTTCTATGGCAGCTTTATGATACGGTGGTCCGATCTTAATAGGATTTTTTGCGTATGAGGAGTAAGTAAACTAATAAATGCCGAGCTTGGTCAAGATATCTGATAAGCAATATGTTTTTTTCATACAACAAACTTCATTTTCGACCGATCGTCTTTCAATGCAGCTATATGATATAGTGGTCCGATCCTTATAGGATTTTTGCCAATATGATCGTAGTTAGTAAAACTAATAAATACCGAGTTTTGTAAAGAAATCTTGATAACAAAATGTTTTTTGATACAACAACTTAATTTCGACCGATCTTTCCCATGGCAGCTATATATTAGTGGTCCGCTCTTAATAGGATTTTTGCCTATATATGAAGAATATAGTGAAACGAATTAATGCCGAGTTTGGTCAAGATATTTTGAAAAACAAAATGTTTTTTTCATTCAACTTAATTTTCGACCGATCGTTTCTATGGCAGCTATATGATATAGTGGTCCGAGCCTTATGGGATGTTTCCTATATAATAGGAGTAAGTAAAACTTATAAATGGCGAGTTTGGTCAAGATATCTTGATAAAGAAAATGTTTTTTGATATAACAACTTAATTTTCGACCGATCGTTCCTATGGCAGCTATATGACACGGTAGTCCGATCTAAATAGGATTTTGCATATATATGAGGAGTAGAGTACAACTAATAAATGCCGAGTTTGGTCAAGATATCTTGATAAAGAAAATGTTTTTCGATATAACAACCTAATTTTCGACCGATCGTTCCTATAGCAGCTATATGATACGATAGTCCGATCTTAATAGGATTTTGCATATATATGAGAAGTAGAGTACAACTAATAAATGCCGAGTTTGGTCAAGATATCTTGATAAACAAATGTTTTTTCATTCAACTTAATTTTCGACCGATCGTTTCTATGGCAGCTATATGATATAGTGGTCCGAGCCTTATGGGATGTTTCCTATATAATAGGAGTATAGTAAAACTTATAAATGGCGAGTTTGGTCAAGATATCTTGATAAGAAAATGTTTTTTGATATAACAACTTAATTTTCGACCGATCGTTCCTATGGCAGCTATATGACACGGTAGTCCGATCTAAATAGGATTTTGCATATATGAGGAGTAGAGTACAACTAATAAATGCCGAGTTTGGTCAGATATCTTGATAAAGAAAATGTTTTTCGATATAACAACCTAATTTTCGACCGATCGTTCCTATAGCAGCTATATGATACGATAGTCCGATCTTAATAGGATTTTGCATATATATGAGAAGTAGAGTACAACTAATAAATGCCGAGTTTGGTCAAGATATCTTGATAAACAAATGTTTTTTCATTCAACTTAATTTTCGACCGATCGTTTCTATGGCAGCTATATGATATAGTGGTCCGAGCCTTATGGGATGTTTCCTATATAATAGGAGTATAGTAAAACTTATAAATGGCGAGTTTGGTCAAGATATCTTGATAAAGAAAATGTTTTTTGATATAACAACTTAATTTTCGACCGATCGTTCCTATGGCAGCTATATGACACGGTAGTCCGATCTAAATAGGATTTTGCATATATATGAGTAGTAGAGTACAACTAATAAATGCCGAGTTTGGTCATGATATCTTGAAAAATAAAATGTTTTTTCATACAACAACTTAATTTTCGACCGATCGTTTCTATGACAGCTATATGATATAGTGGTCCGAGCCTTATAGGATTTTGCCTATATAATGTTTTTTTCATACAACAACTTAATTTTCGACCGATCGTTTCTATTGCAGCTATATGATACAGTGGTCCGAGCCTTATAGGATTTAGCTTATATAATAGGAGTAAGTAATTTTAATAAATGCCGAGTTTGGTTAAGATATCTTGATAAACAAAATGTTTTTGATATAACAAATTAATTTTCGACCGATCGTTCCTATATGATACGGTGGTCCGATCTTAATAGGATTTCCCATATATATGAGGAGTAGAGTACAACTTATAAATACCGAGTTTGATCAAGATATCTTTATAAAGAAAATGTTTTTTGATATAACAACTTAATTTTCGACCGATCGTTCCTATGGCAGTTATATGATACGGTGGTCCGATCTTAATAGGATTTTGCATATATATGAGGAGCAAAGTAAATAATAAATGCCGAGATTGGTCAAGATATCTTGATATACAAAATGTTTTTTGATGCAACTTAATTTTCAGCTATATGATATAGTAGTCCGAGCCTTATAGGATTTAGCTTATATAATAGGAGTATAGTAATTTTAATAAATGCCGAGTTTGGTTAAGATATCTTGATAAACAAAATGTTTTTTGATACAACAACTTACTTTTCGACCGATCGTTCCTATGGCAGCTATATGACATAGTGGTCCGATCTTAATAAAAATTCCCCTATATATGAGGAGTATAGTAAAACTAACAATGCCGAGTTTAGTCAAGATATCTTGATAAACAAAATGTTTTCGATACAATAACTTACTTTTCGACCGATCGTTCCCATGGCAGCTATATGATATAGTGGTCCGCTCTTGATAGGATTTTGCATATATATGAAGAGTATAGTAAAACTAATAAATGCCGAGTTTGGTCAAGATATCTTGAAAAGTAAAATGTTTTATTCATACAACTTAATTTTCGACCGATCGTTTCTATGGCAGCTATATGATATAGGAGTATAGTAAAACTAATAAATGCCGAGTTTGGTCAAGATATCTTGATAAACAAAATGTTTTTTCATACAACAACTTAATTTTCGACCGATCGTTTCTATTGCAGCTATATGATATAGTGGTCCGAGCCTTATGGGATGTTCCCTATATAATAGGAGTAAAGTAAAACTAATATATGCCGAGTTTGGTCAAGATATCTTGATAAACAAATGCTTTTTGATACAACAAAATTTTCGACCGATCGTTCCTATGGCAGCTATATGATATAGTAGTCCGATCCTTATAGGATTTTGCTTATATAATAGGAGTAAAGTAATTTTAATAAATGCCGAGTTTGGTTAAGATATCTTGATAAACAAAATGTTTTTGATACAACAACTTACTTTTCGACCGATCGTTCCTATTGCAGCTATATGATATAGCGGTCCGCTCTTGATAGGATTTTGCCTATCTATGAAGAGTATAGTAAAACTAATAAATGCCGAGCTTTTTCAAGATATTTTGAAAACAAAATGTTTCTTTACAACTTAATTTTCGACCGATCGTTCCTATGGCAGCTATATGATATAGTGGTCCGAGCCTTTTAGGAATTTGCCTATATAATAGGAGTATAGTAAAACTAATAAATGCCGAGTTTAGTCAAGATATCTTGATAAACAAACAGGATTTTAATCAAAAACCTAGTTTTTTTCTTACAACTTAATTTTCGACCGATCATCCCTATGGCAGCTATATGTACCGATCTTAATAGGATTTTGTCTATATAATAGGAGTATAGTAAATTTAGGAAATGCCGCGTTTGGTCAAGATATCTTGAAAAGTAAAATGTTTATTCATACAACTTATTTTCGACCGATTGTTTCTATGGCAGCTATATGATATAGTGGTCCGATCTTAATAGGATTTTGCTTATATATGAGGAGTAAAGTAAAACTAATAAATGCCAAGTTTGGTCAAGATATCATGAAAAACAAATGTTTTTTTATACAACTTAATTTTCGACCGATCGTTCCTATGGCAGCTATATGATATAGTGGTCCGAGCCTTATAGGATTTAGCTTATATAACAGGAGTAAAGTAATTTTAATAAATGTCGAGTTTGGTTAAGATATCTTGATAAAGAAAATGTTTTTTGATATAACAACTTAATTTTCGACTGATCGTTCCTATGGCAGCTATATGATACGGTAGTCCGATCTAAATAGGATTTTGCATATATATGAGTAGTAGAGTACAACTAATAAATGCCGAGTTTGGTCATGATATCTTGATAAAGAAAATGTTTTGATATAACAACTTAATTTTCGACCGATCGTTCTATGGCAGCTTTATGATACGGTGGTCCGATCTTAATAGGATTTTGCATATGAGGAGTAAAGTAAAACTAATAAATGCCGAGCTTGGTCAAGATATCTTGATAAGCAAAATGTTTTTTTCATACAACAACTTCATTTTCGACCGATCGTTTCAATTGCAGCTATATGATATAGTGGTCCGATCCTTATAGGATTTTGCCAATATGATCGTAGTATAGTAAAACTAATAAATACCGAGTTTTGTAAAGAAATCTTGATAAACAAAATGTTTTTTGATACAACAACTTAATTTTCGACCGATCTTTCCCATGGCAGCTATATGATATAGTGGTCCGCTCTTAATAGGATTTTGCCTATATATGAAGAATATAGTGAAACGAATTAATGCCGAGTTGGTCAAGATATTTTGAAAAAAAAAAATGTTATTTCATACAACAACTTAATTTTCGACCGATCGTTTCTATGACAGCTATATGATATAGTGGTCCGAGCCTTATAGGATTTTGCCTATATAATGTTTTTTCATACAACACTTAATTTTCGACCGATCGTTTCTATTGCAGCTATATGATATAGTGGTCCGAGCCTTATAGGATTTAGCTTATATAATAGGAGTAAAGTAATTTTAATGAATGCCGAGTTTGGTTAAGATATCTTGATAAACAAAATATTTTTGATATAACAAATTAATTTTCGACCGATCGTTCCTATGGCAGTTATATGATACGGTGGTCCGATCTTAATAGGATTTTGCATATATATGAGGAGCAAAGTAAAAATAATAAATGCCGAGATTGGTCAAGATATCTTGATATACAAAATGTTTTTTGATACAACTTAATTTTCAGCTATATGATATAGTAGTCCGAGCCTTATAGGATTTAGCTTATATATAGGAGTATAGTAATTTTAATAAATGCCGAGTTTGGTTAAGATATCTTGATAAACAAAATGTTTTTGATACAACAACTTAATTTTCGACCGATCGTTCCTATGGCAGCTATATGATACGGTAGTCCGAACTTAATAGGATTTTGCATATATATGAGAAGTAGAGTACAACTAATAAATGCCGAGTTTGGTCAAGATATCTTGATAAACAAAATGTTTTCGATACAATTACTTACTTTTCGACCGATCGTTCCCATGGCAGCTATATGATATAGTGGTCCGCTCTTGATAGGATTTTGCATATATATGAAGAGTATAGTAAAACTAATAAATGTCGAGCTTGGTCAAGATATTTTGAAAATAAAATGTTTTTTTACAACTTAATTTTCGACCGATCGTTCCTATGGCAGCTATGTGATGTAGTGGTCGATCCTTATAGGATTTTTCCTATATAATAGGAGTATAGTGAAACTAATAAAGGCCGAGTTTGGTAAAGATATCTTGATAAACAAAATGTTTTTTGATACAACAACTTACTTTTCGACCGATCGTTCCTATGGCAGCTATATGACATAGTGGTCCGATCTTAATAGAAATTCCCCTATATATGAGGAGTATAGTAAACTAATAAATGCCTTGTTTGGTCAAGATATCTTGAAAAAAAATGTGTTTTCATATAACTTAATTTTCGACCGATCGTTCCTATGGCAGCTATATGATGTAGTGGTCCGATCCTTATAGGATTTTGCCTATATGATAGAGGTATAGTAAAACTAGAAACTTCCGAGTTTGGTCAAGATATCTTGATAAACAAATGTTTATTGATACAACAACTTAATTTTTGACCGATCATTTCTATGGCAGTTATATGATATAGTGGTCCGATATTAATAGGATTTTGCCTTTATATGAGGAATAAAGTAAATCTAATAAATGCCGAGTTTGGTCAAGATATCTTGATAAACAGGTTTTTAATCAAAAACCTAGTTTTGTAACCTAATTTTCGACCGTTCGTTCCTATGACAGCTGTATGTACCGATCTAAATAGGATTTTGTCTATATAATAGGAGTATAGTAAATTTAGGAAATGCCGCGTTTGGTCAAGATATCTTGAAAAGTAAAATGTTTATTCATACAACTTAATTTTCGACCGATTGTTTCTATGGCAGCTATATGATATAGTGGTCCGATCTTATAGGATTTTGCTTATATATGAGGAGTAAAGTAAAACTAATAAATGCCAAGTTTGGTCAAGATATCATGAAAAACAAAATGTTTTTTTATACAACTTAATTTTCGACCGATCGTTCCTATGTCAGCTATATGATTCGGTGTCCGATCTTAAAAGGATTTTGCATATATATGAAGTGTAGAGTACAACTTATAAATGCCGAGTTGGGTCAAGATATCTTGTTAAACAAAACAGGTTGTTAATCAAAAACCTAGGTTTTTCATACAACAACTTAATTTTTGACCGATCGTTCCTATGGCAGCTATATGTACCGATCTTAATAGGATTTTGTCTAAATAATAGGAGTATAATAAATTTGGGAAACGCCGAGTTTTGTCAAGAATTCTTCAAAAGTAAAATGTTTATTCATACAACTTAATTTTTGACCGATCATTCCTATGGCAGCTATATGATATAGTGGGCCGGACCTTATAGGATTTTGCCTATATAAAAGGAGTATACTAAAACTTATAAATTCCGATTTTGGTCAAGATATCTTGATAAACAAAATGTTTTTTAATACAACATCTTAAATTTCGACCGATCGTTCATATGGCAGCTACATGAGATAGTGGTTCGATCTTAATAGAAATTCCATTTTTTATGAGGAGTATAGTAAAACTAATAAATGCATTGTGTTTGGTCAAGATATCTTAAAAAATGTTTTTTCATACAACTTATTTTCGACCGATCGTTCCTATGGCAGCTATGATATAGTGGTCCGATCTTAAAAGGATTTTGCTTATATATGGAGTAAAAAAAACTAATAAATGCCGAGTTTGGTCAAGATATCTTGAAACATAAAATGTTTTTTCATACAACTTAATTTTCCTCCGATCGTTCCTATGGCAGCTATGATATAGTGGTCCCATCTTAATAGGATTTTGCTTATACATGAGGAGTAAAGTAAAACTAATAAATGCCGGGTTTGCTCAAGATATCTTGAAAAATAAAATGTTTTTTCATACACATCTTAAATTTCGACCGATCGTTCCTATGGCAGCTATATGATATAGTGGTCCGATCTTTATAGAAATTCCATTTTATATGAGGAGTATAGTAAAACTAATAAATGCCTTGTTTGGTCAAGATATCTTGAAAAAATGTTTTTCATACAACTTAATTTTCGACCGATCGTTCCTATGGCAGCTATGATATAGTGGTCCGATCTTAATAGGATTTTGCTTATATATGAGGAGTAAAAAAAAGTAATAAATGCCGAGTTTGGTCAAGATATCTTGAAAAATAAAATGTTTTTTCATACAACTTAATTTTCGACCGATCGTTCCTATGGAAGCTATATGATATAGTGGGCCGGACCTTATAGGATTTTGCCTATATAAAAGGAGTATAGTAAAACTTATAAATTCCGATTTTGGTCAAGATATCTTGATAAACAAATGTTTTTTAATACAACAACTTAATTTTTGACCAATCATTTCTATGGCAACTAAATGATATAGTGGTCCGATTTAATAGGATTTTGTCTTTATTTGAGGAGTAAAGTAAATCTAATAAATGTTGAGTTTGGTCAAGATGTCTTGAAAAACAAAATATTTTTTAATACAACAACTTAATTTTTAACCATAATTTCTATGGAAGCTATTTGATATGGTCCGATCCTTAAATGATTTTGAGTATAGTAAAACTAATAAATGCCTTGTTTGGTCAAGATATCTTGAAAAAAAATGTTTTTTAATACAATTTAATTTTTGACCGATCGTTCCTATGGCAGCTATATCTTACAGTGGTCCGATCCTTATAGGATTTTGCCTATATAATAGAGGTATAGTAAACTAGAAAATTCCGAGTTTGGTCAAGATATCTTGAAAACAAAACGTTTTTTCATACAACATCTTAAATTTCGACCGATCGTTCCTATGGCAGCTATATGATATAGTGGTCCGATCTTAATAGGATTTTGCTTATATATGAGGAGTAAAGTAAATCCTATAAATGTTGAGTTTGGTCAAGATATCTGGAAATACAAGATGTATTTTCATACAACTTCATTTTCGACCGATCGTTCCTATGGCAGTTATATGATATAGTGGTCCGACCCTTATAGGATTTTGCCTATATAATAGGAGTATAGTAAGTTTAATAAATAAATGATTCGTCAAGATATTTTTAAAAAAAATATGTTTTTTCATACAACTTAATTTTTGACCGATCGTTCCTATGGCAGCTATATCTTACAGTGGTCCGATCCTTATAGGATTTTGCCTATATAATAGAGGTATAGTAAAACTAGAAAATTCCGAGTTTGGTCAAGATATCTTGATAAACAAAATGTTTTTTGATATAACAACTTAATTTTCGACCGATGGTTCCTATGTCAGCTATATGATACGGTGGTCCGATCTTAAAAGGATTTTGCATTTATATGAAGAGTAGAGTACAACTTATAAATGCCGAGTTGGGTCAAGATATCTTGATAAACCAAACAGGTTGTTAATCAAAAACCTAGCTTTTTCATACAACAACTTAATTTTCGACCGATCGTTCCTATGGCAGCTATATGTACCGATCTTAATAGGATTTTGTCTATAAAATAGGAGTGTTGTAAATTTAGGAAATGCCGAGTTTTGTCAAGAATTCTTCAAAAGTAAAATGTTTATTCATACAACTTAATTTTCGACCGATCGTTCCTATGGCAGCTATATGATATAGTGGTCCCATCTTAATAGGATTTTGCTTTACATGAGGAGTAAAGTAAAACTAATAAATGCCGGGTTTGGTCAAGATATCTTGAAAAATAAATTGGTTTTTCATACAACATCTTAAATTTCGACCGATCGTTCCTATGGCAGCTACATGAGATAGTGGTCCGATCTTAATAGAAATTCCATTTTATATGAGGAGTATAGTAAAACTAATAAATGCCTTGTTTGGTCAAGATATCTTAAAAAAATGTTTTTCATACAACTTAATTTTCGACCGATCGTTCCTATGGAAGCTATATGATATAGTGGGCCGGACCTTATAGGATTTTGCCTATATAATAGGAGTATAGTAAACTTATAAATTCCGATTTTGGTCAAGATATATTGATAAACAAAATTTTTTTAATACAACAACTTAATTTTTGACCAATCATTTCTATGGCAACTAAATGATATAGTGGTCCGATTTTAATAGGATTTTGTCTTTATATGAGGAGTAAAGTAAATCTAATAAATGTTGAGTTTGGTCAAGATGTCTTGAAAAACAAAATATTTTTAATACAACAACTTAATTTTTAACCAATCATTTCTATGGAAGCTATTTGATATAGTGGTCCGATCCTTAAATGATTTTGAGTATAGTAAAACTAATAAATGCCTTGTTTGGTCAAGATGTCTTGAAAAAAAATGTTTTTTCATACAATTTAATTTTCGACTGATCGTTCCTATGGCAGCTATATCTTACAGTGGTCCGATCTTTATAGGATTTTGCCTATATAATAGAGGTATAGTAAAACTAGAAAATTCCGAGTTTGGTCAAGATATCTCAAAAACAAAACGTTTTTTAACACAACATCTTAAATTTCGACCGATCGTTCCTATTGCAGCTATATGATATAGTGGTCCGATCTTAATAGGATTTTGCTTATATATAAGGAGTAAAGTAAATCTAATAAATGTTGAGTTTGGTCAAGATATCTGGAAATACAAGATGTATTTTCATACAACTTCATTTTCGACCGATCGTTCCTATGGCAGTTATATGATATAGTGGTCCGACCCTTATAGGATTTTGCCTATAAATAAGAGTATAGTAAGTTTAATAAATGCCAAGATTCGTCAAGATATTTTTAAAAAAAATATTTTTTCATACAACTTAATTTTTGACTGATCGTTCCTACGGCAGCTATATCTTACAGTGGTCCGATCCTTATAGGATTTTGCCTATATAATAGAGGTATAGTAAAACTAGAAAATTCCGAGTTTGGTCAAGATATCTTGAAAACATAACGTTTTTCATACAACATCTTAAATTTCGACCGATCGTTCCTATATAGTGGTCCGATCTTAATAGGATTTTGCTTATATATGAGGAGTAAAGTAAATCTAATAAATGTTGAGTTTGGTCAAGATATCTGGAAATACAAGATGTATTTTCATACAACTTCATTTTCGACCGATCGTTCCTATGGCAGCTATATGATATAGTGGTCCGATCTTAATAGAAATTCCCCTATATATGAGGAGTATAGTAAAACTAATAAATGCCTTGTTTGGTCAAGAAATCTTGAAAAAAAAATGTTTTTCGTACAACTTAATTTTCGACCGATCGTTCCTATGGCAGCTATATGTACCGATCTTAATAGGATTTTGTCTATATAATAGGAGTATAGTAAATTTAGGAAATGCCGAGTTTTGTCAAGAATTCTTTAAAAGTAAAATGTTTATTCATACAACTTAATTTTTTACCCTATATATGAGGAGTATAGTAAAACTAATAAATGCCTTGTTTGGTCAAGATATCTTGAAAAAAAAATGTTTTTTCGTACAACTTAATTTTCGACCGATCGTTCCTATGGCAGCTATTTGTACTGATCTTAATAGGATTTTGTCTATATAATAGGAGTATAGTAAATTTAGGAAATGCCGAGTTTTGTCAAGAATTCTTCAAAGGTAAATGTTTATTCATACAACTTAATTTTCGACCGATCGTTCCTATGGCAGCTATATGATATAGTGGTCCCATCTTAATAGGATTTTGCTTATACATGAGGAGTAAAGTAAAACTAATAATGCCGGGTTTGCTCAAGATATCTTGAAAAATACAATGTTTTTTCATACAACATCTAAATTTCGACCGATCGTTCCTATGGCAGCTATATGATATAGTGGTCCGATCTTAATAGAAATTCCATTTTATATGAGGAGTATAGTAAAACTAATAAATGCCTTGTTTGGTCAAGATATCTTGAAAAAATGTTTTTTCATACAACTTAATTTTCGACCGATCGTTCCTATGGCAGCTATGATATAGTGGTCCGATCTTAATAGGATTTTGCTTATATATGAGGAGTAAAAAAACTAATAAATGCCGAGTTTGGTCAAGATATCTTGAAAAATAAAATGTTTTTTCATACAACTTAATTTTCGACCGATCGTTCCTATGGAAGCTATATGATATAGTGGGCGGGACCTTATAGGATTTTGCCAATATAATAGGAGTATAGTAAAACTTATAAATTCCGATTTTGGTCAAGATATCTTGATAAACAAAATGTTGTTTAATACAACAACTTAATTTTTGACCAATCATTTCTATGGCAACTAAATGACATAGTGGTCCGATTTTAATAGGATTTTGTCTTTATATGAGGAGCAAAGTAAATCTAATAAATGTTGAGTTTGGTCAAGATGTCTTGAAAAACAAAATATTTTTTAATACAACAACTTAATTTTTAACCAATCATTTCTATGGAAGCTATATGATATAGTGGTCCGATCCTTAAAGTATTTTGAGTATAGTAAAACTAATAAATGCCTTGTTTGGTCAAGATATCTTGAAAAAAAAATGTTTTTTCGTACAACTTAATTTTCGACCGATCGTTCCTATGGCAGCTATATGTACTGATCTTAATAGGATTTTGTCTATATAATAGGAGTATAGTAAATTTAGGAAATGCCGAGTTTTGTCAAGAATTCTTCAAAAGTAAAATGTTATTCATACAACTTAATTTTCGACCGATCGTTCCTATGGCAGCTATATGATATAGTGGTCCCCATCTTATAGGATTTTGCTTATACATGAGGAGTAAAGTAAAACTAATAAATGCCGGGTTTGCTCAAGATATCTTGAAAAATAAAATGTTTTTTCATACAACATCTTAAATTTCGACCGATCGTTCCTATGGCAGCTATATGATATAGTGGTCCGATCTTAATAGAAATTCCATTTTATATGAGGAGTATAGTAAAACTAATAAATGCCTTGTTTGGTCAAGATATCTTGAAAAAATGTTTTTTCATACAACTTAATTTTCGACCGATCGTTCCTATGGCAGCTATGATATAGTGGTCCGATCTTAATAGGATTTTGCTTATATATGAGGAGTAAAAAAAACTAATAAATGCCGAGTTTGGTCAAGATATCTTGAAAAATAAAATGTTTTTTCATACAACTTAATTTTCGACCGATCGTTCCTATGGAAGCTATATGATATAGTGGGCGGGACCTTATAGGATTTTGCCAATATAATAGGAGTATAGTAAAACTAATAAATGCCTTGTTTGGTCAAGATATCTTGATAAACAAAATGTTTTTTAATACAACAACTTAATTTTTGACCAATCATTTCTATGGCAACTAAATGATATAGTGGTCCGATTTAATAGGATTTTGTCTTTATATGAGGAGTGAAGTAAATCTAATAAATGTTGAGTTTAGTCAAGATGTCTTGAAAAACAAAATTTTTTAATACAACAACTTAATTTTTAACCAATCATTTCTATGGAAGCTATATGATATAGTGGTCCGATCCTTAAAGTATTTTGAGTATAGTAAAACTAATAAATGCCTTGTTTGTAATTCATACAATTTAATTTATTTATATATCTTGAAAACGAAACGTTTTTTCATACAACATCTTAAATTTCGACCGATCGTTCCTATGGCAGCTATATGATATAGTGGTCCGATCCTAATAGGATTTTGCTTATATATGAGGAGTAAAGTAAATCTAATAAATGTTGACTTTGGTCAAGATATCTGGAAATACAAGATGTATTTTCATACAACTTCATTTTCAACCGATCGTTCCTATGGCAGTTATATGATATAGTGGTCCGACCCTTATAGGATTTTGCCTATATAATAGGAGTATAGTAAGTTTAATAAATGCCAAGATTCGTCAAGATATTTTTAAAAAAAATATGTTTTTTCATACAACTTAATTTTTGACCGATCGTTCCTATGGCAGCTCTATGATATAGTGGTCCGATCGTAATAGGATTTTGCATATATATGAGGAATAGAGTACAACTAATAAATGACGAGTTAGGTCAAGATATCTTGAAAAAAAAATGTTTATTCATACAACTTAATTTTAGACCGATCGTTCCTATGGCAGCTATATGTACCGATCTTAATAGGATTTTGCCTATATAATAAGAGTATAGTAAATCTTGGAAATGCCGAGTTTGGTCAAGATATCTTGAAACAAAATGTTTTTTGATATAACTTAATTTTCGATCGATCGTTGCTATGGCAGCTATACGATATAGTGGTTCGATCTTAATAGGAATTTGCCTATAATAGAGTAGTATAGTAAAACTAATAGATGCCGAGTTTGGTCAAGATATCTTGAAAACAAAACGGGTTTTCATACAACATCTTAAATTTCGACCGATCGTTCCTATGGCAGCTATATGATATAGTGGTCCGATCTTAATAGAAATTCCCCTATATATGAGGAGTATAGTAAAACTAATAAATGGCTTGTTTGGTCAAGATATCTTGAAAAAAAAATGTTTTTCGTACAACTTAATTTTCGACCGATCGTTCCTATGGCAGCTATATCTACCGATCTTAATAGGATTTTGTCTATATAATAGGAGTATAGTAAATTTAGGAAATGCCGAGTTTTGTCAAGAATTCTTCAAAAGTAAAATGTTTATTCATACAACTTAATTTTCGACCGATCGTTCCTATGGCAGCTATATGATATAGTGGTCCCATCTTAATAGGATTTTGCTTATACATGAGGAGTAAAGTAAAACTAATAAATGGCGGGTTTGCTCAAGATATCTTGAAAAATAAAATGTTTTTTCATACAACATCTTAAATTTCGGCCGATCGTTCCTATGGCAGCTATATGATATAGTGGTCCGATCTTAATAGAAATTCCATTTTATATGAGGAGTATAGTAAAACTAATAAATGCCTTGTTTGGTCAAGATATCTTGAAAAAATGTTTTTTCATACAACTTAATTTTCGACCGATCGTTCCTATGGCAGCTATGATATAGTGGTCCGATCTTAATAGGATTTTGCTTATATATGAGGAGTAAAAAAAACTAATAAATGCCGAGTTTGGTCAAGATATCTTGAAAAATAAAATGTTTTTTCATACAACTTAATTTTCGACCGATCGTTCCTATGGAAGCTATATGATATAGTGGGCCGGACCTTATAGGATTTTGCCTATATAAAGGAGTATAGTAAAACTTATAAATTCCGATTTTGGTCAAGATATCTTGATAAACAAAATGTTTTTTAATACAACAACTTAATTTTTGACCAATCATTTCTATGGCAACTAAATGATATAGTGGTCCGATTTTAATAGGATTTTGCCTTTATATGAGGAGTAAAGTAAATCTAATAAATGTTGAGTTTGGTCAAGATGTCTTGAAAAACAAATATTTTTTAATACAACAACTTAATTTTTAACCAATCATTTCTATGGAAGCTATATGATATAGTGGTCCGATCCTTAACGTATTTGAGTATAGTAAAACTAATAAATGCCTTGTTTGGTCAAGATATCTTGAAAAAAAAAGTTTTTTCATACAATTTAATTTTTGACCGATCGTTCCTATGGCAGCTATATGATATAGTGGTCCGATCGTAATAGGATTTTGCATATATATGAGGAATAGAGTACAACTAATAAGTGCCGAGTTTGATCAAGATAACTTTATAAACAAAACAGGTTTTTAATCAAAAACAAAGTAAATTTAATAAATGCCGAGTTTGGTCAAGAAATCTTGATAAACAAAATGTTTTTTGATACAACTTAATTTTTATCCGATCGTTCCTATGGCAGCTATATAATATATTGGTCCGATCTTAATAGTATTTTGCATATATATGAGGAGAAGAGTACAACTAATAAATGCCGAGTTTGGTCAAGAGAACTTTATAACAAAACAGGTTTTTAATCAAAAACAAAGTAAATTTAATAAATGCCGAGTTTGGTCAAAATATCTTGAAAAACAAAACGTTTTTTAATACAACAACTTAATTTTTGACCAATCGTTCCTATGGCAGCTATATGATATATTAGTCCGATCTTATATGGAATTTTGCATATATAGGAGGAGACGAGTACAACTAATAAGTGCCGAGTTTGGTCAAGATAACTATAAACAAAACAGGGTTTTAATCAAAAACAAAGTAAATTTAATAAATGCCGAGTTTGGTCAAGATATCTTAATAAACAAATGTTTTTTGATACAACAACTTAATTTTTGACCGATTGTTCCTATGGCAGCTATATAATATATAGGTCCGATCTTAATAGTATTTTGCATATATATGAGGAGAAGAGTACAACTAATAAATGCCGAGTTTGGTCAAGATAACTTTATAAACAAAACAGGTTTTTAATCAAAACAAAGTAATTTTAATAATGCCGAGCTTGGTCAAGATATCTTTATAAACAAAATGTTTTTTGATACAACAACTTAATTTTTGACCGATCGTTCCTATGGCAGCTATATGATATATTGGTCCGATCTTATATGGAATTTTGCATATATAGGAGGAGTAGAGTACAACTAATAAGTGCCGAGTTTGGTCAAGATAACTTTATAAACAAAACAGGTTTTTAATCAAAAACAAGTAAATTTAATAAATGCCGAGTTTGGTCAAGACAACTTTATAAACAAAACAGGTTTTTAATCAAAACCTAGTTTTCGGGAGATCGTTCCCATGGCAGCTATATGATATAGTGGTCCGATCGTAATAGGATTTTGCATATATATGAGGAATAGAGTACAACTAATAAGTGCCGAGTTTGATCAAGATAACTTTATAAACAAAACAGGGTTTTAATCAAAAACAAAGTAAATTTAATAAATGCCGAGTTTGGTCAAGATATCTTAATAAACAAAATGTTTTTTGATACAACAACTTAATTTTTGACCGATTGTTCCTATGGCAGCTATATAATATATAGGTCCGATCTTAATAGTATTTTGCATATATATGAGGAGAAGAGTACAACTAATAAGTGCCGAGTTTGATCAAGATAACTTTATAAACAAAACAGGATTTTAATCAAAAACAAAGTAAATTTAATAAATGCCGAGTTTTGTCAAGATATCTTGATAAACAAAATGTTTTTTGATACAACTTAATTTTTAACCGATCGTTCCTGTGGCAGCTATATAATATATTGGTCGGATCTTAATAGTATTTTGCATATATATGAGGAGAAGAGTACAACTAATAAATGCCGAGTTTGGTCAAGAGAACTTTATAAACAAAACAGGTTTTTAATCAAAAACAAAGTAAATTTAATAAATGCGGAGTTTGGTCAAAATATCTTGAAAAACAAAATGTTTTTTGATACAACAACTTAATTTTTGACCGATCGTTCCTATGGCAGCTATATGATATATTGGTCCGATCTTATATGGAATTTTGCATATATAGGAGGAGTAGAGTACAACTAATAAGTGCCGAGATTGGTCAAGATAACCATAAACAAAACAGGTTTTTAATCAAAAACAAAGTAAATTTAATAAATGCCGAGTTTGGTCAAGATATCTTAATAAACAAAATGTTTTTTGATACAACAACTTAATTTTTGACCGATCGTTCCTATGGCAGCTATATAATATATTGGTCCGATCTTATATGGAATTTTGCATATATAGGAGGAGTAGAGTACAACTAATAAGTGCCGAGTTTGGTCAAGATAACTTTATAAACAAAACAGGTTTTTAATCAAAACAAAGTAAATTTAATAAATGCCGAGTTTGGTCAAGACAACTTTATAAACAAAACAGGTTTTTAATCAAAAACCTAGTTTTCGGGAGATCGTTCCCATGGCAGCTATGTGATATAGTGTACCGATCTTAATGGAATTTTGCCTATATAATCGGAGTATAGTAAATTTAATAAATGCCGAGTTTGGTCAAGATATCTTGATAAACAAAATAATATAGTGGTCCGAATTTAATAGGATTTTGCATGCATATGAGGAGTATGGTATAACTAATAAATTCCGAGTTTGGTCAAGACATCTTGAAAGGCAAAATGTTTTTTATACAACAACTTCATTTAAGACCGATCGTTCCTATGCCAGTATATGATATATTTTTACGATCTTTATAGGATTTTGCATATATATGAGGAGTAGAGTACACCTAATAAATGCAGAGTTAGGCCAAGACAACGTTTATAAACAAAAACAGGTTATTAATCAAAAACCTAGTTTTCGGGAGATCGTTCCCATGGCAGCTATGTGATATAGTGTACCGAACTTAATAGAATTTTGCCTATATAATCGGAGTATAGTAAATTTAATAAATGCCGAGTTTGGTCAAGATATCTTGATAAACAAAATGTTTTTTTATACAACAACTTAATTTTTGACCGATCGTTCCTATGGCAGCTATATGATATATTGGTCCGATCTTATATGGAATTTTGCATATATAGGAGGAGTAGAGTACAACTAATAAGTGGCGAGTTTGGTCAAGATAACTTTATAAACAAAACAGGTTTTTAATCAAAAACAAAGTAAATTCAATAAATGCCGAGATTGGTCAAGACAACTTTATAAACAAAACAGGTTTTTAATCAAAAACCTAGTTTTCGGGAGATCGTTCCCATGGCAGCTATGTGATATAGTGTACCGATCTTAATAGAATTTTGCCTATATAATCGGAGTATAGTAGATTTAATAAATGCCGAGTTTGGTCAAGATATCTTTATAAACAAAATGTTTTTTGATACAACAACTTAATTTTTGACCGATCGTTCCTATGGCAGCTATATAATATATTGGTCCGATCTTAATAGTATTTTGCATATATATGAGGAGAAGAGTACAACTAATAAATGCCGAGTTTGGTCAAGATAACTTTATAAACAAAACAGGTTTTTAATCAAAAACAAAGTAAATTTAATAAATGCCGAGTTTGGTCAAGATATCTTGATAAACAAATGTTTTTTGATGCAACAACTTAATTTTTGACCGATCGTTCCTATGGCAGCTATATGATATATTGGTCCGATCTTAACAGTATTTTGCATATATGAGGAGAAGACAACTTTATAAACAAAACAGGTTATTAATCAAAAACCTAGTTTTCGGGAGATCGTTCCCATGGCAGCTATGTGATATAGTGTACCGATCTTAATAGAATTTTGCCTATATAATCGGAGTATAGTAAATTTAATAAATGCCGAGTTTGGTCAAGATATCTTGATAAACAAAATGATATAGTGGTCCGAATTTAATAGGATTTTGCATGCATATGAGGAGTTTGGTATAACTAATAAATTCCGAGTTTGGTCAAGACATCTTGAAAGGCAAAATATTTTTATACAACAACTTCATTTAAGACCGATCGTTCCTATGCCAGTATATGATATATTTTTACGATCTTTATAGGATTTTGCATATATATGAGGAGTAGAGTACAACTAATAAATGCCGAGTTTGGCCAAGACAACGTTTATAAAAAACAGGTATTAATCAAAAACCTAGTTTTCGGGAGATCGTTCCCATGGCAGCTATGTGATATAGTGTACCGAACTTAATAGAATTTTGCCTATATAATCGGAGTATAATAAATTTAATAAATGCCGAGTTTGGTCAAGATATCTTGATAAACAAAAGGTTTTTTAATACAACTTAATTTTCGACCATTCGTTCCTATGGCAGCTATATGATATCGTGGTCCGATCTTAATAGGAATTCGCCTGAAGAGTATAGTAAAACTTATAAGTGCCGAGTTTGGTCAAGATATCTGATAAACAAAATGTTTTTTGATACAACTTAATTTTTGACCGATCGTTCCCATGGCAGCTATATGATATATTGGTCCGATCTTATATGGAATTTTGCATATATAAGAGGAGTAGAGTACAACTAATAAGTGCCGAGTTTGATCAAGATAACTTTATAAACAAAACAGGATTTTAATCAAAAACAAAGTAAATTTAATAAATGCCGAGTTTTGTCAAGATATCTTGATAAACAAAATGTTTTTTGATACAACTTAATTTTTAACCGATCGTTCCTGTGGCAGCTATATAATATATTGGTCGGATCTTAATAGTATTTTGCATATATATGAGGAGAAGAGTACAACTAATAAATGCCGAGTTTGGTCAAGAGAACTTTATAAACAAAACAGGTTTTTAATCAAAAACAAAGTAAATTTAATAAATGCGGAGTTTGGTCAAAATATCTTGAAAAACAAAATGTTTTTTGATACAACAACTTAATTTTTGACCGATCGTTCCTATGGCAGCTATATGATATATTGGTCCGATCTTATATGGAATTTTGCATATATAGGAGGAGTAGAGTACAACTAATAAGTGCCGAGATTGGTCAAGATAACCATAAACAAAACAGGTTTTTAATCAAAAACAAAGTAAATTTAATAAATGCCGAGTTTGGTCAAGATATCTTAATAAACAAAATGTTTTTTGATACAACAACTTAATTTTTGACCGATCGTTCCTATGGCAGCTATATAATATATTGGTCCGATCTTAATAGTATTTTGCATATATATGAGGAGAAGAGTACAACTAATAAATGCCGAGTTTGGTCAAGATAACTTTATAAACAAAACAGGTTTTTAATCAAAAACAAAGTAAATTTAATAAATGCCGAGTTTGGTCAAGATATCTTGATAAACAAAATGTTTTTTGATACAACAACTTAATTTTTGACCGATCGTTCCTGTGGCAGCTATATGATATATTGGTCCGATCTTAATAGTATTTTGCATATATAGGAGGAGAAGACAACTTTATAAACAAACAGGTTATTAATCAAAAACCTAGTTTTCGGGAGATCGTTCCCATGGCAGCTATGTGATATAGTGTACCGATCTTAATAGAATTTTGCCTATATAATCGGAGTATAGTAAATTTAATAAATGCCGAGTTTGGTCAAGATATCTTGATAAACAAAATGATATAGTGGTCCGAATTTAATAGGATTTTGCATGCATATGAGGAGTTTGGTATAACTAATAAATTCCGAGTTTGGCCAAGACATCTTGAAAGGCAAAATATTTTTATACAACAACTTCATTTAAGACCGATCGTTCCTATGCCAGTATATGATATATTTTTACGATCTTTATAGGATTTTGCATATATATGAGGAGTAGAGTACAACTAATAAATGCCGAGTTTGGCCAAGACAACGTTTATAAACAAAACAGGTTATTAATCCAAACCTAGTTTTCGGGAGATCGTTCCCATGGCAGCTATGTGATATAGTGTACCGAACTTAATAGAATTTTGCCTATATAATCGGAGTATAATAAATTTAATAAATGCCGAGTTTGGTCAAGATATCTTGATAAACAAAAGGTTTTTTAATACAACTTAATTTTCGACCATTCGTTCCTATGGCAGCTATATGATATAGTGGTCCGATCTTATATGGAATTTTGCATATATAAGAGGAGTAGAGTACAACTAATAAGTGCCGAGTTTGATCAAGATAACTTTATAAACAAAACAGGTTTTTAATCAAAAACAAAGTAAATTTAATAAATGCCGAGTTTGTCAAGATATCTTGATAAACAAAATGTTTTTTGATACAACTTAATTTTTAACCGATCGTTCCTGTGGCAGCTATATAATATATTGGTCGGATCTTAATAGTATTTGCATACATATGAGGAGAAGAGTACAACTAATAAATGCCGAGTTAGGTCAAGAGAACTTTATAAACAAAACAGGTTTTTAATCAAAAACAAAGTAAATTTAATAAATGCGGAGTTTGGTCAAAATATCTTGAAAAACAAAATGTTTTTTGATACAACAACTTAATTTTTGACCGATCGTTCCTATGGCAGCTATATGATATATTGGTCCGATCTTATATGGAATTTTGCATATATAGGAGGAGTAGAGTACAACTAATAAGTGCCGAGATTGGTCAAGATAACTATAAACAAAACAGGTTTTTAATCAAAAACAAAGTAAATTTAATAAATGCCGAGTTTGGTCAAGATATCTTAATAAACAAAATGTTTTTTGATACAACAACTTAATTTTTGACCGATCGTTCCTATGGCAGCTATATAATATATTGGTCCGATCTTAATAGTATTTTGCATATATATGAGGAGAAGAGTACAACTAATAAATGCCGAGTTTGGTCAAGATAACTTTATAAACAAAACAGGTTTTTAATCAAAAACAAGTAAATTTAATAAATGCCGAGTTTGGTCAAGATATCTTGATAAACAAAAGGTTTTTTAATACAACTTAATTTTCGACCATTCGTTCCTATGGCAGCTATATGATATAGTGGTCCGATCTTATATGGAATTTTGCATATATAAGAGGAGTAGAGTACAACTAATAAGTGCCGAGTTTGATCAAGATAACTTTATAAACAAAACAGGTTTTTAATCAAAAACAAAGTAAATTTAATAAATGCCGAGTTTTGTCAAGATATCTTGATAAACAAAATGTTTTTTGATACAACTTAATTTTTAACCGATCGTTCCTGTGGCAGCTATATAATATATTGGTCGGATCTTAATAGTATTTTGCATATATATGAGGAGAAGAGTACAACTAATAAATGCCGAGTTAGGTCAAGAGAACTTTATAAACAAAACAGGTTTTTAATCAAAAACAAAGTAAATTTAATAAATGCGGAGTTTGGTCAAAATATCTTGAAAAACAAAATGTTTTTTGATACAACAACTTAATTTTTGACCGATCGTTCCTATGGCAGCTATATGATATATTGGTCCGATCTTATATGGAATTTTGCATATATAGGAGGAGTAGAGTACAACTAATAAGTGCCGAGATTGGTCAAGATAACTATAAACAAAACAGGTTTTTAATCAAAAACAAAGTAAATTTAATAAATGCCGAGTTTGGTCAAGATATCTTAATAAACAAAATGTTTTTTGATACAACAACTTAATTTTTGACCGATCGTTCCTATGGCAGCTAGATAATATATTGGTCCGATCTTAATAGTATTTTGCATATATATGAGGAGAAGAGTACAACTAATAAATGCCGAGTTTGGTCAAGATAACTTTATAAACAAAACAGGGTTTTAATCAAAACAAAGTAAATTTAATAATTGCCGAGTTTGGTCAAGATATCTTGATAAACAAAATGTTTTTTGATACAACAACTTAATTTTTGACCGATCGTTCCTATGGCAGCTATATGATATATTGGTCCGATCTTAATAGTATTTTGCATATATATGAGGAGAAGACAACTTTATAAACAAAACAGGTTATTAATCAAAAACCTAGTTTTCGGGAGATCGTTCCCATGGCAGCTATGTGATATAGTGTACCGATCTTAATAGAATTTTGCCTATATAATCGGAGTATAGTAAATTTAATAAATGCCGAGTTTGGTCAAGATATCTTGATAAACAAAATGATATAGTGGTCCGAATTTAATAGGATTTTGCATGCATATGAGGAGTTTGGTATAACTAATAAATTCCGAGTTTGGTCAAGACATCTTGAAAGGCAAAATATTTTTTATACAACAACTTCATTTAAGACCGATCGTTCCTATGCCAGTATATGATATATTTTTACGATCTTTATAGGATTTTGCATATATATGAGGAGTAGAGTACAACTAATAAATGCCGAGTTTGGCCAAGACAACGTTTATAAACAAAACAGGTTATTAATCAAAAACCTAGTTTTCGGGAGATCGTTCCCATGGCAGCTATGTGATATAGTGTACCGAACTTAATAGAATTTTGCCTATATAATCGGAATATAATAAATTTAATAAATGCCGAGTTTGGTCAAGATATCTTGATAAACAAAATGTTTTTTAATACAACTTAATTTTCGACCATTCGTTCCTATGGCAGCTATATGATATAGTGGTCCGATCTTAATAGGAATTCGCCTGAAGAGTATAGTAAAACTTACAAGTGCCGAGTTTGGTCAAGATATCTGATAAACAAAATGTTTTTTGATACAACTTAATTTTTGACCGATCGTTCCTATGGCAGCTATATGATATATTGGTCCGATCTTATATGGAACTTTGCATATATAAGAGCAGTAGAGTACAACTAATAAGTGCCGAGTTTGATCAAGATAACTTTATAAACAAAACAGGTTTTTAATCAAAAACAAAGTAAATTTAATAAATGCCGAGTTTTGTCAAGATATCTTGATAAACAAAATGTTTTTTGATACAACTTAATTTTTAACCGATCGTTCCTGTGGCAGCTATATGATATATTGGTCCGATCTTAATAGTATTTTGCATATATATGAGGAGAAGACAACTTTATAAACAAAACAGGTTATTAATCAAAAACCTAGTTTTCGGGAGATCGTTCCCATGGCAGCTATGTGATATAGTGTACCGATCTTAATAGAATTTTGCCTATATAATCGGAGTATAGTAAATTTAATAAATGCCGAGTTTGGTCAAGATATCTTGATAAACAAAATGATATAGTGGTCCGAATTTAATAGGATTTTGCATGCATATGAGGAGTTTGGTATAACTAATAAATTCCGAGTTTGGTCAAGACATCTTGAAAGGCAAAATATTTTTTATACAACAACTTCATTTAAGACCGATCGTTCCTATGCCAGTATATGATATATTTTTACGATCTTTATAGGATTTTGCATATATATGAGGAGTAGAGTACAACTAATAAATGCCGAGTTTGGCCAAGACAACGTTTATAAACAAAACAGGTTATTAATCAAAAACCTAGTTTTCGGGAGATCGTTCCCATGGCAGCTATGTGATATAGTGTACCGAACTTAATAGAATTTAGCCTATATAATCGGAATATAATAAATTTAATAAATGCCGAGTTTGGTCAAGATATCTTGATAAACAAAATGTTTTTTAATACAACTTAATTTTCGACCATTCGTTCCTATGGCAGCTATATGATATAGTGGTCCGATCTTAATAGGAATTCGCCTGAAGAGTATAGTAAAACTTACAAGTGCCGAGTTTGGTCAAGATATCTGATAAACAAAATGTTTTTTGATACAACTTAATTTTTGACCGATCGTTCCCATGGCAGCTATATGATATATTGGTCCGATCTTATATGGAATTTTGCATATATAAGAGGAGTAGAGTACAACTAATAAGTGCCGAGTTTGATCAAGATAACTTTATAAACAAAACAGGTTTTTAATCAAAAACAAAGTAAATTTAATAAATGCCGAGTTTGGTCAAGATATCTTAAGAAACAAAATGCTTTTTGATACAACAACTTACTTTTTGACCGATCGTTCCTATGGCAGCTATATAATATATTGGTCCGATCTTAATAGTATTTTGCATATATATGAGGAGAAGAGTACAACTAATAAATGCCGAGTTTGGTCAAGATAACTTTATAAACAAAACAGGTTTTTAATCAAAAACAAAGTAAATTTAATAAATGCCGAGTTTGGTCAAGATATCTTGATAAACAAAATGTTGTTTGATACAACAACTTAATTTTTGACCGATCGTTCCTATGGCAGCTATATGATATATTGGTCCGATCTTATATGGAATTTTGCATATATAGGAGGAGTAGAGTACAACTAATAAGTGCCGAGTTTGGTCAAGACAACTTTATAAACAAAACAGGATTTAAATCAAAAACAAAGTTAATTTAATAAATGCCGAGTTTGGTCAAGATATCTTAATAAACAAAATGTTTTTTGATACAACTTAATTTTTAACCGATCGTTCCTGTGGCAGCTATATAATATATTGGTCCGATCTTAATAGTATGAGGAGAAGAGTACAACTAATAAATGCCGAGTTTGGTCAAGAGAACTTTATAAACAAAACAGGTTTTTAATCAAAAACAAAGTAAATTTAATAAATGCCGAGTTTGGTCAAAATATCTTGAAAAACAAAATGTTTTTTGATACAACAACTTAATTTTTGACCGATCGTTCCTATGGCAGCTATATGATATATTGGTCCGATCTAATATGGAATTTTGCATATATAGGAGGAGTAGAGTACAACTAATAAGTGCCGAGTTTGGTCAAGATAACTTTATAAACAAAACAGGATTTTAATCAAAAACAAAGTTAATTTAATAAATGCCGAGTTTGGTCAAGACAACTTTATAAACAAAACAGGTTTTCGGGAGATCGTTCCCATGGCAGCTATGTGATATAGTGTACCGATCTTAATAGAATTTTGCCTATATAATCGGAGTATAGTAAATTTAATAAATGCCGAGTTTGGTCAAGATATCTTGATAAACAAAATGACATAGTGGTCCGAATTTAATAGGATTTTGCATGCATATGAGGAGTATGGTATAACTAATAAATTCCGAGTTTGGTCAAGACATCTTGATAAGCAAAATGTTTTTTATACAACAACTTCATTTAAGACCGATCGTTCCTATGCCAGTATATGATATATTTTTACGATCTTTATAGGATTTGCATATATATGAGGAGTAGAGTACAACTAATAAATGCCGAGTTTGGCCAAGACAACGTTTATAAACAAAACAGGGTTTTTATCAAAAACCAAGTTTTCGGGAGATCGTTCCTATGGCAGCTATGTGATATAGTGTACCGATGTTAATAGAACTTTGCCTATATAATCGGAGTATAATAAATTTAATAAATGCCGAGTTTGGTCAAGATATCTTGATAAACAAAATGTTTTTTAATACAACTTAATTTTCGACCATTCGTTCCTATGGCAGCTATATGATATAGTGGTCCGATCTTAATAGGAATTCGCCTGTAGAGTATAGTTAAACTTATAAATGCCGAGTTTGGTCAAGATATCTGATAAACAAAATGTTTTTTGATACAACTTAATTTTTGACCGATCGTTCCCATGGCAGCTATATGATATATTGGTCCGATCTTATATGGAATTTTGCTTATATAAGAGGAGTAGAGTACAACTAATAAGCGCCGAGTTTGATCAAGATAACTTTATAAACAAAACAGGTTTTTAATCAAAAACAAAGTAAATGTTATAAATGCCGAGTTTGGTCAAAATGTCTTGATAAACAAAATGTTTTTTGATACAACTTAATTTTAAACCGATCGTTCTTATGGCAGCTATATAATATATTGGTCCGATCTTAATAGTATTTTGCATATATATGAGGAGAAGAGTACAACTAATAAATGCCGAGTTTGGTCAAGAGAACTTTATAAACAAAACAGGTTTTTAATCAAAAACAAAGTAAATTTAATAAATGCCGGGTTTGGTCAAAATATCTTGAAAAACAAATGTTTTTTGATACAACAACTTAATTTTTGACCGATCGTTCCTATGGCAGCTATATGATATATTGGTCCGATCTTAATAGTATTTTGCATATATATGAGGAGAAGAGTACAACTAATAAATGCCGAGTTTGGTCAAGATAACTTTATAAACAAAACAGGTTTTTAATCAAAAACAAAGTAAATTTAATAAATGCCAAGTTTGGTCAAGATATCTTGATAAACTAAATGTTTTTTGATACAACAACGTAATTTTTGACCGATCGTTCCTATGGCAGCTATATGATATATTGGTCCGATCTTATATGGAATTTTGCATATATAGGAGGAGTAGAGTACAACTAAAAAGTGCCGAGTTTGGTCAAGATAACTTTATAAACAAAACAGGTTTTTAATCAAAAACAAAGTAAATTTAATAAATGCCGAGTTTGGTCAAGACAACTTTATAAACAAAACAGGTTTTTAATCAAAAATCTAGTTTTCTGGAGATCGTTCCTATGGCAGCTATGTGATATAGTGTACCGATCTTAAAAGAATTTTGCCTATATAATCGGAGTATAGTAAATTTAATAAATGCCGAGTTTGGTCAAGATATCTTGATAAACAAAATGTTTTTTTAATACAACTTAATTTTCGACCATTCGTTCCTATGGCAGCTATATGATATATGGGTCCGATCTTAATAGAATTTCGCCTGAAGAGCATAGTAAAACTTATAAATGCCAAGTTTGGTCAAGATATCTTGATAAACAAAATGTTTTTTGATACAACAACTTAATTTTTGACCGATCGTTCCTATGGCAGCTATATGATATTGGTCCGATCTTATATGGAATTTTGCATATATAAGAGGAGTAGAGTACAACTAATAAGTGCCGAGTTTGGTCAAAATAACTTTATAAACAAAACAGGTTTTTAATCAAAAACAAAGTTTTCGACCGATCGTTCCTCTGGCAGCTATATGATATAGTGTACCGATCTTAATAGACTTTTGCCTATATAATCGGAGTATAGTAAATTTAATAAATGCCGATTTTGGTCAAGATATCTTGATACACAAAATGTTTTTTGGTACAACTTAATTTTCTTTCGATGGTTCCTATGGCAGCTATATGATATAGTGGTCCGAACTTAATAGGAATTTGCATGCATATGAGAAGTATAGTATAACTCATAAATTCCGAGTTTGGTCAAGATATCTTGAAAAGTAAAATGTTTATACATACAACAACTTCATTTTCGACCGATCGTTCCTATGGCAGCTATATGATATAGTGGTCCGATCTTAATATGATTTTGCTTATATATGGGGAGTAAAGTAAAAATAATAAACGCCGAGTTTGGTCTAGATATCTTAAAAAACAATATATTTTTTCATACAACAACTTAATTTTCGATCGTTCCTGTGGCAGCTATGGTGGTCCGATCTAAATAGGATTTTGCATATATATTATTATTAGAGTACAGCAAATAAATCCCGAGTTTTGGTAGAGATATCTTTATAATCAAAACAGGTTTTTAACCCAAAAACTAGTATTCGACGGATCGTTCCTATGGCAGCTATATGATATAGCGGTCCGATCTTAATAGGATTTTGCATATATATGAGGAGTAGAGTAAAACTAATAAAATCCGAGTTTAGTCAAGATATCTTGATATACCAAATGTTATATGATACAATAAACTTAATTTTCGACCGATCGTTCCTATGGCAGCTATAGGATATAGTGGTCCGATCCTTATAAGATTTTGCCTATATAATAGGAGTATAGTAAATTTAATAAATGCCGAGCTTGGTCAAGATATTTTGAAAAACAGAATATTTTTTTATACAAATCAATGTTTGACCTATCGTTACTATGGCAGTTAGATGTTATAGTGATCCGATCTTAATAGGATTTGCATATATGTGAGGAGTATTGTAACTCTGATAAATACCGGGGTTAGTCAAATTATCTTGAAATACAAAAAACGTTTCCATACAACAACTTGATTTTCAACCGATCATTCCTATGGCAGCTATATGAAATAGTGGTCTGATCTTAATAGGATTTTGCATATATATGAGGAGTATAGTAGAAATAATAAATGCCGAGTTTGGTCAAGTTATCTTGATAAACAAAACAGGTTTTTAATCAAAAACCTAGATTTTTCATACAAGTAAATTTCGGCCGATTGTTCCTATGCCAGCTATATGATATAGTGTTCCGATCTTAATATGATTTTGCTTATATATAGTAAAGTAAAAATAATAAATGCCGACTTTGGTCAAGATAACTTCAAAAACAAAATGTTTTTCATACAACAACTTAATTTTCGACCGATCGTTCCTTTGGCAGCTATAATGGTCCGATCTTAATAGAATTTTGCATATATATGAGGAGTAGGGTATAACTAATAAAAGCCGACTTTGGTAAAGTTATCTTGGTAAACAAACAGGTTTTTAATCAAAAACCTAGTTTTCGACCGATCGTTCATATGGCAGCTATATGATATAGTGGTCCGATCTTAATATGATTTTGCTTATATATAGTAAAGTTAAAATAATAAATGCCGAGTTTTGTGAAGATATCTTCAAAAACAAAATGTTTTTCATACAACAACTTAATTTTCGACCGATCGTTCCTTTGGCAGCTATAAGGGTCCGATCTTAATAGAATTTTGCATATATATGAGGAGTAGGGTACAACTAATAAAAGCCGAGTTTGGTAAAGTTATCTTGGTAAGCAAAACAGGTTTTTAATCAAAAACCTAGTTTTCGACCGATCGTTCCTATGGCAGCTATATGATATGGTGGTCCGATCTTAATAGGATTTTGCATATATATGAAAAGTAAAGTAAAAATAATAAATGCCGAGTTTGTTCTAGATTCCTTGAAAAACAGAATATTTTTCATACAACTTAATTTACGACCGATCGAGCCTATGGCAGCTATATGATATAGTGGTCCGATCCTTATAGGATTTTGCCAATATAATAGGAGTATAGTAAATCTTATAAATGCCGAGTTTGGTCAAGATTCCTTGAAAAACAAAATATTTTTCATACAGCTTAATTTACGACCGATCGTTCCTATGGCAGCTATATGATATAGTGGTCCGATCTTAAAAGGATTTTGCATATATATGAGGAGTAAAGTAAAAATAATAAATGCCGAGTTTGGTCAAGTTTCCTTGAAAAACACAATATTTTTCATACAACTTAATTTATGACCGATCGTTCCTATGGCAGCTATATGATATAGTGGTCCGATCCTTATAGGATTTTGCCAATATAATAGGAGTATAGTAAATTTTATAAATGCCGAGTTTGGTCAAGATTCCTTGAAAAACACAATATTTTTCATACAACTTAATTTACGACCGATCGTTCCTATGGCAGCTGTATGATATAGTGGTCCGATCTTAATAGGATTTTGCATATATATGAGGAGTAAAGTAAAAATAATAAATGCCGAGTTTGGTCAAGATTCCTTGAAAAACACAATATTTTTCTTACAACTTAATTTATGACCGATCGTTCCTATGGCAGCTATATGATATAGTGGTCCGATCCTTATAGGATTTTGCCAATATAATAGGAGTATAGTAAATCTAATAAATGCCGAGTTTGGTCAAGATTTCTTGAAAAGCAGAATATTTACGACCGATCGTTCCTATGGCAGCTATATGATATAGTGGTCCGATCCTTATAGGATTTTGCCAATATAATAGGAGTATAGTAAATCTAATAAACGCCGAGTTTGGTCAAGATTCCTTGAAAAACAGAACATTATTCATACAACTTAATTTACGACCGATCGTTCCTATGGCAGCTATATGATATAGTGGTCCGATCTTAATAGGATTTTGCATATATATGAGGAGTAAAGTAAAAATAATAAATGCCGAGTTTGGTCAAGATTCCTTAAAAAAAACACAATATTTTTCATACAACTTAATTTACGACCGATCGTTCCTATGGCAGCTATATGATATAGTGGTCCGATCCTGATAGGATTTTGCCAATATAATAGAAGTATAGTAAATCTAATAAATGCCGAGTTTAGTCAAGATTCCTTGAAAAACACAATATTTTTCATACAATTTAATTTACGACCGATCGTTCCTATGGCATAGTGGTCCGATCTTAATAGGATTTTGCCAATATAATAGGAGTATAGTAAATCTAATAAATGCCGAGTTTGGTCAAGATTCCTTGAAAAACAGAATATTTATCATACAACTTAATTTACGACCGATCGTTCCTATGGCAGCTATATGATATAGTGGTCCGATCCTTATAGGATTTTGCCAATATAATAGGAGTATAGTAAATCTAATAAATGCCGAGTTTGGTCAAGATTCCTTGAAAAACAGAATATTTATCATACAACTTAATTTACGACCGATCGTTCCTATGGCAGCTATATGATATAGTGGTCCGATCCTTATAGGATTTTGCCAATATAATAGGAGTATAGTAAATCTTATAATGCCGAGTTTGGTCAAGATTCCTAGAAAAACAGAATATTTTTCATACAACTTAATTTACGACCGATCGTTCCTATGGCAGCTATATGATATACTGGTCCGATCTTAATAGGATTTTGCATATATATGAGGAGTAAAGTAAAAATAATAAATGCCGAGTTTGGTCAAGATTCCTTGAAAAACAGAATATTTTTCATACAACTTAATTTACGACCGATCGTTCCTATGGCAGCTATATGATATAGTGGTCCGATCTTAATAGGATTTTGCATATATATGAGGAGTAAAGTAAAAATAATAAATGCCGAGTGTGGTCAGATTCCTTGAAAAACACAATATTTTTCATACAACTTAATTTACTACCGATCGTTCCTATGGCAGCTATATGATATAGTGGTCCGATCCTTATAGGATTTTGCCAATATAATAGGAGTATAGTAAATCTAATAAATGCCGAGTTTGGTCAAGATTACTTGAAAAACAGAATATTTATCATACAACTTAATTTACGACCGATCGTTCCTATGGCAGCTATATGATATAGTGGTCCGATCCTTATAGGATTTTGCCAATATAATAGGAGTATGTAAATCTTATAAATGCCGAGTTTGGTCAAGATTCCTTGAAAAACAGAATATTTTTCATACAACTTAATTTACGACCGATCGTTCCTATGGCAGCTATATGATATAGTGGTCCGATCTTAATAGGATTTTGCATATATATGAGGAGTAAAGTAAAAATAATAAATGCTGAGTTTGGTCAAGATTCCTTGAAAAACACAATATTTTTCATACAACTTAATTTACGACCGATCGTTCCTATGGCAGCTATATGATATAGTGGTCCGATCCTTATAGGATTTTGCCAATATAATAGGAGTATAGTAAATCTAATAAATGCCGAGTTTAGTCAAGATTCCTTGAAAAACACAATATTTTTCATACAATTTAATTTACGACCGATCGTTCCTATGGCAGCTATATGATATAGTGGTCCGATCTTAATAGGATTTTGCAAATATATGAGGAGTATAGTACAACAAATAAATTCCGAGTTTGCTCAAGATATCTTGAAATGTAAAATGTTTATTCATACAACAACTTAATTTTCGACCGATCGTTCCTGTGGTAGCTGTATGATAGATATAGTGGTCCGATCCTTTAAGGACTTTGCCTTTATTATAGGAGTACAGTAAATTTAATAAATGCCGAGTTTGGTCAAGATATCTTAATAAACAAACCGATCGATACTATCGCAGCTATATGATATAGTGGTCCGATCTTAATAGAATTTTGCATATATATGAGGACTAGAGTACAACTAATAAATGCCGAGTTTGGTCAAGATATCTCGAAAAACAAAATGTTTTTTCATACAACTTAATTTTCGACCGATCGTTCCTATGGCAGCTATATGATATAGTGGTTCGATCCTTATAGGATTTTTCCAATATAATAGGAGTATAGTAAATCTAATAAATGCCGAGTTTGGTCAAGATTCCTTGAAAAACAGAATATTTTTCATACAATTTAATTTACGACCGATTGTTCCTATGGCAGCTATATGATATATTGGTCCGATCTTAATAGGATTTTGACAATATAATGGGAGTATAGTAAATCTAATAAATGCCGAGGTTGGTCAAGATTCCTTGAAAAACAGAATATTTATCATACAACTTAATTTACGACCGATCGTTCCTATGGCAGCTATAAGATATAGTGGTCCGATCCTTATAGGATTTTGCCAATATAATAGGAGTATAGTAAATCTAATAAATGCCGAGTGTTTGGTCAAGATTCCTTGAAAAACAGAATATTTGTCATACAACTTAATTTACGACCGATCGTACCTATGGCAGCTATATGATATAGTGGTCCGATCCTTATAGGATTTTGCCAATATAATAGGAGTATAGTAAATCTAATAAATGCCGAGTTTAGTTAAGATTCCTTGAAAAACAGAATATTTTTCATTCAAAAATGTTTATTCATACAACAACTTAATTTTCGACCGGTCGTTCCTATTGCAGCTATGTGATATAGTGGTCCAATCCTTATAGGATTTTGCCTATATAATAGGAGTATTGTAAAACTAATAAATGCCGAGTTCAGTCAAGATATCTTGAAAAACAAAATGTTTTTTCATACAACATTTTAATTTTCGACCGATCGTTCCTATGGCAACTGTATGATATAGTGGTCCGAACCTTATAGGACTTATAAAATAGGAGCTTCAATGGCAGCTATATGATACAGTGGTCCGATCTTACTAGGATTTTCTGTCGAGTTTGGTCAAGATATTGTGATAAACAAAATGGTTTTTGATACCACAACTTAATTTTTGACCAAACGTTCATATGGCAGCTATATGATATAGTGATCCGATCTTAATAGGAATTTGCTTATATATGATGAGTAATGTAAAACTAATAAATACCGAGTTCAGTCAAGATATCTTGAAAAACAAAATGATTTTTCATACAACAACTTAATTTTCGACCGGTCGTTCCTATTGCAGCTATGTGATATAGTGGTCCAATCCTTATAGGATTTTGCCTATATAATAGGAGTATTGTAAAACTAATAAATGCCGAGTTTGGTCAAGATATCTTGAAAAACAAAATGTTTTTCATACAACAACTTAATTTTTGACCGATCGTTCCTGTGGCAGCTATAGTGGTCCGATCTTAATAGGATTTTGCATATATATGAGGAGTAGGGTACAACTAATAAATGCCGAGTTTGGTCAAGTTATCTTCATAAACAAAACAGGTTTTTAATCAAAAACCTAGTTTTCGACCGATCGTTCCTATGGCAGCTATATGATATAGTGGTCCGATCCTTATAGGATTTTGCCAGGAGTATAGTAAATCTAATAAATGCCGAGATTGGTCAAGATTCATTGAAAAGCAAATATTTTTCATATAACTTAATTTTCGACCGATCGTTCCTATGGGAGCTATATGATATAGTGGTCCGATCTTAATAGGATTTTGCATATATATGAGGGGTAGAGTACAACAAATAAATCCCGAGTTTGGTCAAGATATCTTGAAAAACAAAATGTTTTTTTATACAACAACTTAATTTTCGACCGATCGTTCCTGTGGTAACTGTATGATATAGTGCACTAAATTTAATAAATGCCGAGTTTGGTCAAGATATCTTGATAAACAAAACAGGTTTTTAATCGAAAACCTAGTTTTCGACCCATCGTTCCTATGGCAGCTATATGATATAGTGGTCCGATCCTTATAGGATTTTGCCAATATAATAGGAGTATAGTAAATCTAATAAATGCCGAGTTTGGTCAAGATTCCTTGAAAAAAAACACAATTTTTTTCATACAACTTAATTTACGACCGATCGTTCCTATGGCAGCTATATGATATAGTGGTCCGATCCTTATAGGAGTATAGTAAATCTAATAAATGCCGAGTTTGGTCAAGATTCCTTGAAAAACAGAATATTTTTCATACAACTTAATTTACGACCGATCGTTCCTATGGCAGCTATATGATATAGTGGTCCGATCTTAATAGGATTTTGCATAAATATGAGGAGTAAAGTAAAAATAATAAATGCCGAGTTTGGTCAAGATTCCTTGAAAAACAGAATATTTTTCATACAACTTAATTTACGACCGATCGTTCCTATGGCAGCTATATGATATAGTGGTCCGATCTTAATAGGATTTTGCATAAATATGAGGAGTAAAGTAAAAATATAAATGCCGAGTTTGGTCAAGATTCCTTGAAAAACACAATATTTTTAATACAACTTAATTTACGACCAATCGTTCCTATGGCAGCTATATGATATAGTGGTCCGATCCTTATAGGATTTTGCCAATATAATAGGAGTATAGTAAATCTAATAAATGCCGAGTTTAGTCAAGATTCCTTGAAAAACAGAATATTTTTCATACAACTTAATTTACGACCGATCGTTTCTATGGCAGCTATATGATATAGTGGTCCGATCTTAATAGGATTTTGCCAAAATAATAGGAGTATAGTAAATCTAATAAATGCCGAGTTTGGTCAAGATTCCTTGAAAAACAGAATATTTATCATACAACTTAATTTACGACCGATCGTTCCTATGGCAGCTATATGATATAGTGGTCCGATCCTTATAGGATTTTGCCAATATAATAGGAGTATAGTAAATCTAATAAATGCCGAGTTTGGTCAAGATTTCTTGAAAAACAGAATACTTTTCATTCAATTTAATTTACGACCGATCGTTCCTGTGGTAACTGTATGATATAGTGCACTAAATTTAATAAATGCCGAGTTTGGTCAAGATATCTTGATAAACAAAACAGGTTTTTAATCGAAAACCTAGTTTTCGACCCATCGTTCCTATGGCAGCTATATGATATAGTGGTCCGATCCTTATAGGATTTTGCCAATATAATAGGAGTATAGTAAATCTAATAAATGCCGAGTTTGGTCAAGATTCCTTGAAAAAAAAACACAATTTTTTTCATACAACTTAATTTACGACCGATCGTTCCTATGGCAGCTATATGATATAGTGGTCCGATCCTTATAGGAGTAATAAATGCCGAGTTTGGTCAAGATTTCTTGAAAAACAGAATACTTTTCATTCAATTTAATTTACGACCGATCGTTCCTATGGCAGCTATATGATATAGTGGTCCGATCTTAATAGGATTTTGCATATATATAAGGGGTATAGTACAACAAATAAATTCCGAGTTTGGTCAAGATATCTTGAAAAGTAAAATGTTTATTCATACAACAACTTAATTTTCGACCGATCGGTCCTGTGGTAACTGTATGATATAGTGCACTAAATTTAATAAATGCCGAGTTTGGTCAAGATATCTTGATAAACAAAACAGGTTTTTAATCGAAAACCTAGTTTTCGACCCATCGTTCCTATGGCAGCTATATGATATAGTGGTCCGATCCTTATAGGATTTTGCCAATATAATAGGAGTATAGTAAATCTAATAAATGCCGAGTTTGGTCAAGATTCCTTGAAAAAAAACACAATTTTTTTCATACAACTTAATTTGCGACCGATCGTTCCTATGGCAGCTATATGATATAGTGGTCCGATCCTTATAGGAGTATAGTAAATCTAATAAATGCCGAGTTTGGTCAAGATTCCTTGAAAAACAGAATATTTTTCATACAACTTAATTTACGACCGATCGTTCCTATGGCAGCTATATGATATAGTGGTCCGATCTTAATAGGATTTTGCATACATATGAGGAGTAAAGTAAAAATAATAAATGCCGAGTTTGGTCAAGATTCCTTGAAAAACACAATATTTTTCATACAACTTAATTTACGACCAATCGTTCCTATGGCAGCTATATGATATAGTGGTCCGATCCTTATAGGATTTTGCCAATATAATAGGAGTATAGTAAATCTAATAAATGCCGAGTTTAGTAAAGATTCCTTGAAAAACAGAATGTTTTTCATTCAACTTAATTTACGACCGATCGTTTCTATGGCAACTATATGATATAGTGGTCCGATCTTAATAGGATTTTGCCAAAATAATAGGAGAATAGTAAATCTAATAAATGCCGAGTTTGGTCAAGATTCCTTGAAAAACAGAATATTTATCATACAACTTAATTTAGGACCGATCGTTCCTATGGCAGCTATATGATATAGCGGTCCGATCCTTATAGGATTTTGCCAATATAATAGGAGTATAGTTAATCTAATAAATGCCGAGTTTGGTCAAGATTTCTTGAAAAACAGAATACTTTTCATACAATTTAATTTACGACCGATCGTTCCTATGGCAGCTATATGATATAGTGGTCCGATCTTAATAGGATTTTGCATATATATAAGGGGTATAGTACAACAAATAAATTCCGAGTTTGGTCAAGATATCTTGAAAAGTAAAATTTTTATTCATACAACAACTTAATTTTCGACCGGTCGTTCTTATTGCAGCTATGTGATATAGTGGTCCAATCCTTATAGGATTTTGCCTATATAATAGGAGTATTGTAAAACTAATAAATGCCGAGTTCAGTCAAGATATCTCGAAAAACAAAATGTTTTTTCAAAACAATTTAATTTTCGACCGGTCGTTCCTATGGCAGCTATATGATATATTGGTCCTATCTCAATAAGATTTTGCATATATATGAGGAGCATAGTAAAACTAATACATGTCTAGTTTGGTCAAGATATCTTGAAAAACAAAATGTTTTTCATACAACAATTTAATTTTTGACCGAACGTTCATATGGCAGCTATATGATATAGTGATCCGATCTTAATAGGAATTTGCTTATATATGAGGAGTATAGTAAAACTAATAAATGCCGAGTTCAGTCAAGATATCTTGAAAAACAAAATGTTTTTTCATACAACAACTTAATTTTCGACCGGTCGTTCCTATTGCAGCTATGTGATATAGTGGTCCACTCCTTATAGGATTTTGCCTATATAATAGGAGTATTGTAATACTAATAAATGCCGAGTTTGGTCAAGATATCTTGAAAAACAAAATGTTTTTCATACAACAACTTAATTTTTGACCGATCGTTCCTGTGGCAGCTATAGTGGTCCGATCTTAATAGGATTTTGCATATATATGAGGAGTAGGGTACAACTAATAAATGCCGAGTTTGGTCAAGTTATCTTCATAAACAAAACAGGTTTTTAATCAAAAACCTAGTTTTCGACCGATCGTTCCTATGGCAGCTATATGATATAGTGGTCCGATCCTTATAGGATTTTGCCAGGAGTATAGTAAATCTAATAAATGCCGAGTTTGGTCAAGATTCATTGAAAAACAAAATATTTTTCATATAACTTAATTTTCGACCGATCGTTCCTATGGGAGCTATATGATATAGTGGTCCGATCTTAATAGGATTTTGCATATATATGAGGGGTAGAGTACAACAAATAAATCCCGAGTTTGGTCAAGATATCTTGAAAAACAAAATGTTTTTTTATACAACAACTTAATTTTCGACCGATCGTTCCTGTGGTAACTGTATGATATAGTGCACTAAATTTAATAAATGCCGAGTTTGGTCAAGATATCTTGATAAACAAAACAGGTTTTTAATCGAAAACCTAGTTTTCGACCCATCGTTCCTATGGCAGCTATATGATATAGTGGTCCGATCCTTATAGGATTTTGCCAATATAATAGGAGTATAGTAAATCTAATAAATGCCGAGTTTGGTCAAGATTCCTTGAAAAAAAACACAATTTTTTTCATACAACTTAATTTACGGCCGATCGTTCCTATGGCAGCTATATGATATAGTGGTCCGATCCTTATAGGAGTATAGTAAATCTAATAAATGCCGAGTTTGGTCAAGATTCCTTGAAAAACAGAATATTTTTCATACAACTTAATTTACGACCGATCGTTCCTATGGCAGCTATATGATATAGTGGTCCGATCTTAATAGGATTTTGCATAAATATGAGGAGTAAAGTAAAAATAATAAATGCCGAGTTTGGTCAAGATTCCTTGAAAAACAGAATATTTTTCATACAACTTAATTTACGACCGATCGTTCCTATGGCAGCTATATGATATAGTGGTCCGATCTTAATAGGATTTTGCATAAATATGAGGAGTAAAGTAAAAATAATAAATGCCGAGTTTGGTCAAGATTCCTTGAAAAACACAATATTTTTAATACAACTTAATTTACGACCAATCGTTCCTATGGCAGCTATATGATATAGTGGTCCGATCCTTATAGGATTTTGCCAATATAATAGGAGTATAGTAAATCTAATAAATGCCGAGTTTAGTCAAGATTCCTTGAAAAACAGAATATTTTTCATACAACTTAATTTACGACCGATCGTTTCTATGGCAGCTTTATGATATAGTGGTCCGATCTTAATAGGATTTTGCCAAAATAATAGGAGTATAGTAAATCTAATAAATGCCGAGTTTGGTCAAGATTCCTTGAAAAACAGAATATTTATCATACAACTTAATTTACGACCGATCGTTCCTATGGCAGCTATATGATATAGTGGTCCGATCCTTATAGGATTTTGCCAATATAATAGGAGTATAGTAAATCTAATAAATGCCGAGTTTGGTCAAGATTTCTTGAAAAACAGAATACTTTTCATTCAATTTAATTTACGACCGATCGTTCCTATGGCAGCTATATGATATAAGGTCCGATCTTAAAAGGATTTTGCATATATATGAGAAGTAAAGTAAAAATAATAAATGCCGAGTTTGGTCAAGTTTCCTTGAAAAACACAATATTTTTCATACAACTTAATTTATGACCGATCGTTCCTATGGCAGCTATATGATATAGTGGTCCGATCCTTATAGGATTTTGCCAATATAATAGGAGTATAGTAAATTTTATAAATGCCGAGTTTGGTCAAGATTCCTTGAAAAACAGAATATTTTTCATACAACTTAATTTACGACCGATCGTTCCTATGGCAGCTGTATGATATAGTGGTCCGATCTTAATAGGATTTTGCATATATATGAGGAGTAAAGTAAAATAATAAATGCCGAGTTTGGTCAAGATTCCTTGAAAAACACAATATTTTTCTTACAACTTAATTTACGACCGATCGTTCCTATGGCAGCTATATGATATAGTGGTCCGATCCTTATAGGATTTTGCCAATATAATAGGAGTATAGTAAATCTAATAAATGCCGAGTTTGGTCAAGATTTCTTGAAAAACAGAATATTTACGACCGATCGTTCCTATGGCAGCTATATGATATAGTGGTCCGATCCTTATAGGATTTTGCCAATATAATAGGAGTATAGTAAATCTAATAAACGCCGAGTTTGGTCAAGATTCCTTGAAAAACAGAACATTATTCATACAACTTAATTTACGACCGATCGTTCCTATGGCAGCTATATGATATAGTGGTCCGATCTTAATAGGATTTTGCATATATATGAGGAGTAAAGTAAAAATAATAAATGCCGAGTTTGGTCAAGATTCCTTAAAAAAAAACACAATATTTTTCATACAACTTAATTTACGACCGATCGTTCCTATGGCAGCTATATGATATAGTGGTCCGATCCTGATAGGATTTTGCCAATATAATAGAAGTATAGTAAATCTAATAAATGCCGAGTTTAGTCAAGATTCCTTGAAAAACACAATATTTTTCATACAATTTAATTTACGACCGATCGTTCCTATGGCATAGTGGTCCGATCTTAATAGGATTTTGCCAATATAATAGGAGTATAGTAAATCTAATAAATGCCGAGTTTGGTCAAGATTCCTTGAAAAACAGAATATTTATCATACAACTTAATTTACGACCGATCGTTCCTATGGCAGCTATATGATATAGTGGTCCGATCCTTATAGGATTTTGCCAATATAATAGGAGTATAGTAAATCTAATAAATGCCGAGTTTGGTCAAGATTCCTTGAAAAACAGAATATTTATCATACAACTTAATTTACGACCGATCGTTCCTATGGCAGCTATATGATATAGTGGTCCGATCCTTATAGGATTTTGCCAATATAATAGGAGTATAGTAAATCTTATAATGCCGAGTTTGGTCAAGATTCCTAGAAAAACAGAATATTTTTCATACAACTTAATTTACGACCGATCGTTCCTATGGCAGCTATATGATATACTGGTCCGATCTTAATAGGATTTTGCATATATATGAGGAGTAAAGTAAAAATAATAAATGCCGAGTTTGGTCAAGATTCCTTGAAAAACAGAATATTTTTCATACAACTTAATTTACGACCGATCGTTCCTATGGCAGCTATATGATATAGTGGTCCGATCTTAATAGGATTTTGCATATATATGAGGAGTAAAGTAAAAATAATAAATGCCGAGTGTGGTCAAGATTCCTTGAAAAACACAATATTTTTCATACAACTTAATTTACTACCGATCGTTCCTATGGCAGCTATATGATATAGTGGTCCGATCCTTATAGGATTTTGCCAATATAATAGGAGTATAGTAAATCTAATAAATGCCGAGTTTGGTCAAGATTTCTTGAAAAACAGAATACTTTTCATTCAATTTAATTTACGACCGATCGTTCCTATGGCAGCTATATGATATAGTGGTCCGATCTTAAAAGGATTTTGCATATATATGAGGAGTAAAGTAAAAATAATAAATGCCGAGTTTGGTCAAGTTTCCTTGAAAAACACAATATTTTTCATACAACTTAATTTATGACCGATCGTTCCTATGGCAGCTATATGATATAGTGGTCCGATCCTTATAGGATTTTGCCAATATAATAGGAGTATAGTAAATTTTATAAATGCCGAGTTTGGTCAAGATTCCTTGAAAAACACAATATTTTTCATACAACTTAATTTACGACCGATCGTTCCTATGGCAGCTGTATGATATAGTGGTCCGATCTTAATAGGATTTTGCATATATATGAGGAGTAAAGTAAAAATAATAAATGCCGAGTTTGGTCAAGATTCCTTGAAAAACACAATATTTTTCTTACAACTTAATTTACGACCGATCGTTCCTATGGCAGCTATATGATATAGTGGTCCGATCCTTATAGGATTTTGCCAATATAATAGGAGTATAGTAAATCTAATAAATGCCGAGTTTGGTCAAGATTTCTTGAAAAACAGAATATTTACGACCGATCGTTCCTATGGCAGCTATATGATATAGTGGTCCGATCCTTATAGGATTTTGCCAATATAATAGGAGTATAGTAAATCTAATAAACGCCGAGTTTGGTCAAGATTCCTTGAAAAACAGAACATTATTCATACAACTTAATTTACGACCGATCGTTCCTATGGCAGCTATATGATATAGTGGTCCGATCTTAATAGGATTTTGCATATATATGAGGAGTAAAGTAAAAATAATAAATGCCGAGTTTGGTCAAGATTCCTTAAAAAAAAACACAATATTTTTCATACAACTTAATTTACGACCGATCGTTCCTATGGCAGCTATATGATATAGTGGTCCGATCCTGATAGGATTTTGCCAATATAATAGAAGTATAGTAAATCTAATAAATGCCGAGTTTAGTCAAGATTCCTTGAAAAACACAATATTTTTCATACAATTTAATTTACGACCGATCGTTCCTATGGCATAGTGGTCCGATCTTAATAGGATTTTGCCAATATAATAGGAGTATAGTAAATCTAATAAATGCCGAGTTTGGTCAAGATTCCTTGAAAAACAGAATATTTATCATACAACTTAATTTACGACCGATCGTTCCTATGGCAGCTATATGATATAGTGGTCCGATCCTTATAGGATTTTGCCAATATAATAGGAGTATAGTAAATCTAATAAATGCCGAGTTTGGTCAAGATTCCTTGAAAAACAGAATATTTATCATACAACTTAATTTACGACCGATCGTTCCTATGGCAGCTATATGATATAGTGGTCCGATCCTTATAGGATTTTGCCAATATAATAGGAGTATAGTAAATCTTATAATGCCGAGTTTGGTCAAGATTCCTAGAAAAACAGAATATTTTTCATACAACTTAATTTACGACCGATCGTTCCTATGGCAGCTATATGATATACTGGTCCGATCTTAATAGGATTTTGCATATATATGAGGAGTAAAGTAAAAATAATAAATGCCGAGTTTGGTCAAGATTCCTTGAAAAACAGAATATTTTTCATACAACTTAATTTACGACCGATCGTTCCTATGGCAGCTATATGATATAGTGGTCCGATCTTAATAGGATTTTGCATATATATGAGGAGTAAAGTAAAAATAATAAATGCCGAGTGTGGTCAAGATTCCTTGAAAAACACAATATTTTTCATACAACTTAATTTACTACCGATCGTTCCTATGGCAGCTATATGATATAGTGGTCCGATCCTTATAGGATTTTGCCAATATAATAGGAGTATAGTAAATCTAATAAATGCCGAGTTTGGTCAAGATTACTTGAAAAACAGAATATTTATCATACAACTTAATTTACGACCGATCGTTCCTATGGCAGCTATATGATATAGTGGTCCGATCCTTATAGGATTTTGCCAATATAATAGGAGTATGTAAATCTTATAAATGCCGAGTTTGGTCAAGATTCCTTGAAAAACACAATATTTTTCATACAATTTAATTTACGACCGATCGTTCCTATGGCAGCTATATGATATAGTGGTCCGATCTTAATAGGATTTTGCAAATATATGAGGAGTATAGTACAACAAATAAATTCCGAGTTTGCTCAAGATATCTTGAAATGTAAAATGTTTATTCATACAACAACTTAATTTTCGACCGATCGTTCCTGTGGTAGCTGTATGATAGATATAGTGGTCCGATCCTTTAAGGACTTTGCCTTTATTATAGGAGTACAGTAAATTTAATAAATGCCGAGTTTGGTCAAGATATCTTAATAAACAAACCGATCGATACTATCGCAGCTATATGATATAGTGGTCCGATCTTAATAGAATTTTGCATATATATGAGGACTAGAGTACAACTAATAAATGCCGAGTTTGGTCAAGATATCTCGAAAAACAAAATGTTTTTTCATACAACTTAATTTTCGACCGATCGTTCCTATGGCAGCTATATGATATAGTGGTTCGATCCTTATAGGATTTTTCCAATATAATAGGAGTATAGTAAATCTAATAAATGCCGAGTTTGGTCAAGATTCCTTGAAAAACAGAATATTTTTCATACAATTTAATTTACGACCGATTGTTCCTATGGCAGCTATATGATATATTGGTCCGATCTTAATAGGATTTTGACAATATAATGGGAGTATAGTAAATCTAATAAATGCCGAGGTTGGTCAAGATTCCTTGAAAAACAGAATATTTATCATACAACTTAATTTACGACCGATCGTTCCTATGGCAGCTATAAGATATAGTGGTCCGATCCTTATAGGATTTTGCCAATATAATAGGAGTATAGTAAATCTAATAAATGCCGAGTGTTTGGTCAAGATTCCTTGAAAAACAGAATATTTGTCATACAACTTAATTTACGACCGATCGTACCTATGGCAGCTATATGATATAGTGGTCCGATCCTTATAGGATTTTGCCAATATAATAGGAGTATAGTAAATCTAATAAATGCCGAGTTTAGTTAAGATTCCTTGAAAAACAGAATATTTTTCATTCAAAATGTTTATTCATACAACAACTTAATTTTCGACCGGTCGTTCCTATTGCAGCTATGTGATATAGTGGTCCAATCCTTATAGGATTTTGCCTATATAATAGGAGTATTGTAAAACTAATAAATGCCGAGTTCAGTCAAGATATCTTGAAAAACAAAATGTTTTTTCATACAACATTTTAATTTTCGACCGATCGTTCCTATGGCAACTGTATGATATAGTGGTCCGAACCTTATAGGACTTATAAAATAGGAGCTTCAATGGCAGCTATATGATACAGTGGTCCGATCTTACTAGGATTTTCTGTCGAGTTTGGTCAAGATATTTTGATAAACAAAATGGTTTTTGATACCACAACTTAATTTTTGACCGAACGTTCATATGGCAGCTATATGATATAGTGATCCGATCTTAATAGGAATTTGCTTATATATGAGGAGTATAGTAAAACTAATAAATGCCGAGTTCAGTCAAGATATCTTCATAAACAAAACAGGTTTTTAATCAAAAACCTAGTTTTCGACCGATCGTTCCTATGGCAGCTATATGATATAGTGGTCCGATCCTTATAGGATTTTGCCAGGAGTATAGTAAATCTAATAAATGCCGAGATTGGTCAAGATTCATTGAAAAGCAAAATATTTTTCATATAACTTAATTTTCGACCGATCGTTCCTATGGGAGCTATATGATATAGTGGTCCGATCTTAATAGGATTTTGCATATATATGAGGGGTAGAGTACAACAAATAAATCCCGAGTTTGGTCAAGATATTTTGATAAACAAAATGGTTTTTGATACCACAACTTAATTTTTGACCAAACGTTCATATGGCAGCTATATGATATAGTGATCCGATCTTAATAGGAATTTGCTTATATATGATGAGTAATGTAAAACTAATAAATACCGAGTTCAGTCAAGATATCTTGAAAAACAAAATGATTTTTCATACAACAACTTAATTTTCGACCGGTCGTTCCTATTGCAGCTATGTGATATAGTGGTCCAATCCTTATAGGATTTTGCCTATATAATAGGAGTATTGTAAAACTAATAAATGCCGAGTTTGGTCAAGATATCTTGAAAAACAAAATGTTTTTCATACAACAACTTAATTTTTGACCGATCGTTCCTGTGGCAGCTATAGTGGTCCGATCTTAATAGGATTTTGCATATATATGAGGAGTAGGGTACAACTAATAAATGCCGAGTTTGGTCAAGTTATCTTCATAAACAAAACAGGTTTTTAATCAAAAACCTAGTTTTCGACCGATCGTTCCTATGGCAGCTATATGATATAGTGGTCCGATCCTTATAGGATTTTGCCAGGAGTATAGTAAATCTAATAAATGCCGAGATTGGTCAAGATTCATTGAAAAACAAAATATTTTTCATATAACTTAATTTTCGACCGATCGTTCCTATGGGAGCTATATGATATAGTGGTCCGATCTTAATAGGATTTTGCATATATATGAGGGGTAGAGTACAACAAATAAATCCCGAGTTTGGTCAAGATATCTTGAAAAACAAAATGTTTTTTTATACAACAACTTAATTTTCGACCGATCGTTCCTGTGGTAACTGTATGATATAGTGCACTAAATTTAATAAATGCCGAGTTTGGTCAAGATATCTTGATAAACAAAACAGGTTTTTAATCGAAAACCTAGTTTTCGACCCATCGTTCCTATGGCAGCTATATGATATAGTGGTCCGATCCTTATAGGATTTTGCCAATATAATAGGAGTATAGTAAATCTAATAAATGCCGAGTTTGGTCAAGATTCCTTGAAAAAAAACACAATTTTTTTCATACAACTTAATTTACGACCGATCGTTCCTATGGCAGCTATATGATATAGTGGTCCGATCCTTATAGGAGTATAGTAAATCTAATAAATGCCGAGTTTGGTCAAGATTCCTTGAAAAACAGAATATTTTTCATACAACTTAATTTACGACCGATCGTTCCTATGGCAGCTATATGATATAGTGGTCCGATCTTAATAGGATTTTGCATAAATATGAGGAGTAAAGTAAAAATAATAAATGCCGAGTTTGGTCAAGATTCCTTGAAAAACAGAATATTTTTCATACAACTTAATTTACGACCGATCGTTCCTATGGCAGCTATATGATATAGTGGTCCGATCTTAATAGGATTTTGCATAAATATGAGGAGTAAAGTAAAAATAATAAATGCCGAGTTTGGTCAAGATTCCTTGAAAAACACAATATTTTTAATACAACTTAATTTACGACCAATCGTTCCTATGGCAGCTATATGATATAGTGGTCCGATCCTTATAGGATTTTGCCAATATAATAGGAGTATAGTAAATCTAATAAATGCCGAGTTTAGTCAAGATTCCTTGAAAAACAGAATATTTTTCATACAACTTAATTTACGACCGATCGTTTCTATGGCAGCTATATGATATAGTGGTCCGATCTTAATAGGATTTTGCCAAAATAATAGGAGTATAGTAAATCTAATAAATGCCGAGTTTGGTCAAGATTCCTTGAAAAACAGAATATTTATCATACAACTTAATTTACGACCGATCGTTCCTATGGCAGCTATATGATATAGTGGTCCGATCCTTATAGGATTTTGCCAATATAATAGGAGTATAGTAAATCTAATAAATGCCGAGTTTGGTCAAGATTTCTTGAAAAACAGAATACTTTTCATTCAATTTAATTTACGACCGATCGTTCCTGTGGTAACTGTATGATATAGTGCACTAAATTTAATAAATGCCGAGTTTGGTCAAGATATCTTGATAAACAAAACAGGTTTTTAATCGAAAACCTAGTTTTCGACCCATCGTTCCTATGGCAGCTATATGATATAGTGGTCCGATCCTTATAGGATTTTGCCAATATAATAGGAGTATAGTAAATCTAATAAATGCCGAGTTTGGTCAAGATTCCTTGAAAAAAAAACACAATTTTTTTCATACAACTTAATTTACGACCGATCGTTCCTATGGCAGCTATATGATATAGTGGTCCGATCCTTATAGGAGTAATAAATGCCGAGTTTGGTCAAGATTTCTTGAAAAACAGAATACTTTTCATTCAATTTAATTTACGACCGATCGTTCCTATGGCAGCTATATGATATAGTGGTCCGATCTTAATAGGATTTTGCATATATATAAGGGGTATAGTACAACAAATAAATTCCGAGTTTGGTCAAGATATCTTGAAAAGTAAAATGTTTATTCATACAACAACTTAATTTTCGACCGATCGGTCCTGTGGTAACTGTATGATATAGTGCACTAAATTTAATAAATGCCGAGTTTGGTCAAGATATCTTGATAAACAAAACAGGTTTTTAATCGAAAACCTAGTTTTCGACCCATCGTTCCTATGGCAGCTATATGATATAGTGGTCCGATCCTTATAGGATTTTGCCAATATAATAGGAGTATAGTAAATCTAATAAATGCCGAGTTTGGTCAAGATTCCTTGAAAAAAAACACAATTTTTTTCATACAACTTAATTTGCGACCGATCGTTCCTATGGCAGCTATATGATATAGTGGTCCGATCCTTATAGGAGTATAGTAAATCTAATAAATGCCGAGTTTGGTCAAGATTCCTTGAAAAACAGAATATTTTTCATACAACTTAATTTACGACCGATCGTTCCTATGGCAGCTATATGATATAGTGGTCCGATCTTAATAGGATTTTGCATACATATGAGGAGTAAAGTAAAAATAATAAATGCCGAGTTTGGTCAAGATTCCTTGAAAAACACAATATTTTTCATACAACTTAATTTACGACCAATCGTTCCTATGGCAGCTATATGATATAGTGGTCCGATCCTTATAGGATTTTGCCAATATAATAGGAGTATAGTAAATCTAATAAATGCCGAGTTTAGTAAAGATTCCTTGAAAAACAGAATGTTTTTCATTCAACTTAATTTACGACCGATCGTTTCTATGGCAACTATATGATATAGTGGTCCGATCTTAATAGGATTTTGCCAAAATAATAGGAGAATAGTAAATCTAATAAATGCCGAGTTTGGTCAAGATTCCTTGAAAAACAGAATATTTATCATACAACTTAATTTAGGACCGATCGTTCCTATGGCAGCTATATGATATAGCGGTCCGATCCTTATAGGATTTTGCCAATATAATAGGAGTATAGTTAATCTAATAAATGCCGAGTTTGGTCAAGATTTCTTGAAAAACAGAATACTTTTCATACAATTTAATTTACGACCGATCGTTCCTATGGCAGCTATATGATATAGTGGTCCGATCTTAATAGGATTTTGCATATATATAAGGGGTATAGTACAACAAATAAATTCCGAGTTTGGTCAAGATATCTTGAAAAGTAAAATTTTATTCATACAACAACTTAATTTTCGACCGGTCGTTCTTATTGCAGCTATGTGATATAGTGGTCCAATCCTTATAGGATTTTGCCTATATAATAGGAGTATTGTAAAACTAATAAATGCCGAGTTCAGTCAAGATATCTCGAAAAACAAAATGTTTTTTCAAAACAATTTAATTTTCGACCGGTCGTTCCTATGGCAGCTATATGATATATTGGTCCTATCTCAATAAGATTTTGCATATATATGAGGAGCATAGTAAAACTAATACATGTCTAGTTTGGTCAAGATATCTTGAAAAACAAAATGTTTTTCATACAACAATTTAATTTTTGACCGATCGTTCCTATGGCAACTGTATGATATAGTGGTCCGATCTTAATAGGAATTTGCTTATATATGAGGAGTATAGTAAAACTAATAAATGCCGAGTTCAGTCAAGATATCTTGAAAAACAAAATGTTTTTTCATACAACAACTTAATTTTCGACCGGTCGTTCCTATTGCAGCTATGTGATATAGTGGTCCACTCCTTATAGGATTTTGCCTATATAATAGGAGTATTGTAATACTAATAAATGCCGAGTTTGGTCAAGATATCTTGAAAAACAAAATGTTTTTCATACAACAACTTAATTTTTGACCGATCGTTCCTATGGCAACTGTATGATATAGTGGTCCGAACCTTATAGGACTTATAAAATAGGAGCTTCAATGGCAGCTATATGATATAGTGGTCCGATCTTACTAGGATTTTCTGTCGAGTTTGGTCAAGATATTTTGATAAACAAAATGGTTTTTGATACCACAACTTAATTTTTGACCGAACGTTCATATGGCAGCTATATGATATAGTGATCCGATCTTAATAGGAATTTGCTTATATATGAGGAGTATAGTAAAACTAATAAATGCCGAGTTCAGTCAAGATATCTTGAAAAACAAAATGTTTTTTCATACAACAACTTAATTTTCGACCGGTCGTTCCTATTGCAGCTATGTGATATAGTGGTCCACTCCTTATAGGATTTTGCCTATATAATAGGAGTATTGTAATACTAATAAATGCCGAGTTTGGTCAAGATATCTTGAAAAACAAAATGTTTTTCATACAACAACTTAATTTTTGACCGATCGTTCCTGTGGCAGCTATAGTGGTCCGATCTTAATAGGATTTTGCATATATATGAGGAGTAGGGTACAACTAATAAATGCCGAGTTTGGTCAAGTTATCTTCATAAACAAAACAGGTTTTTAATCAAAAACCTAGTTTTCGACCGATCGTTCCTATGGCAGCTATATGATATAGTGGTCCGATCCTTATAGGATTTTGCCAGGAGTATAGTAAATCTAATAAATGCCGAGTTTGGTCAAGATTCATTGAAAAACAAAATATTTTTCATATAACTTAATTTTCGACCGATCGTTCCTATGGGAGCTATATGATATAGTGGTCCGATCTTAATAGGATTTTGCATATATATGAGGGGTAGAGTACAACAAATAAATCCCGAGTTTGGTCAAGATATCTTGAAAAACAAAATGTTTTTTTATACAACAACTTAATTTTCGACCGATCGTTCCTGTGGTAACTGTATGATATAGTGCACTAAATTTAATAAATGCCGAGTTTGGTCAAGATATCTTGATAAACAAAACAGGTTTTTAATCGAAAACCTAGTTTTCGACCCATCGTTCCTATGGCAGCTATATGATATAGTGGTCCGATCCTTATAGGATTTTGCCAATATAATAGGAGTATAGTAAATCTAATAAATGCCGAGTTTGGTCAAGATTCCTTGAAAAAAAACACAATTTTTTTCATACAACTTAATTTACGACCGATCGTTCCTATGGCAGCTATATGATATAGTGGTCCGATCCTTATAGGAGTATAGTAAATCTAATAAATGCCGAGTTTGGTCAAGATTCCGTGAAAAACAGAATATTTTTCATACAACTTAATTTACGACCGATCGTTCCTATGGCAGCTATATGATATAGTGGTCCGATCTTAATAGGATTTTGCATAAATATGAGGAGTAAAGTAAAAATAATAAATGCCGAGTTTGGTCAAGATTCCTTGAAAAACAGAATATTTTTCATACAACTTAATTTACGACCGATCGTTCCTATGGCAGCTATATGATATAGTGGTCCGATCTTAATAGGATTTTGCATAAATATGAGGAGTAAAGTAAAAATAATAAATGCCGAGTTTGGTCAAGATTCCTTGAAAAACACAATATTTTTAATACAACTTAATTTACGACCAATCGTTCCTATGGCAGCTATATGATATAGTGGTCCGATCCTTATAGGATTTTGCCAATATAATAGGAGTATAGTAAATCTAATAAATGCCGAGTTTAGTCAAGATTCCTTGAAAAACAGAATATTTTTCATACAACTTAATTTACGACCGATCGTTTCTACGGCAGCTTTATGATATAGTGGTCCGATCTTAATAGGATTTTGCCAAAATAATAGGAGTATAGTAAATCTAATAAATGCCGAGTTTGGTCAAGATTCCTTGAAAAACAGAATATTTATCATACAACTTAATTTACGACCGATCGTTCCTATGGCAGCTATATGATATAGTGGTCCGATCCTTATAGGATTTTGCCAATATAATAGGAGTATAGTAAATCTAATAAATGCCGAGTTTGGTCAAGATTTCTTGAAAAACAGAATACTTTTCATTCAATTTAATTTACGACCGATCGTTCCTATGGCAGCTATATGATATAGTGGTCCGATCTTAATAGTATTTTGCATATATATAAGGGGTATAGTACAACAAATAAATTCCGAGTTTGGTCAAGATATCTTGAAAAGTAAAATGTTTATTCATACAACTTAATTTTCGACCGATCGGTCCTGTGGTAACTGTATGATATAGTGCACTAAATTTAATAAATGCCGAGTTTGGTCAAGATATCTTGATAAACAAAACAGGTTTTTAATCGAAAACCTAGTTTTCGACCCATCGTTCCTATGGCAGCTATATGATATAGTGGTCCGATCCTTATAGGATTTTGCCAATATAATAGGAGTATAGTAAATCTAATAAATGCCGAGTTTGGTCAAGATTCCTTGAAAAAAAACACAATTTTTTTCATACAACTTAATTTACGACCGATCGTTCCTATGGCAGCTATATGATATAGTGGTCCGATCCTTATAGGAGTAATAAATGCCGAGTTTGGTCAAGATTTCTTGAAAAACAGAATACTTTTCATTCAATTTAATTACGACCGATCGTTCCTATGGCAGCTATATGATATAGTGGTCCGATCTTAATAGGATTTTGCATATATATAAGGGGTATAGTACAACAAATAAATTCCGAGTTTGGTCAAGATATCTTGAAAAGTAAAATGTTTATTCATACAACAACTTAATTTTCGACCGATCGGTCCTGTGGTAACTGTATGATATAGTGCACTAAATTTAATAAATGCCGAGTTTGGTCAAGATATCTTGATAAACAAAACAGGTTTTTAATCGAAAACCTAGTTTTCGACCCATCGTTCCTATGGCAGCTATATGATATAGTGGTCCGATCCTTATAGGATTTTGCCAATATAATAGGAGTATAGTAAATCTAATAAATGCCGAGTTTGGTCAAGATTCCTTGAAAAAAACACAATTTTTTTCATACAACTTAATTTACGACCGATCGTTCCTATGGCAGCTATATGATATAGTGGTCCGATCCTTATAGGAGTATAGTAAATCTAATAAATGCCGAGTTTGGTCAAGATTCCTTGAAAAACAGAATATTTTTCATACAACTTAATTTACGACCGATCGTTCCTATGGCAGCTATATGATATAGTGGTCCGATCTTAATAGGATTTTGCATACATATGAGGAGTAAAGTAAAAATAATAAATGCCGAGTTTGGTCAAGATTCCTTGAAAAACACAAAATTTTTCATACAACTTAATTTACGACCAATCGTTCCTATGGCAGCTATATGATATAGTGGTCCGATCCTTATAGGATTTTGCCAATATAATAGGAGTATAGTAAATCTAATAAATGCCGAGTTTAGTAAAGATTCCTTGAAAAACAGAATGTTTTTCATACAACTTAATTTACGACCGATCGTTTCTATGGCAACTATATGATATAGTGGTCCGATCTTAATAGGATTTTGCCAAAATAATAGGAGAATAGTAAATCTAATAAATGCCGAGTTTGGTCAAGATTCCTTGAAAAACAGAATATTTATCATACAACTTAATTTAGGACCGATCGTTCCTATGGCAGCTATATGATATAGTGGTCCGATCCTTATAGGATTTTGCCAATATAATAGGAGTATAGTAAATCTAATAAATGCCGAGTTTGGTCAAGATTTCTTGAAAAACAGAATACTTTTCATACAATTTAATTTACGACCGATCGTTCCTATGGCAGCTATATGATATAGTGGTCCGATCTTAATAGGATTTTGCATATATATAAGGGGTATAGTACAACAAATAAATTCCGAGTTTGGTCAAGATATCTTGAAAAGTAAAATGTTTATTCATACAACAACTTAATTTTCGACCGGTCGTTCTTATTGCAGCTATGTGATATAGTGGTCCAATCCTTATAGGATTTTGCCTATATAATAGGAGTATTGTAAAACTAATAAATGCCGAGTTCAGTCAAGATATCTCGAAAAACAAAATGTTTTTTCAAAACAATTTAATTTTCGACCGGTCGTTCCTATGGCAGCTATATGATATATTGGTCCTATCTTAATAAGATTTTGCATATATATGAGGAGCATAGTAAAACTAATACATGTCTAGTTTGGTCAAGATATCTTGAAAAACAAAATGTTTTTCATACAACAATTTAATTTTTGACCGATCGTTCCTATGGCAACTGTATGATATAGTGGTCCGATCTTAATAGGAATTTGCTTATATATGAGGAGTATAGTAAAACTAATAAATGCCGAGTTCAGTCAAGATATCTTGAAAAACAAAATGTTTTTTCATACAACAATTTAATTTTCGACCGGTCGTTCCTATTGCAGCTATGTGATATAGTGGTCCACTCCTTATAGGATTTTGCCTATATAATAGGAGTATTGTAATACTAATAAATGCCGAGTTTGGTCAAGATATCTTGAAAAACAAAATGTTTTTCATACAACAACTTAATATTTGACCGATCGTTCCTATGGCAACTGTATGATATAGTGGTCCGAACCTTATAGGACTTATAAAATAGGAGCTTCAATGGCAGCTATATGATATAGTGGTCCGATCTTACTAGGATTTTCTGTCGAGTTTGGTCAAGATATTTTGATAAACAAAATGGTTTTTGATACCACAACTTAATTTTTGACCGAACGTTCATATGGCAGCTATATGATATAGTGATCCGATCTTAATAGGAATTTGCTTATATATGAGGAGTATAGTAAAACTAATAAATGCCGAGTTCAGTCAAGATATCTTGAAAAACAAAATGTTTTTTCATACAACAACTTAATTTTCGACCGGTCGTTCCTATTGCAGCTATGTGATATAGTGGTCCACTCCTTATTGGATTTTGCCTATATAATAGGAGTATTGTAATACTAATAAATGCCGAGTTTGGTCAAGATATCTTGAAAAACAAAATGTTTTTCATACAACAACTTAATTTTTGACCGATCGTTCCGGTGGCAGCTATAGTGGTCCGATCTTAATAGGATTTTGCATATATATGAGGAGTAGGGTACAACTAATAAATGCCGAGTTTGGTCAAGTTATCTTCATAAACAAAACAGGTTTTTAATCAAAAACCTAATTTTCGACCGATCGTTCCTATGGCAGCTATATGCTATAGCGGTCTGATCCTTATAGGATTTTGCCAGGAGTATAGTAAATCTAATAAATGCCGAGTTTGGTCAAGATTCCTTGAAAAACAAAATATTTTTCATATAACTTAATTTTCGACCGATCGTTCCTATGGCAGCTATATGATATAGTGGTCCGATCTTAATAGGATTTTGCATATATATGAGGGGTAGAGAACAACAAATAAATCCCGAGTTTGGTCAAGATATCTTGAAAAACAAAATGTTTTTTCATACAACAACTTAATTTTCGACCGATCGTTCATATGGCAGCTATATGATATAGTGATCCGATCTTTATAGGAATTTGCTTATATATAATGAGTAATATAAAACTAATAAATGCCGAGTTTAGTCAAGATTCCTTGAAAAACAGAATATTTTTCATACAATTTAATTTACGACCGATCGTTCCTATGGCAGCTATATGATATAGTGGTCCGATCTTAATAGGATTTTGCATATATATGAGGAGTATAGTACAACAAATAAATTCCGAGTTTGGTCAAGATATCTTGAAAAGTAAAATGTTTATTCATACAACAACTTAATTTTTGACCGGTCGTTCCTATTGCAGCTATGTGATATAGTGGTCCAATCCTTATAGGATTTTGCCTATATAATAGGAGTATTGTAAAAACAAAATGTTTTTTCATAAAACATTTTAATTTTCGACCGATCGTTCCTATGGCAACTGTATGATATAGTGGTCCGAACCTTATAGGACTTATAAAATAGGAGCTTCAATGGCAGCTATATGATATAGTGGTCCGATCTTACTAGGATTTTCTGTCGAGTTTGGTCAAGATATTTTGATAAACAAAATGGTTTTTGATACCACAACTTAATTTTGACCAAACGTTCATATGGCAGCTATATGATATAGTGATCCGATCTTAATAGGAATTTGCTTATATTTGATGAGTAATGTAAAACTAATAAATACCGAGTTCAGTCAAGATATCTTGAAAAACAAAATGGTTTTTCATACAACAACTTAATTTTCGACCGGTCGTTCCTATTGCAGCTATGTGATATAGTGGTCCAATCCTTATAGGATTTTGCCTATATAATAGGAGTATTGTAAAACTAATAAATGCCGAGTTTGGTCAAGATATCTTGAAAAACAAAATGTTTTTCATACAACAACTTAATTTTTGACCGATCGTTCCTGTGGCAGCTATAGTGGTCCGATCTTAATAGGATTTTGCATATATATGAGGAGTAGGGTACAACTAATAAATGCCGAGTTTGGTCAAGTTATCTTCATAAACAAAACAGGTTTTTAATCAAAAACCTAGTTTTCGACCGATCGTTCCTATGGCAGCTATATGATATAGTGGTCCGATCCTTATAGGATTTTGCCAGGAGTATAGTAAATCTAATAAATGCCGAGTTTGGTCAAGATTCCTTGAAAAACAAAATATTTTTCATATAACTTAATTTTCGACCGATCGTTCCTATGGGAGCTATATGATATAGTGGTCCGATCTTAATAGGATTTTGCATATATATGAGGGGTAGAGTACAACAAATAAATCCCGAGTTTGGTCAAGATATCTTGAAAAACAAAATGTTTTTTCATACAACAACTTAATTTTCGACCGATCGTTCCTGTGGTAACTGTATGATATAGTGCACTAAATTTAATAAATGCCGAGTTTGGTCAAGATATCTTGATAAACAAAACAGGTTTTTAATCGAAAACCTAGTTTTCGACCCATCGTTCCTATGGCAGCTATATGATATAGTGGTCCGATCCTTATAGGATTTTGCCAATATAATAGGAGTATAGTAAATCTAATAAATGCCGAGTTTGGTCAAGATTCCTTGAAAAAAACACAATTTTTTTCATACAACTTAATTTACGACCGATCGTTCTTATGGCAGCTATATGATATAGTGGTCCGATCCTTATAGGAGTATAGTAAATCTAATAAATGCCGAGTTTGGTCAAGATTCCTTGAAAAACAGAATATTTTTCATACAACTTAATTTACGACCGATCGTTCCTATGGCAGCTATATGATATAGTGGTCCGATCTTAATAGGATTTTGCATAAATATGAGGAGTAAAGTAAAAATAATAAATGCCGAGTTTGGTCAAGATTCCTTGAAAAACACAATATTTTTCATACAACTTAATTTACGACCAATCGTTCCTATGGCAGCTATATGATATAGTGGTCCGATCCTTATAGGATTTTGCCAATATAATAGGAGTATAGTAAATCTAATAAATGCCGAGTTTAGTCAAGATTCCTTGAAAAACAGAATTTTTGACCGAACGTTCATATGGCAGCTATATGATATAGTGATCCGATCTTAATAGGAATTTGCTTATATATGATGAGTAATATAAAACTAATAAATGCCGAGTTCAGTCAAGATATCTTGAAAAACAAAATGTTTTTTCATAAAACAACTTAATTTTCGACCGGTCGTTCCTATTGCAGCTATGTGATATAGTGGTCCACTCCTTATAGGATTTTGCCTATATAATAGGAGTATTGTAATACTAATAAATGCCGAGTTTGGTCAAGATATCTTGAAAAACAAAATGTTTTTCATACAACAACTTAATTTTTGACCGATCGTTCCTATGGCAACTGTATGATATAGTGGTCCGAACCTTATAGGACTTATAAAATAGGAGCTTCAATGGCAGCTATATGATATAGTGGTCCGATCTTACTAGGATTTTCTGTCGAGTTTGGTCAAGATATTTTGATAAACAAAATGGTTTTTGATACCACAACTTAATTTTTGACCAAACGTTCATATGGCAGCTATATGATATAGTGATCCGATCTTAATAGGAATTTGCTTATATTTGATGAGTAATGTAAAACTAATAAATACCGAGTTCAGTCAAGATATCTTGAAAAACAAAATGGTTTTTCATACAACAACTTAATTTTCGACCGGTCGTTCCTATTGCAGCTATGTGATATAGTGGTCCAATCCTTATAGGATTTTGCCTATATAATAGGAGTATTGTAAAACTAATAAATGCCGAGTTTGGTCAAGATATCTTGAAAAACAAAATGTTTTTCATACAACAACTTAATTTTTGACCGATCGTTCCTGTGGCAGCTATAGTGGTCCGATCTTAATAGGATTTTGCATATATATGAGGAGTAGGGTACAACTAATAAATGCCGAGTTTGGTTAAGTTATCTTCATAAACAAAACAGGTTTTTAATCAAAAACCTAGTTTTCGACCGATCGTTCCTATGGCAGCTATATGATATAGTGGTCCGATCCTTATAGGATTTTGCCAGGAGTATAGTAAATCTAATAAATGCCGAGTTTGGTCAAGATTCCTTGAAAAACAAAATATTTTTCATATAACTTAATTTTCGACCGATCGTTCCTATGGGAGCTATATGATATAGTGGTCCGATCTTAATAGGATTTTGCATATATATGAGGGGTAGAGTACAACAAATAAATCCCGAGTTTGGTCAAGATATCTTGAAAAACAAAATGTTTTTTCATACAACAACTTAATTTTCGACCGATCGTTCCTGTGGTAACTGTATGATATAGTGCACTAAATTTAATAAATGCCGAGTTTGGTCAAGATATCTTGATAAACAAAACAGGTTTTTAATCGAAAACCTAGTTTTCGACCCATCGTTCCTATGGCAGCTATATGATATAGTGGTCCGATCCTTATAGGATTTTGCCAATATAATAGGAGTATAGTAAATCTAATAAATGCCGAGTTTGGTCAAGATTCCTTGAAAAAAACACAATTTTTTCATACAACTTAATTTACGACCGATCGTTCTTATGGCAGCTATATGATATAGTGGTCCGATCCTTATAGGAGTATAGTAAATCTAATAAATGCCGAGTTTGGTCAAGATTCCTTGAAAAACAGAATATTTTTCATACAACTTAATTTACGACCGATCGTTCCTATGGCAGCTATATGATATAGTGGTCCGATCTTAATAGGATTTTGCATAAATATGAGGAGTAAAGTAAAAAAATAAATGCCGAGTTTGGTCAAGATTCCTTGAAAAACACAATATTTTTCATACAACTTAATTTACGACCAATCGTTCCTATGGCAGCTATATGATATAGTGGTCCGATCCTTATAGGATTTTGCCAATATAATAGGAGTATAGTAAATCTAATAAATGCCGAGTTTAGTCAAGATTCCTTGAAAACAGAATTTTTGACCGAACGTTCATATGGCAGCTATATGATATAGTGATCCGATCTTAATAGGAATTTGCTTATATATGATGAGTAATATAAAACTAATAAATGCCGAGTTCAGTCAAGATATCTTGAAAAACAAAATGTTTTTTCATAAAACAACTTAATTTTCGACCGGTCGTTCCTATTGCAGCTATGTGATATAGTGGTCCACTCCTTATAGGATTTTGCCTATATAATAGGAGTATTGTAATACTAATAAATGCCGAGTTTGGTCAAGATATCTTGAAAAACAAAATGTTTTTCATACAACAACTTAATTTTTGACCGATCGTTCCTGTGGCAGCTATAGTGGTCCGATCTTAATAGGATTTTGCATATATATGAGGAGTAGGGTACAACTAATAAATGCCAAGTTTGGTCAAGTTATCTTCATAAACAAAACAGGTTTTTAATCAAAAACCTAGTTTTCGACCGATCGTTCCTATGGCAGCTATATGATATAGTGGTCCGATCCTTATAGGATTTTGCCAATATAATAGGAGTATAGTAAATCTAATAAATGCCGAGTTTGGTCAAGATTCCTTGAAAAAAACACAATTTTTTTCATACAACTTAATTTACGACCGATCGTTCTTATGGCAGCTATATGATATAGTGGTCCGATCCTTATAGGAGTATAGTAAATCTAATAAATGCCGACTTTGGTCAAGATTCCTTGAAAAACAGAATATTTTTCATACAACTTAATTTACGACCGATCGTTCCTATGGCAGCTATATGATATAGTGGTCCGATCTTAATAGGATTTTGCATAAATATGAGGAGTAAAGTAAAAATAATAAATGCCGAGTTTGGTCAAGATTCCTTGAAAAACACAATATTTTTCATACAACTTAATTTACGACCAATCGTTCCTATGGCAGCTATATGATATAGTGGTCCGATCCTTATAGGATTTTGCCAATATAATAGGAGTATAGTAAATCTAATAAATGCCGAGTTTAGTCAAGATTCCTTGAAAAACAGAATTTTTGACCGAACGTTCATATGGCAGCTATATGATATAGTGATCCGATCTTAATAGGAATTTGCTTATATATGATGAGTAATATAAAACTAATAAATGCCGAGTTCTGTCAAGATATCTTGAAAAACAAAATGTTTTTTCATAAAACAACTTAATTTTCGACCGGTCGTCCTATTGCAGCTATGTGATATAGTGGTCCACTCCTTATAGGATTTTGCCTATATAATAGGAGTATTGTAATACTAATAAATGCCGAGTTTGGTCAAGATATCTTGAAAAACAAAATGTTTTTCATACAACAACTTAATTTTTGACCGATCGTTCCTGTGGCAGCTATAGTGGTCCGATCTTAATAGGATTTTGCATATATATGAGGAGTAGGGTACAACTAATAAATGCCAAGTTTGGTCAAGTTATCTTCATAAAAAAAAGGTTTTTAATCAAAAACCTAGTTTCGACCGATCGTTCCTATGGCAGCTATATGATATAGTGGTCCGATCTTAATAGGATTTGCATAAATATGTGCCGAGTTTGGTCAAGATATCTTGAAAAGTAAAATGTTTATTCATACAACAACTTAATTTTTGACCGGTCGTTCCTATTGCAGCTATGTTATATAGTGGTCCAATCCTTATAGGATTTTGCCTATATAATAGGAGTATTGTAAAACTAATAAATGCCGAGTTCAGTCAAGATATCTTGAAAAACAAAATGTTTTTTCATAAAACATTTTAATTTTCGACCGATCGTTCCTATGGCAACTGTATGATATAGTGGTCCGAACCTTATAGGACTTATAAAATAGGAGCTTCAATGGCAGCTATATGATATAGTGGTCCGATCTTACTAGGATTTTCTGTCGAGTTTGGTCAAGATATTTTGATAAACAAAATGGTTTTTGATACCACAACTTAATTTTTGACCAAACGTTCATATGGCAGCTATATGATATAGTGATCCGATCTTAATAGGAATTTGCTAATATTTGATGAGTAATGTAAAACTAATAAATACCGAGTTCAGTCAAGATATCTTGAAAAACAAAATGGTTTTTCATACAACAACTTAATTTTCGACCGGTCGTTCCTATTGCAGCTATGTGATATAGTGGTCCAATCCTTATAGGATTTTGCCTATATAATAGGAGTATTGTAAAACTAATAAATGCCGAGTTTGGTCAAGATATCTTGAAAAACAAAATGCTTTTCATACAACAACTTAATTTTTGACCGATCGTTCCTGTGGCAGCTATAGTGGTCCGATCTTAATAGGATTTTGCATATATATGAGGAGTAGGGTACAACTAATAAATGCCGAGTTTGGTCAAGTTATCTTCATAAACAAAACAGGTTTTTAATCAAAAACCTAGTTTTCGACCGATCGTTCCTATGGCAGCTATATGATATAGTGGTCCGATCCTTTTAGGATTTTGCCAATATAATAGGAGTATAGTAAATCTAATAAATGCCGAGTTTGGTCAAGATTCCTTGAAAAACAAAATATTTTTCATATAACTTAATTTTCGACCGATCGTTCCTATGGGAGCTATATGATATAGTGGTCCGATCTTAATAGGATTTTGCATATATATGAGGGGTAGAGTACAACAAATAAATCCCGAGTTTGGTCAAGATATCTTGAAAAACAAAATGTTTTTTCATACAACAACTTAATTTTCGACCGATCGTTCCTGTGGTAACTGTATGATATAGTGCACTAAATTTAATAAATGCCGAGTTTGGTCAAGATATCTTGATAAACAAAACAGGTTTTTAATCGAAAACCTAGTTTTCGACCCATCGTTCCTATGGCAGCTATATGATATAGTGGTCCGATCCTTATAGGATTTTGCAAATATATTAGGAGTATAGTAAATCTAATAAATGCCGAGTTTGGTCAAGATTCCTTGAAAAAAACACAATTTTTTTCATACAACTTAATTTACGACCGATCGATCCTATGGCAGCTATATGATATAGTGGTCCGATCCTTATAGGAGTATAGTAAATCTAATAAATGCCGAGTTTGGTCAAGATTCCTTGAAAAACAGAATTTTTCATACAACTTAATTTACGACCGATCGTTCCTATGGCAGCTATATGATATAGTGGTCCGATCTTAATGGGATTTTGCATAAATATGAGGAGTAAAGTAAAAATAATAAATGCCGAGTTTGGTCAAGATTCCTTGAAAAACACAATATTTTTCATACAACTTAATTTACGACCAATCGTTCCTATGGCAGCTATATGATATAGTGGTCCGATCCTTATAGGATTTTGCCAATATAATAGGAGTATAGTAAATCTAATAAATGCCGAGTTTAGTCAAGATTCCTTGAAAAACAGAATTTTTGACCGAACGTTCATATGGCAGCTATATGATATAGTGATCCGATCTTAATAGGAATTTGCTTATATATGATGAGTAATATAAAACTAATAAATGCCGAGTTCAGTCAAGATATCTTGAAAAACAAAATGTTTTTTCATACAACAACTTAATTTTCGACCGGTCGTTCCTATTGCAGCTATGTAATATAGTGGTCCACTCCTTATAGGATTTTGCCTATATAATAGGAGTATTGTAATACTAATAAATGCCGAGTTTGGTCAAGATATCTTGAAAAACAAAATGTTTTTCATACAACAACTTAATTTTTGACCGATCGTTCCTGTGGCAGCTATAGTGGTCCGATCTTAATAGGATTTTGCATATATATGAGGAGTAGGGTACAACTAATAAATGCCAAGTTTGGTCAAGTTATCTTCATAAACAAAACAGGTTTTTAATCAAAAACCTAGTTTTCGACCGATCGTTCCTATGGCAGCTATATGATATAGTGGTCCGATGCTTATAGGATTTTGCCAGGAGTATAGTAAATCTAATAAATGCCGAGTTTGGTCAAGATTCGTTGAAAAACAAAATATTTTTCATATAACTTAATTTTCGACCGATCGTTCCTATGGGAGCTATATGATATAGTGGTCCGATCTTAATAGGATTTTGCCTATATATTCAGAGTATAGTAAATTTAATAAATGCCGAGGTTGGTCAAGATATCTTGATTAACAAAATGGTTTTTGATACAACTTAATATTCTACCGATCGTTCCTATGGCAGCTATATGATATAGTGGTCCGAACTTAATAGAATTTTGCATGCATATGAGGAGTATGGTATAACTAATAAATTCCGAGTTTGGTCAAGATATCTTGAAAAGTACAATGTTATTCTTATAACAACTTAATTTTCGACCGATCGTTCCTATGGCAACTATATGATATAGTGGTCCGATCTTAATATGATTTTGCTTATATATGAGGAGTAAAGTAAAAATAATAAATGCCGAGTTTGATTAAGATATCTTGAAAAACAAAATGTTTTTCATACAACAACTTAATTTTCTACCGATCGTTCCTGTGGCAGCTGTATGATATAGTGGTCCGATCCTTTAAGGACTTTGCCTATATTATAGGAGTACAGTAAATTTAAATGCCGAGCTTGGTCAAGATATCTTGATAAACAAACCGATCGTTACTATCGCAGCTATATGGTATAGTGGTCCGATCTTAATAGGATTTTGCACATATATGAGGACTAGAGTACAACTAATAAATGCCGAGTTTGGTCAAGATATTTTGAAAAACAAAATGTTTTTTCATACAACTTAATTTTCGACCGATCGTTCCTATGGCAGCTATATGATATAGTGGTCCGATCCTTATAGGATTTTGGCTATATATGTGGAGTATAGTAAAACTCTTAAATGCCGAGCTTGGTCAAGATATCTCGAAAAACAAAATGTATTTCATACAACAACTTAATCTTCGACCGGTCGTTCCTGTGGCAGCTGTATGATATAATGGTCCGATCATTTAAGGACTTTGCCTATATTATAGGAGAACAGTAAATTTAATAAATGCTGAGTTTGGTCAAAATATCTTGATAAACAAACCGATCGTTACTATCGCAGCTATATAATATAGTGGTCCGATCTTAATATGATTTTGCTTATATATGAGGAGTAAAGTAAGAATAATAAATGCCGAGTTTGATCAAGATATCTTGAAAAAAAAAATGTTTTCATACAACTTAATTTTCGACCGATAGTTTCTCTGGCAGCTAAAGTGGTCCGATCTTAATAGGATTTTGCATATATATGAGGAGTAAAGTACAACTAATAAATGCCGAGTTTGGTCAAGTTATCTTGATAAACAAAACACGTCTTCAATCAAAAACCGCTATATGATATAGTGGTCCGATCCTTATAGGATTTTGCCAATATAATAGGAGTATAGTAAATCTAATAAATGCCGAGTTTGATCAAGATTCCTTGAAAAACAAAATATTTTTCATACAACTTAATTTTCGACCGATCGTTCCTATGGCAGCTATATGATATAGTGGTCCGATCTTAATAGGATTTTGCATATATATGAGGGGTAGAGTACAACAAATAAATCCCGAGTTTTGGTCAAGATATCTTGATAAACAAAACAGGTTTTTAATCAAAAACCTAGTTTTCGACCGATCCTACCTATAGCAGCTACGTGATACAGTGGTCCGATCCTTATAGGATTTTGCCTATATAATAGGAGTATAGTAAATCTAATAAATGCCGAGTTTGGTAAAGATTCCTTGAGAAACAAATATTTTTCATATAACTTAATTTTAGACCGATCGTTCCTATGGCAACTATATGATATAGTGGTCCGATCTTAAGATGATTTTGCTTATATATGAGGAGTAAAGTAAAACTAGTAAATGCCGAGTTTGGTCAAGATATCTTGAAAAACAAAATGTTTTTTCATACAATAACTTAATTTTCGACCGATCGTTCCTGTGGCAGCTGTATGATGTAGTGGTCCGAACCTTTAAGGACTTTGCCTATATTATAGGAGTACAGTAAATTTAATAAATGCCGAGTTTGGTCAAGATATCTTGATAAACAAACCGATCGTTACTATCGCAGCTATATGATATAGTGGTCTGATCTTAATATGATTTTGCTTATATATGAGGAGTAAAGTAAAAATAATAAATGACGAGTTTTATCAAGATATCTTGAAAAAAAAAATGTTTTTCACACAACTTATTTTTCGACCGATCGTTCCTGCGGCAGCTATAGTGGTCCGATCTTATATGGAATTTTGCATATATAAGAGGAGTAGAGTACAACTAATAAATGCCGAGTTTGGTCAAGATAACTTTAGAAACAAAACAGGTTTTTAATCAAAAACAAAGTAAATTTAATAAATGCCGAGTTTGGTCAAGACAACTTTATAAACAAAACAGGTTTTAATCAAAAACCTAGTTTTCGGGAGATCGTTCCTATGGCAGCTATGTGATATAGTGTACCGATCTTAATAGAATTTTGCCGAGTTTGGTCAAGATATCTTGATTAACAAAATGGTTTTGATACAACAACTTAATTTTCGACCGATCTTATATATAGTGGTCCGATCTTAATAGGATTTTGCATATATGAGGAGTATAGTATATCTAATAAATTCCGAGTTTGGTCAAAATTCCTTGTAAAACAAAAATTTTTCATATAACCTAATTTTCGACCGATCGTTCCTATGGCAGCTAAAGTGGTCCGATCTTAATAGGATTTTGCATATATATGAGGAGTAGGGTACAACTAATAAATGCCGAGATTGGTCAAGTTTCTTCATAAACAAAACAGGTTTTTAATTAAAAACCTAGTTTTCGACCGATCTTTCCTATGGCAGCTATATGATATAGTGGTGCGATCCTTATAGGGATTTGCAAATATATGAGGGGTAGAGTACAACAAATAAATACCGAGTTTTGGTCAAGATATCTTGATAAACAAAACAGGTTTTTAATCAAAAACCTAGTTTTCGACCGATCTTCCCTATGGCAGCTATTTTGTGGTCCGATCCTTATAGGATTTTGCCTATATAATAGGAGTATAGTAAATCTAATACCGAGTTTGGTAAAGATTCCTTGAGAAACAAAATATTTTTCATATAACTTAATTTTCGACCGATCGTTCCTGTGGCAGCTGTATGATATAGTGGTCCGAACCTTTAAGGACTTTGCCTATATTATAGGAGTACAGTAAATTTAATAAATGCCGAGTTTGATCAAGATATCTTGATAAACAAAACAGGTTTTAATCAAAAACCTAGTTTTCGACCGATCGTTCCTATGGCTGCTATAGTGGTCCGATCCTTATAGGATTTTGCCAATATAATAGGAGTATAGTAAATCTAATAATCCGATCTTAATATGATTTTGCTTATATATGGGGAGTAAAGTAAAAATAATAAATGCCGAGTTTGATCAAGATATCTTGAAAAACAAAATGTTTTTCATACAACAACTTATTTTTCGACCGATCGTTCCTGTGGCAGTTGTATGATATAGTGGTCCAATCCTTTAAGGACTTTGCCTATATGATAGGAGTAGAGTAAATTTAATAAATGCCGAGTTTGGTCAAGATATCTTGATAAACAAACCGATCGTTACTATCGCAGCTATATGATATAGTGGTCTGATCTTAATATGATTTGCTTATATATGAGGAGTAAAGTAAAAATAATAAATGACGAGTTTGATCAAGATATCTTGAAAAAAAAAATGTTTTTCATACAACTTAATTTTCGAGCGATCGTTCCTGCGGCAGCTATAGTGGTCCGATCTTATATGGAATTTTGCATATATAAGAGGAGTAGATTACAACTAATAAATGCCGAGTTTAGTCAAGAGAGAGTTCTCAGTTGAGAGTGATTGACGTGTTTTACTTGTGCTCCAAGATTTTTATATATTTTTGCGCTTTTATCCTGCTTTTTATTATAAAAGTTTGCATTTTTCGGTGCTTTATTTAAGAAGCTTTAATAAACTGTGCAAAGTGTTATCTGTTGTGCAGCGTAAGTCCGTTAATTATTACATTTTATAAAACGCGGCATCAGTTCCGTGTTGTTGTTATTGCCTGTTTTGATTCTTTTGCTTTGGTGCTCCCCTGTGCATACACTTGTTTGTGCGTGTGTTCGCTGCATACTTTCTGCTTGTGCATCGCGCTCTCGCAAACTTTTTCTATTGCTTTTTGCTCCAAACAATTTGTTTGTGTACTTGCTCTATCTTGTGCACCGTTTTCGTTTTGCTCTGTGCTCTCGCAATTTGCATACGCATTAAATAATTATGTTGTGCTGTAAGAAACCGTGCACGTTCAAGCAGGCTGATGATTCTGCACTGCCGCAATTGTTAATTGCTGGCTGTGTGAGAATATGATGCATGCTAAATGTGCAGGTCTCACTGGGCGTGATTGCGACAAGATCGCTGCTATTGCCAAGAAGGGCTGTGGTGGCTTGCGTTGGTCGTGCCCAGAATGCATCGACAAGCAAATTGATTTCTCTAGAATGTATAATTCTGTGAGAAGTCAATTCTTAAAATTAAATAATGTGGCTAAGCAGCTCTCGAGTAATTTTGACTCGAGTTTCGAGCTGCTTGGCAAATATAAATTTGAGTCCCCAACCAATCGCCGGTTGGAGCCTCAACTTTTGCAATTGCCCTCTACGTCTGTTCAGACACCTACTACTTTCTTGTCCCTTCCTAGCAACTTGGAGGTATCTCCAATGTTGTCTTTTTCGCCTTCTCCAAGCGACTGTCCAATTACCCCTGTTACAACCCCTGTACTAGTCCCAGTAGAGCCCGTACCTGATCCCGTCCCAATTAATCAAACTGCCTCAGCCCCATCAGCTCCTGGCCGCAAAGGTAGGCCTGCGCGCAATCTTGCCCAGATTGTTAAAAACAATCATTGTGCCTCGTTAGCTCCCCAACTGTATTACCTACAGCCCCATCAGCGCCTACTTTAACGGTAGTTGCCCCTCGTAGGCAAGTCTTTGTGTATCGACTTTCGTCGGACACCACTTCTGAGTCATTGGCAGCCTATATTGCTAGCAAATCTGCTAGCGTGTCAATAACTAAATTTAATTTCTCCACCCCTCGTGAAATATCATCATTCAAAATAAATGTTTCACATGATATGTTCCCAATCATTTGTGATCCCAAATTTGGCCTCCACACATGATTGTTCACGAGTTCAAGACTAAAAAGCGTAACCAGCCTGTCACCCTTCCAGTCCCTTCAATACAGGGTACCATTTCTGCCCCAAAAAACTAGCTTCATCTTCTGACCAAATCTTTATTCATTATCAGAATGTTAGAGGTCTTATTTCAAAACTTAAAAATCTTTTCATGGCCAGCACTTCCTTCAATTCGGATATAATAGCATTTTCAGAAACATGGTTGAACTCAACCATATCTGATTTGAGATTTTATCAAATAACTTTATTTTGTATAGAAATGATCGACCGACTCGAGGTGGTGGGGTGTTAATTGCCGTTAAAGCCACTCTCCAGTCTGAACTTTTCTGTTTTAGTACGCCTACTGACGCTGAGATTGTCTCAGTTAAGGTGTCTTTTCCTACACGGAATGTCTATGTAACATGCTCTTATGTCCCACCTTCTTCTGATATTCAAGTTTATATGAAACATATTACTTGTATTAAAGAAGTTTCTTCACACGTGCGTGATAGTGACCTATTTATGGTGTTGGGTGATTTTAATTTGCCCAACATCTCTTGGTCATTATTTACTGCCAAAAATTATCTAGTGCCCTCAGCACAGCACGATTTTATAGACTGCATGCTTGATCTTTCGTTGTTTCAAATCAATTCAATTTCTAATCATTTGATTAGAACACTTGACCTTGTATTTGTTAACGACTACCTTATTTCTAATGTGTCTAGGTCCCCTCCTTTATCTCTTCTGAGGATGTCTATCATCCAACTTTAGAGATTGCAATGCTAAATTGTAATCCTTTCATTTCGTGCTCATCAGCCAATAAGCCCCGCTATTGCTTTCGCAAAGGAAATTATTCTTTGCTGAATCAGCTTATTTATTCAACCGATTGGTCTTTCTTATATGACTCAGTTGATATGAATACAGCTATTAATTTTTTTTACATCACCCTAATCTCCCTCTTAGATGTGTGTATTCCTAAGTCAATTCCTTCGACTACTTTTTCAAAACCACCCTGGTTTACTACCAGATTATCACATCTAAAAAATGTAAAATCCAAATATTTTAAAAGGCTTAAAAAGTCTGGTTCGTGTACAGACTTGGCTAAATATTCCATAGCCAAGTCGAACTTCTTTCTTCTTAATTCTCAATGCTATGAGAATTATCTAACACGTTGTAAAAGACAATTTGCGCGAAATCCGAGACAGTTTTATAATTTTGTGAACTTGAAGCGTAAATCTTCAAGTTTGCCATCTTCTTTTTTTCTTGGCTTGGATAAAGCTAGCAATGACACTGATTCTGCTAACCTCTTTGCTAATTTTTTCCAATCAACTTACTCTTCAGTCTGTCCTAATACTAATGCTTACCCTTATACTATTTCTTCCGCAAGTTATATACCTCCTCTAATTATTTCACACTCCTCTCTCCTATTAGCTATAAACTCTTTAAAGTCTTCTTACTCTCCTGGACCGGACAATATTCCTAGTTGTCTTCTCAAGGAGTGTAGTTCTTCCCTTCTTTATCCATTGCTAAGCTTTTTAATCTATCCCTTGAAACTTCTGTCTTTCCATCGCTTTGGAAAGAATCTTATATCATTCCTCTTCACAAGAAAGGTGGGAAGTCTGATATACGAAATTACAGGGGCATTGCAAAACTGTCCGCTATTCCTAAATTATTTGAAAAAATAATCACTTCGAATTTGCAGCATTTCTGCAAATCAGTTGTTTCCCCTGTTCAACATGGATTCGTAAAGAATCGGTCAACTACGACCAATCTGCTTGAGTTTACTTCCTTGGTAAACGATGCTTTCCTTTCGAAAATGCAAACTGATGTCATTTACACTGACTTCAATAAGGCGTTTGACTCTGTGCACCATGACATTTTACTTTTTAATCTTGACCGAATAGGTTTCCCCCTGTCTCTTTGCTTTGGATTAATTCTTATTTAAAAGGTAGGACCCAAAGAGTAATGCTGAGGCTGACCACCTCTAAAAGAGTTCACTTTACTTCTGGTGTTCCTCATGGTAGTCATCTTGGACCTTTACTCTTTACCCTTTTTATAAATAATCTCCCCTCTGTTAAATCACATGCCCGTGTACTCATGTATGCGGACGATGTCAAACTTTTTCTATCATACACTAATCCCCTACATCATTCTCGTCTACAAGACGATTTGAACGCTATGCAACTATGGTGTTCGGCCAATCAATTGCATCTAAATTGTTCAAAGTGTATGTTTATGACTTTTAATCGTACTACACCATATCTTGTCAGTTATACAATCGACAATATCCCTTTGCAACGTATACTAACAGTTAAGGATCTAGGCGTAATTTTTGATTCTAAACTCTGTTTCAATCTTCACATAGATACCATCGTTAATGATGCAAAAGGTGTACTTGGATTCATTAAACGATGGTCTAAAGAGTTTAACGATCCTTTTATAACAAAACTTCTGTACATCTCTCTTGTTCGCCCTATCCTTGAATACTGCTCTTGCATCTGGTCTCCACAGTATAACAATAGCCAGGATCGTATTGAATCTGTTCAGAAGCAATTTCTGCTTTTTGCCTTACGAGGTTTAAATTGGGACCCTAATCTTCGGTTGCCGTCCTACTCCAGCAGACTGCTTCTTCTCAACCTTCCGTCGTTAACCAACCGTAGGACAATTCTCGGTGTTGTCCTTCTACATAAGTTGATTATTGGCGACATAGATTCTCCTTTTCTGCTAGGGCGTCTTCAATTCTCTGTTCCGGCTAGACCAACCAGAAATTATCGCCCCTTTTTACTATCTACGTGCACAACAGACTTCTCTATGCACAATCCTTTTCGCGTGCTATGTAAAAATTATAATAGTTTGCATCACGTTTTCTCTACCGAACTGTCTCTACCCCTAATAAAATCGTTGCTTTCAGGATACCTTCGGGAAGTCGCTGACCATTCCCAGCTATGAGCAGGGGCATAGCTTGCCGGACAGGCTGAAAAATTTTCCCCCACCGGGTCGGTGATTCCCATTACTTTTCTCTCTGTCCTATCTACTTAACACTCTTTATCTAACTTACATTGCTTTACTTTATTAACAATCTTCTTACTTTCATTTTCCTATTTATTGTATTTTCTTTATTAATATAGCAAATTAAGATTATTTTAATGTTACTTGAAAACACTTTTTTCCTACTTACAACCTTCTGCTTAGATGTAGGATCTAATAGCGTCACTGACAAAATTAGCTGTGAAAAGGGGCACTGCTGGCCGGACTGGCAAATAAAACACCTCCATCGGTCGGTGATGCTATTTAGAAAATTGTATCCTTTAACTAGGCTTTTAGCATAAAATTCTATTGTATAATCTATTGAATAATGAGGAAGACACTCGTTTTGTCGACCATTAATAAATAAATAAATAAATAAATTTAGAAACAAAACAGGTTTTTAATCAAAAACAAAGTAAATTTAATAAATGCCGAGTTTGGTCAAGACAAGCTATAGTGGTCCGATCCTTATAGGATTTGCCAATATAATAGGAGTATAGTAAATCTAATAATCCGATCTTAATATGATTTTGCTTATAAATGGGGAGTAAAGTAAAAATAATAAATGCAGAGTTTGATCAAGATATCTTGAAAAAAAAATCTTTTTCATACAACAACTTAATTTTCGACCGATAGTTCCTATGGCAGCTAAAGTGGTCCGATCTTAATAGGATTTTGCATATATATGAGGAGTAGGGTACAACTAATAAATGCCGAGTTTGGTCAAGTTATCTTGATAAACAAAACAGGTTTTTAATCAAAAACCTAGTTTTCGACCGATCTTTCCTATGGCAGCTATATGATATAGTGGTCCGATCCTTATAGGATTTTGCATATATATGAGGGGTAGAGTACAACAAATAAATCCCGAGTTCTGGTCAAGATATCTTGATAAACAAAACAGGTTTTTAATCAAAAGCCTAGTTTTCGACCGATCTTTCCTATGGCAGCTATATGATATAGTGGTCCGATCCTTATAGGATCTTGCCTATATAATAGGAGTACAGTAAATTTAATAAATGCCGAGACTAGTCAAGATATCTTGATAAACAAACCGATCGTTACTATCGCAGCTATATGATATAGTGGTCCGATCTTAATAGGATTTTGCATATATATGAGGAGTAAAGTAAATATAATTAATGCCGAGTTTGATCAAGATATCTTGAAAATTAAAATATTTTCTTAATTTTCGACCGATCGTCCCTATGGCAGCTATATGATATAGTGTTCCGATCCTTATAGGATCTTGCCTATATATGTTGAGTATAGTAGAACTAATAAATGCCGAGCTTGGTCAAGATATTTTGAAAATAAAATGTTTTTTCATACAACTTAATTTTCGACCGATCGTTCCTATGGCAGCTATATGATATAGTGGTCCGATCTTAATAGGATTTTGCATATATATGAGGGGTAGGGTACAGCAAATAAATCCCGAGTTTTGTTCAAGATATCTTGATAAACAAAACAGGTTATTAATCAAAAACCTAGTTTTCGACCGATCGTACCTATAGCATCTATATGATATAGTGGTCCGATCCTTATAGGATTTTGCCTTTATAGTAGGTGTCTAGTAAATCTAATAAATGCCGAGTTTGGTCAAGATTCCTTGAAAAAAAAATTGTCTTCATACAACCTAATTTTCCACCGATCGTTCCTATGGCAGCTATATGATATAGTGGTCCGATCTTAATAGGATTTTGCATATATATGAGAGGTAAAGTAAAACTAATATATGCCGAGTTTGGTCAAGATATCTTGAAAAGTGAAATGTTTATTCCTACAACAACTTAATTTTCGACCGATCGTTCCTGTGACATCTATAGTGGTCCGATCTTAATAGGATTTTGCATATATATGAGGAGAAGGGTACAACTAATAAGTGCCGAGTTTGGTCAAGATATCTTGATAAACAAAACAGGTTTTTAATCAAAAACTTAATTTTCGACCGATCATTCCTATAGCAGCTATATGATATAGTGGTCCGATCCTTATAGGATTTTGCCTATATAATAGGAGTATAGTAAATCTAATAAATGCCGAGTTTGGTCAAGATTCCTTGAGAAACAAAATATTTTTCATATAACTTAATTTTCGACCGATCGTTCCTATGGCAACTATATGATACAGTTACCCGTTCTTAATATGATTTTGCCTATATATGAGGAGTAAAGTAAAACTAATGCCGAGTTTGGTCAAGATATCTTGAAAAACAAAATGTTTTTCATACAACAACTTAATTTTCGACCGATCTTATATATAGTGGTCCGATCTTAATAGGATTTTGCATATATATGAGGAGTATAGTATATCTAATAAATTCCGAGTTTGGTCAAACTCCTTGTAAAACAAAATATTTTTCTTATAACTTAATTTTCGACCGATCGTTCCTATGGCAGCTATATGATATAGTGTTCCGATCCTTATAGGATCTTGCCTATATATGTGGAGTATAGTAGAACTAATAAATGCCGAGACTAGTCAAGATATCTTGATAAACAAACCGATCGTTACCATCGCAGCTATATGATATAGTGGTCCGATCTTAATAGGATTTTGCATATATATGAGGAGTATAGCATATCTAATAAATTCCGAGTTTGGTCAAACTCCTTGTAAAACAAAATATTTTTCTTATAACTTAATTTACGACCGATCGTTCCTATGGCAGCTATATGATATAGTGGTCCGATCCTTATAGGAGTATAGTAAATCTAATAAATGCCGAGTTTGGTCAAGATTCCTTGAAAAACAGAATATTTTTCATACAACTTAATTTACGACCGATCGTTCCTATGGCAGCTATATGATATAGTGTTCCGATCCTTATAGGATCTTGCCTATATATGTGGAGTATAGTAGAACTAATAAATGCCGAGACTAGTCAAGATATCTTGATAAACAAACCGATCGTTACCATCGCAGCTATATGATATAGTGGTCCGATCTTAATAGGATTTTGCATATATATGAGGAGTAAAGTAAATATAATTAATGCCGAGTTTGATCAAGATATCTTGAAAAATAAAATATTTTCTTAATTTTCTACCGATCGTCCCTATGGCAGCTATATGATATAGTGTTCCGATCCTTATAGGATCTTGCCTATATATGTGGAGTATAGTAGAACTAATAAATACCTAGCTTGGTGAAGATATTTTGAAAACAAAATGTTTTTTCATACAACTTAATTTTCGACCGATCGTTCCTATGGCAGCTATATGATATAGTGGTCCGATCTTAATAGGATTTTGCATATATATGAGGGGTAGGGTACAGCAAATAAATCCCGAGTTTTGGTCAAGATATCTTGATAAACAAAACAGGGTTTTTAATCAAAAACCTAGTTTTCGACCGATCGTACCTATAGCATCTATATGATATAGTGGTCCGATCCTTATAGGATTTTGCCTTTATAGTAGGAGTATAGTAAATCTAATAAATGCCGAGTTTGGTCAAGATTCCTTGAAAAAAAATATTTTTCATACAACCTAATTTGCCACCGATCGTTCCTATGGCAGCTATATGATATAGTGGTCCGATCTTAATAGGATTTTGCTTATATATGAGAGGTAAGGTAAAACTAATATATGCCGAGTTTGGTCAAGATATCTTGAAAAGTAAAATGTTTATTCATATAACAACTTAATTTTCGAACGATCGTTCCTATGGCAGCTATATGATATAGTGGTCCGATCTTAATAGGATTTTGCTTTTATCTGAGGAGTAAAATAAAAATGATAAAGTTTGATCAAGATATCTTGAAAAACAAATGGGAGTTTGCGTATATATGAGTAGTGTAGTAAAACTAATAAATGTCTTGTTTGGTCAAGATATCTTGAAAAACAAAATGTTTTTTCATACATCACCTTATTTTTCGAACGATTGTTCCTATGGCAGATATATGATATGGTGGTCCTATCTTATAGGATCTTGTATATATAATAGGAGTATAGTTAAACTAATAAATGCCGAGCTTGGTCAAGATATTTTGAAAACAAAATATTTCTTTACAACTTAATTTTCGACCGATCGTTCCTACGGCAGCTATGTGATGTAGTGGTCCGATCCTTATAGGATTATGCCTATATAATAGGAGTATAGTAAAACTAATAAATGCCGAGCTTGGTAAACATATCTTGAAAAACAAAATGTTTTTTCATACAACAACTTATTTTTCGAACGATTGTTCCTATGGCAGATATATGATATGGTGGTCCTATCTTAATAGGATCTTGCATATATATGAGGAGCATAGTAAAACTAATAAATGTCGAGTTTGGTCAAGATATCTTGAAAAACAAAATTTTTTTCATACAACTTAATTTTCGACCGATGATTCCTATGGCAGCTATATGATATAGTGGTCCGATCTTAATAGGACTTTGCCTATATAAGAGGAGTATAGTAAAACTAATAAATGTCGAGGTTGGTCAAGATATCTTGAAAAACAAAATGTTTTTTGATACAACTTAATTTTCGACCGATGCTTCCTATGGCAGCTATATAATATAGTGATCCGATCTTAATAGAATTTTGCATATATATGAGGAGCATAGTAAAACTAATAAATGCCTTGTTTGGTCAAGATATCTTGAAAAACAAAACAGGTTTTAATCAAAAACCTAGTTTTCGACCGATCGTTCCTATGGCAGCTATATGATATAGTGTACCGATCCTTATAGGATTTTGCCTATATATGAGGGGTAGAGTACAACTAATAAAAGCCGAGTTTGGTAAAGATATCTTGATAAACAAAATGTTTTTTGATACAACTTAATTTTCGACCGATGCTTCCTATGGCAGCTATATAATATAGTGATCCGATCTTAATAGAATTTTGCATATATATGAGGAGCATAGTAAAACTAATAAATGCCTTGTTTGGTCAAGATATCTTGAAAAACAAAACAGGTTTTTAATCAAAAACCTAGTTTTTCGACCGATCGTTCCTATGGCAGCTATATGATATAGTGTACCGATATTAATAGGATTTTGCCTATATTATAGGAGTACTGTAAATTTAGGAATGCCGAGTATAGTAAGGTATAGTAAAAAATAATAAATACCGAGTTTGGTCAAGATATCTTGATAAACAAAATGTTTCTTCATACAAAAATTATTTTCGACCGATCGTTCCTATGGCAGATATATGATATAGTGGTCCTATCTTAATAGGATTTTGCATATATATGAGGAGTACAGTAAAACTAATAAATGTCGAGCTTGGTAAGATATCTTGAAAAACAAAAAGTTTTTTTCATACAACTTAATTTTCGACCGATGATTCCTATGGCAGCTATATGATATAGTGGTCCGATCTTAATAGGATTTTGCCTTTATAATAGGAGTATAGTAAAACTAATAAATGTCGAGTTTGGTAAACATATCTTGAAAAAACCATATGTTCTTCATTCAACAACTTATTTTCGACCGATCGTTCCTACTGTAGATATATGATATAGTGGTCCTATCTTAATAGGATTTGCATATATATGAGGAGCATAGTAAAAACTAAAATGTCGAGTTGTTTAAGATATCTAGATAAACTAAACAGGTTTTTAATCAAAAATCTAGTTTTCGACCGATCGTTCCTATGGCAGCTATATGATATGTAGTCCGATCTTAATAGGAATTTGCCTCTATTGAGGAGTATAGTAAAACTAATAAATGTCTTGTATGGTCAAGATATCTTGAAAAACAAAATTTTTTTCATACAATTTAATTTTCGAACTATGGTTCCTATGGCAGCTATATGATATAGTGGTCCGATCTTAATAGGAATTCGCCTATATATGAGGAGTATAGTAAAACTAATAAATGTCTTGTTGGTCAAGATATCTTGAAAAACAGAATATTTTTCATACAACAAGTTAATTTCGACCGATCGTTCCTATTGCAGATATATGATATAGTGGTCCTATCTTAATAGGATTTTGCATATATATGAGGAGCATAGTAAACTAATAAATGTCGAGTATGGCAAAGATATCTTGAAAAACAAAATGTTTTTCATACAACTTAATTTTCGACGATCGTTTCTATGGCAGCTATATGATATAGTGGTCCGATCCTTATAGGATTTTGCCTGTATATGAGGGTAGAGTACAACAACTAATATTGCCGAGTTGGTCAAGATACCTTGATAAACACAAAATGTTTTTTGATACAACTAAAGTTTTTGACCAATCGTTCCTATGGCAGCTATATGATATAGTGGTCCGATCTTAATAGGATTTTGCATATATATGAGGAGAAGATTACAACTAATAAATGCCGAGTTTGGTCAAGATATCTTGATAAACAAAATGTTTTTTAATACACTAATTTTTGACCGATCGTTCTATGGCAGCTATATGATATAGTGGTCCGATCCTTATAGGATTTTGCATAATAAGAGGAGTAGAGTACAACTAATAAATGCCGAGTTTGGTCAAGATAACTTTATAAACAAAACAGGTTTTTAATCAAAAACAAAGTCATCGACCGATCGTTCCTACGGCAGCTATATGATATAGTCTACCGATCTTAATATGATTTTGCTATATATGAGGAGTATAGAGAGAGAGAGAGAGTCTCAGTTGAGAGTGATTGACGTGTTTTACTTGTGCTCCAAGATTTTTATATATTTTGCGCTTTTAAAGCTTTTTATTTCAAAATTTTGCATTTTTCGGTGCTTTATTTAAGAAGCTTAAATAAACTGTGCAAAGTGTTATCTGTGTGCAGCGTAAGTCTGTTAATTATTACATTTTATAAAACGCGGCATCAGCTCGTGTTGTTGTTATTGCCTGTTTGATTCATTTGCTTTGGTGCTCCCCTGTGCATACACTTGTTTTGCGTGTGTTCGCTGCATACGTTCTGCTTGTGCATTCGCGCTCTCGCAAAACTTTCTACTTGCTTTTGCTCCAAACAATTTGTTTGTGTATTTACTTGCTCTATCTTGTGCACCGTTTTCGTTTTGCTCTGTGCTCTCGCAATTTGCATACGCATTAAATAATTATGTTGTGCTGTAAGAAAACCGTGCACGTTCAAGCAGGCTGATGATTCTGCACTGCCGCAATTTGTTAATTGCTGGCTGTGTGAGAATATGATGCATGCTAAATGTGCAAGGTCTCACTGGGCGTGATTGCGACAGATCGCTGCTATTGCCAAGAAGGGCTGTGGTGGCTTGCGTTGGTCGTGCCCAGAATGCATCGACAAGCAAATTGATTCTCTAGAATGTATAATTCTGTGAGAAGTCAATTCTTAAAATTAAATAATGTGGCTAAGCAGCTCTCGAGTAATTTTGACTCGAGTTTCGAGCTGCTTGGCAAAAATAATTTGAGTCCAACCAATCAGCCGGTTGGAGCCTCAACTTTGCAATTGCCCTCTACGTCTGTTCAGACACCTACTACTTTCTTGTCCCTTCCTAGCAACTTGGAGGTATCTCCAATGTTGTCTTTATCGCCTCTCCAAGCGACTGTCCAATTCCCCGTTTCAACCCCTGTACTAGTCCCAGTAGAGCCCGTACCTGATCCCGTCCCCAATAATCAAACTGCCTCAGCCCCATCAGCCCTGGCCGCAAAGGTAGACCTGCGCCAATCTTGCCCAGATTGGTAAAAACAATCATTGTGCCTCGTTAGCTCCCCCAACCCCTGTATTACCTACAG